>JANPWX010000041.1:2402760-2431692 GCA_024734555.1 Trochalopteron elliotii
CAGTATTATCCCATGAAGCTCTCTGCAGAAGACATATATGTTCATGAAAACATTTTATAGCCCTGTTGTGCTGGGATTAATATCAGATAAGAAAGTCCAGACCATGTGAGAGAAAGAGAATGAGAGAATGTTGCTGCCTGGCAATATTATCCACACACAGAACTTCATGTGGAGCGAGCTGCAGGATGGGATTAGCACAGGGAACCCTTCTCCCTTCAACCTGGCCATGAAATCTCACACAGTTTGAACATTCCCCATCACCACCTGCTCTGAGCTCCACCACTGTGTGCCCAGAATATTCCACTGTCACCAGTGTGCTCAGAGCCTTTCTGTCTGTTCATGGGAACCTGTGGTATCTCCAGGGAATTGGTATTTGAGTTGTCCCAGGATGCAGGAGCTGCTCCTGTGGTGCCTGCAGCCCCCTCCCCAGGCAGGGCCGGTCAGATGGGCATGCAGGGACACTCGTGCAAGGAGAACTGAACACGTTGTGCTGAACACATTTTGTTTTACATTAGGCTTATAATTTTAGGGCTAATGTTTGGTTTGGAAGCTCGAAGCCGTGCCCAAGCCCGCAGCTGCCAGCCCTAGAGCAGGCAGTGGTGTAATAGCCATTTAACTCCCCTGCACTGTAATCTGATGGTGGGATGTGCTCCCAGGCTGCTTTTAGGTCTGACTGGGGAACGAAATCAATCACAGAGCACCCGTTACAACGAAAGCGCTGTTGGTGTCAATTACCTAAACTCTGCGAATGTAACTCTTCTAATTTCCTGTTAAATCAGTAATGTTACCAATCTCAGTCTATTATTTTAATTAGGACTGTGACTGCAGTTGCTAGGAGCCGAGCGAGCGCAGACAAATGCGAATGTGTAATTAGTCCCACAAACGAGTGGCAAGTTGAATGTGTCAACATCCTGGACAGTTACAACATGGGGTGCAGCAGGAGGCCAGGACATTTGGGCCAGATCCTGATCTCACTGGCCTCAGCGCCAGCCCAGCAGACTCCGCAGAGGTCAGCAATACCCCAGACATGAGCTGGGCTCAGGGAATCCAGATCTGGCCCCTGGTCATTGCAGCTTCTTGGAGCTTCACCCTGGGTTATTTTTAAAATGTCTGATGTCCCACCTTGTTTGATTTATTTTGTGTTTTTTTTTCCTTGCTGTAACGCCTCCTCAGAGCCAATTACCGTGCAGTGAACACTGCAGTCAGGTTAGCTGAACGTGGGTGTTCCCAGCGCCAGCCGGCACCGGATTCCAGCCCTCCCAGGGGACCGGAGCTCCTAGGGTGGGTATGGAAGTGCTTGGCTCCCTCCTCTCCCTTCCTAGCTGTGAAAGAAACCTCTCAGCTTCTGTCACATCTGACTGCCTCATGCATCCCCAAAACAGCCGCGCTTTGACAAGGGAGACAGGCGTTCCGACAGCAGAGCGGAGCTTGCTACCAACCTCACCAGAAAACACAAGCTGAGCACAGAACCCCTGGCTAAATATAGAGCCCAACTGGGAGAGAAAACAATGTGGCGTTGCAGCTCCATCAAAATTAAGAATGAAATTGTGAAGGCGCTGCTCAGTGACGACCCCTGGCTGCTCTTGGCGAGCGCCGTGTGCCCAGAGGTGCAGCCCGCCGCCAGCATCCAGCATGGAATGGCACAGGAGGGACAGCCCTGCTTTTATTAGCACTTGGCCATCAGTCAGCAGTCCACGCTCCACAAATAAATGAACGGGCTGGGTGCATGTCATCCCAGTTCACGTGTTACAGAAATAACGCTGGACTGGAACCAGAGTTAACACAGCTGAGGTTTGGGATGTGGCTGATTTGGAGAGAGGGCAGATGGCAGGGCCTCGTTGGGCTATACCTGCTCTTGGAGGCAGACCTCATTTACAGCTCCATCCATCTTCTACACTCCAGTTTCCCTGCTTTAGTAGGTTACTCTCCTGCTTCACATGATACTTCTTTTGGAGCAAATAGACTAGGAAAAAGTCAAGGGTTTGGTGTGTATTGGACGGACTGATTTAGTCACCTTTCCAAGACAAAAGTAATACAGAAATAGTATGAAAAAGGTGAGAGAACCCTGAGGGTGTTGTGCGAAGGTTATTCCCAGAGGACCTGAAGACCAGGCAGTGATGCTGTGCCAGCATGAGTACTGCAATGCCTTTGGTCCTAGTACCTCATCTGGGTCTGAACCCTCAGGCTTCATGCTCTCACTCCTGCCTTGTGTTGGATTGGATTTTTCCTCCTGTCTCGTGACATTCAAACAGAAGTCAGGCCCTGATACTTGATGCATTGAGCTTTGAGCCCAGTTCCCCAGTGATGGAGCCTCTTCTACCACCTTGCAAGAGCTGCTGTGACCTTGCAGAAGGTGCCTGGCCTGCCCTTGTTTTCTTCCCACTTGCTTTCCTTTACTCTTCCAGGAAACAGCTTTAATCAAAGCCACATTGCATGTGTGTTTTATTACAACACTCCACTGTTACTGTCACTGGTGGGTTTTCAGGACCTGTCCCAACACGTGTCCTTGCAGTAGAAAAGCCAATATCCCTCCCAGGACAGAGCCAGGGCTCACCAGTCCTGATGGTTGGGTGCCTGCACCATCCCCGAGAGGGCCCTGGGCAGGGTGGCTGTCACCTCTGAGTTGCTGCAGGTCAGTACACGCATCTGAAGAGCCCAAGGGCTGGCAGAGCTCCCTGCTGCCTCCACACCCCTTGAGATGCCTGTTTTGTGCAGGGAACAGGGAGAATTGCCATCCTCATGCCTTTGTGTCCTGATGCTGCAGCACCCCTCGTGCTCTGTTGATCCTCTATTCCAGCTTCCTGCAGGAAGGTGTAAAGCACCTGTACCATGCCAGCTCCAGGCTGGCCAGGCAGGTTCCTCATCCCACCATGTAGCCCTCTGAGGTGAACCCCTTGATTAAAGTCTGTGTGATGTCACAGATGTGCACAGATACCCTTAGCTGTAGGATTGTGAAACTGGCTGGTAATGTGCACGTTAATAAGGCTATTAAGGTTTACAAATATTCTGCTCTTCCTTACAGTTTATAATTTAATTAATTGCCAGTTAATTGTCTTATTTTCCCCCTGTGATTGATGTCAGTGAGTGGGATTAGGCAGCATCAGATGACAGAGGAAGGAGGAATGAATGCAGCATCCTATGATGGTATGAGAGGAGATGTTTTTATGGACAAATCCTTTCTGACATGGATGAATACCTCAATGAGATATCACAGAGTATCAGCTCAATACATATTGTAATGGGATCATTAGTGGAGGTACCAGCTGTGTGAGGTTTGTATTCACAAGCCACAAGTAAGTAACGGGGAAATATTGGCTCCTTGGAAATGTTTGCCAAGCATAAATCTTTCCTGTTTTTACTGAGCTGGTGCTCAGTTTACATAAACTGGAAAATAATTCTCTAAGGCTTGTGGGACTGCTCCAGCTGCCCCTGAAGTCGGTCACGGCAGGACAGCTTTGGTGAAGGAAGGGAATCCAAACACAGCCCTGCTGGAGCAATATTTTTCCATGGGGAAAAATTAAAGAGGAGGGTTTGAGGAGGGTCTCCCACCAGCGTGTGCAAGCCAGGCTGTGGCTCTGTCCCTAAAACAAGAGGCATCTTTACTTCTAAGCAGGGAAGGGGGGATGGCTGAGCAGACACTGCATCTTCACCTCTCCCAGGATTTTGAGTCTCTCACCAGGCTTGTTCACACCCTGCCCACCCCCGAATGCCTGCTTGATGGACAGGTCTGTGCATCACAGACGTGCTGGGAATATCATTCCTTCAGGATCCCGTTGTGCCCGCAGACACGGGCAATGTGCAGCCACAAGGGCCAAGTGGGTCACTGAGCTCAGGCTGATTCTTGACCTGGAGATGGTGCAGAAGGAACTTCAGGGCTTTTGCTTTCCCCAAGTCTTTCTGGGTGACCAAAGGCAGCCAGCTCTGTGGGGGATTGACATTCCTTTAGCTCCCAAAGCCTGCACGGGTGCCAAGCAAGGGGATCTGGGGTAAACAAAAACTCAGGCGACTTTTGACCAGACTTTGATCACATTTCAGCAGAATAAACCTGGAGTGATTCCAGTGGCTTTGGTGTGAGTGGGATCAGACTGTGAAACGGGGCTGCACAGCAGAAAGCCTGAATGTTCCTGCTGGGGTGGGTGTGCAGTCTGGTCGAAGCCCTGCTTAAATCGGCACAAACTGACGAGGTCATTTCTGAGGCTGCAGCCAGAACACGGGGCTGGCCAAACCACATCTGTCTCCTTTAATTCATTCCTTCCATTTTGGGGACTTAGCCTTTAGGAACAGCTATCGGTGATTACATAAAAGAGATTAGCCAACAGTCGTGCATAAATCAAGGCCAGTGCAAGATGTGTCCTGAGTGCATTGCGAAACCTGGGGCTGGTGGAGGACAAGTTCCTCCTCCTCCCGGGGAGTGAGGCTCCCCAGCACGGGGTCAAGGACAAAACCTTCCTGCTTCTCAAAACGGCCCTTCACACAAAAACCTCTCCAAGCAGAGATGTGCACGGTGGGGCATGGTCTGCCCCGAGGCTGTCTGGTGTGGATTTTTTCACCAAAGGAGATTTTCTATCGTAGATACACAATGGAAACAATGAAAGAAAGGAAAGGGCTGGAGAACGTTATTGTAAACCAGATCCTCGTGTGTGAATGCAAATAAATCTTGCTGCTGAAGGAAAAGCCAAACCAGAATGTGTTACATTTTCCCTTTTAGCACAGTTGCTAAGAAAATATCTTGATTCGAACACTGTTGGATGACTCAACAAATCTTTTTTTTCCTGTTGGTGTTTTTTTGGGTTTTTTTTTTTTTTTTGTGTTTGTGTTTTTTTTTTGTTTTTTTTTTTTTTTGGTTGGTTTTGTTTTTTCATTTTGAGGCGATTTCATAATTTTTCCCTATTTTTTTTTGTCTGTTAACATGCAGGGTGAGGTTGTCCCAAGGTCAGGGAATTGGAATTTCCCTTCCAGTGTTGTCTTACTGCTCCTCTCCTTTTTTTCATGCTTTTTTTGCTGCAGGTCACAGCAGATCTATGGTGAGGTTGGTGGGGGAAGGCTCAGCCCTTCTCTCCCACTCCATCTGCCCTGGATAGTGCCAATCCCTTGACAGGAGAGCACCTGGCTGGGCATTGTCCTTCCACCTCACCATCAATATGTGTGCATCACAGCTTCCCTCGTGAGCTTTTAGGGCAAAATTACCAAAAGCAGTCTCGAGTTTTTGATGTCTTCATTTTTGAGGAACTGAACATGAGACGCAGCAGCTGAGTTTCCACAGAGTTGAACAGTAGCTCCCATTACTGGCTGAGCACTCATTGCTGCTTGAAAGCAGGCTTGGAGTGTCTTTAATTGTAATTGTTGTTTAGAGGAGAATTGTGCATCAAACCTAAGCAAGACTGGGGGAAATAAAAAAAAAGGGGATTTACACTCCTCTGGTAGGAAACTGAAACAATGTGCAAGATCTGCCATTTAAATGTATGTTGGTTCCTCATGATGAAACCACCTACCCAAAGGCATTTAGAATTATTTTTTAAAAAGCACAAAAATGCTTATTTCCTATTGAAATGTTCAGGAAACACATGCTCAGGAATAGAGCTGAAAATGAAGCTGGTTATCTTTCTTCATCCTTTGATCTCTAACATCTTTCAAAAGCTGGCCTCCCAGTAATGTGCCAAAGGATGCACGAAATCAAGGGCTGAAGCTTTATCTGCTGCACTTGATCATCTGTGCAATTCACAGCACAGATACATTGCTCCTCAGGACTAGCCCTGGCTGAGGCAGCCAACAAGACTAATCCCAGAAATACGGGTTGTGGATGGGAATTCACAAAATGCCCTGCACAGGCACCCTTTCTGTTTCCTCCCATCCAGGTTGCAGCTGCATTTGGCCCATGATTCTCCCCAGATGTGTGGTGAATTTAAATATCTCTCCCAGTCCTTGACCTACATGGAGGAGCGCAGAGCCAGTCATTTCTGAACCAACAGCCATAGAGAATCTGAGGCCTTTTCATGCTGGAAATACCACGGGGAGGAAGGAGAGTGCCTGCAGACAGCAACTGCCTCTGTAGTGAAGGGAAGTCTGAAGTTTCCCCTCTGCTTTTTCGTGCATAACAGCATCTGTATGCCTCATTTCCATCTTCACAGCTCCTGTAATTTACATAATGAACATTTGCAAAGCCTGAGATCTGGGTTCACTTTGTACCACATTTACTGTAGATGACCTTCAGCATATCATCAGAAAAGTTTCCCAGGCAATTTTCCCAAAGGGTGTGAATGTGAAACCTAAGATCATCAGGGAAGGAGGAAAGGGGAATGAAAGCAGATTTCTGAGATATGTCATTCAAAGATATGTTTTCACTTCTACAGCAGAACAAAAATATTTGAATTTAAAAAGAAGGGAGTTTTGTCTTTAAAGCAGGTGTTGGTATCAGGTCTCTCAATAAAGTGACTTTAATTAGGTTTGCCTCCCTAGATCTGCGGAGAGACTATTTCCTTGATAAAAATGCATTTGAAAAAATATTAAGTAGAGGGAAAAAAAACCCTCAGAGAGACAATTTTATTTGCATTCTGTCATAAGCAATGGCTGTAAAATAGGCTTATCCACTTTGGCCCCCTGATCAGCTAATGAATCTGAAAAAAGTCTAGTGACAAATAACTGGCAATCTAGCAGAGATTCAGGATTGAGGAGGAATTCTGACCTCGAAGGATAGGAATAGGACATCGGGGTGAGAACAAGCAGCTGAAGCCACTTATGGCTCCTCTGAAGGTGTCAGCTGCAGCTCTGATTGCACCTCCTGATAGTGCTCCAGCAATCACAAAGTGATAAAGCAGGAACTGACCCATTTTTGCCTCTGACACCCATCCTCAATGAACTGTCCTTTTCAGCCCCAAGTTCCTGCAGAGATCATCTGACACAGAGCCTTGGGAAGCTGCATCTCCAAGATTATATTGAACTTTATGTTACATTTACATTGGGGCAACAGGGAAAACACTTTTATAGATGTTGGCTGTCCTCTGGATAAGCACAAGTTAGGGATCACCTCTCGTGTGAGAGGTGCTTGTGAGTCCACTTTTTGTTTGCAGTTTGGGCAACAACACAGGTTATTGCTCACTGCAGCAATGGAGGATGCTTTTGAAAGAAGAAATTCATTTTGTAACTGACTCAGGACCCCTGTTTGTACAGAAAATGAGCTGAAAGCTGGAATGCAGAGCCTTATTCTGGTGATGAAGGAGGGTTCTCATATCAGCTGTCATAAGACTCTTCAGACAGAATGAATCACAAGCCCACCATGATAGGCATGCTGGAAATGCTCACGTAGATAAACCTGACACCGTCCCTGTTGCTGTAGGCCAGGCATATATGAAGTGTTGCTTTACATAATAATCTTGAGAAGGCAAGCAAGCTTTTTAGATTCCTTTGTGCTTTGAAAACAGTGCCCTGTGTGCCCTCCTCTTAGGGCAGGTGGGTGTATTTCCACACTGCCAGGTAATTACAACGTGATGGGTATTAGCCTGTACCTTCCTACCTCTGGTTTGTTGCCACTGGTTTATCCAGATATCCTTTGGGATTGATGTTAGAGCTGTAGGGCCAGTGTATGGGTGAGAACTGGAACTGGGGTGAATCTTCACCAGCTTGTTTCTTTTAGTGTGGTCTGGCTCTTGGACTCCAGTCATTACCTTGGCCTGCAGGCAGATAATTGTATAATGAAGTATTTGGAGTATGGGCTGCATGTTGCAAACTTTCCACCTTGGGACCAAAAAGGAAAGGGTGTGGTTTGGAGGGAGAGGAGAAATGCTGCTGTTTGACAGGCCCTGGAAGGGAGCTCTGGTCCTCAGTGGCTGCTGTGTGAGGCACAGCAGACAGGGCTGGAAGAGGAGCATATGTGTCAGATGAGGTGTCCAGCACAATGTTATCCTGAGCCAAACATGGGATCTGTGCAGCTCCCCTATGCATTGTCCTAAAGTGACATGAATCTGCCATAGTCACAGTTCAGGGCTGCTGGACCTTCCCTCTGGATTGGAAGGGCTCTTGCTTTTAGCCCTAAAGAAAGAGCATGCATTTTTTTAAGCACATGCTGGGGTTGTGAACAAATGGTTAATGTAACTGCAAGGCAGTCAGAGAAGCTGTTCCTTGGGCTTAGGAATGTTTCCTCCTTTCAGACTGCCCTTTTTCTATCTTTCTTTCTTCTTTTTATTTTTTTTTTATGGTACCATATAGTGTTTAATAATTCAATACATACATAATCCAAAATAAACACACTAATTAACCTTTGTTTTGAGAAATTTAATTAGTTAATGCTTAGTCTCTGTTCAGCTTCCAAACAGTTTGGAGTGGGAAAGGTGCCATGGGGAAAGCATGGCAAAATATGTTTAATGCTGAGCACCTTCAATTATTTAAACAGTAACGTGGGCTGGACCAATTAAAAAACAAAGTTGTTATACAGGCATATACATGCTGAAATATCTTGATGTAGTGTTCCCAAACTCCAGCCTTGCTGCAGAATATGTGGTGAAATATATCTGTGCATAAAGTAACTGTATGGAGGAGGGAATCTGGTGGATGAGGAGTGATTCAGCTGCTTGCCAGGAACCCCAGAACTTCCCTGCTGGGCTCAGGGTGCAGCAGGGGTAAGGGAGGTGCTAAAGCTGTTGTGGTGGTGACTGCCCATCCTGGCTGGGGGGAAGCTGGAGGACAAATCTTGCCCTGTGTCCCAAACAGATGATGAATTTTTGGAAGGTCAAATGCTGTGCTCTGACTCACTACTACTAGTCATCCACAGCCCAAGTGCCTTCCTTCAAAATATGTTACTGTAGGGTAATAATTTTAGCCAAATCCTCAAGCTTTAATATTCTTCCCCAGCTGAACTGTAAATAAAATTATTTCCTAAGAGCACTTATTTGAGCTTGATTATTAAATACATTGCCAAAATCTGGTCGGTTAATATACTGCCTGCTACTTGAGCTGAAGTATCTGAAAGACAAAGAACGAAGTAAACGAAAAGGAAATCAACATTTTGCTAAATTGCATGTTTTTAAAAATCCTATAATTGAGGCTGCTACTTCATTTCCATTTGTAAAACAGATTGAGTTCCCCTTCCATCTACTAATGGATCTGGTTTATCTCTGATACTAATTGCAGCATTTGCATGGTTTGCACAGGCTGCCAGTGACAGGACGTTGGGTAGGGAAAGTCAAACAGCTCCTGCTGAGCTCTGGGCTGTCACTGAGGAGTGATACTTGGCACTGAGCTCTGCTGAACTTCAAGCCCTTGTTCTTTCTCCTATGGCTCTAAAGTCTGGGTCAATCAACCAAAATAAACTTGTTAATTCGTTTTCAAGATTCTGTGCCTCAGGTCTCACTTGAGAAGCAGTGGGAAGGCTCAGGTGATAATAAAGCAACACCAGACAGTCTGGATATTTAATTAAACTTGTCCGTGCTCTTTCTGACCTAGTGACTGGGCTGGAAATGGCACCAGGACAAAGGTTGCTCATGAGGCTTCCACTTGGTCTTTCCTGCTGCACAAGAATATGGGGAGGTGTGGGGGGTTGCAGCTCTTTTCTCATTCTTTCAGGACATTGTTGGAAAGGGAATTATGCTCTGAAGATCTGGGAGAAAAGAAAACAAGTTTGGGTTTCATTAGATGAATGAGCCTTTTCTTGGGCCCTGCTCTAGCAAATCTGTTGGCACACACCTGAATTAAGCACTTTTGGGTGCTGGGTCTGGTGAAAACATGCCTGGCTCCTAGTTAGGGGCTTTTCAAGAGCTCAAGTATTCATCTCTTACTGCTGAGGTGAGGAGAAAGCAGCTTTTCAGAGGATTGTACCCAGGAATGTGAGCTGGAGACCTCTGCTCTCCCTTACTTATTGGTCTCTGCAGCCCAGACACTTTTCCTGGTACCCCTGTGCACGGATCTATGATAAAAGTTCTGTGAGGTGTTTCAGCCTCTAACATCACTATCCACACCTGCAGAAGCAAGCTGAGGATTCACCCTTTGCTGTCCATCCTTTCATTTTGCATTTACACACAGAAAATTTTTTATTTTTATTTTTTTTTAAAGTCACTCTTGAAAGTGATCCACTGGATTCCCAGCATGGCAGAGGGAGCCCTGGCTACACAGTGGCCTTTGTGGAGCAGGTCTGTGGGCTCCGTGCCACCAGCACCACGGGGGAGCTTGTAATAACCACACCAGCACAGACCAGATGTCTTGGAGAGGATTTGGTTTCAAGACACATGGCTGCAAGTTCAGGAGAACTTGGAGGGGGGAAGGGGTTCTGCTCTAATATACATAATTTGTTTAAAAAGTTTGCAGGTGTTAGAATTTTTATTGAAGGCAGGGAGCTGAGAAATCGTATCCAGTCGGTGAGGTAATGGTTTCTCTACTCGAGGAGTGCACAAAATCTGCATTAAATAAAGGGCAGCTGTGTTGCCAGCAGAATTTTATATATATGAAAACTAATCTGAGCCATACCAAGCCAGACCTCCGCTCCTGCAAATCCTGGGAGAGAAGAAGAAAATCCACTGATTGCTCACAGCTTTCCTCCAAAAGCTGCTGGGGACTTGTCCCAGCTGCCATCACTCCATGGTCTGCACCCCGACAGCTGTGGGGGATGAGCTGTGGGCACCAGGGGTGCTGGAGACATCCCTGCAGCTCATCCCAGCCTTTGGGGGAGTGGGAACAGCTGCTTCCCCTGTCAGCTCCCAACTGAAATGCCTGTGACGTGTGGTCCCACAGGGGCCAGGTAGGGCCGGGTCCTGGCCTCAGCTCCAGCTGCAGGGTTTTGCTCTCCTAAGCCAGAGAAGGAGAGCACACACCAACAGTGGTTCCCATGGAGCTATTCAAGGGTTGTAGTTTTCTGTTTCCTCTTTCTCTGGGCTCAGTTCTGCTATATGTTGAAGCCCCAGTAGAGAATTTTTTCTTTTTTTTTTTTTATAGACAGGTTGTAATGTCAGGATATGAGGTTGAAAGGGCAGGTCTGAGTCAACTCTCAGATGAATTCTGAGCATTTCCTTTCTACGTGGATGAGTTCCAAGAATTTATCTCAGTTCAATAAACCCCACTTATTTCTGATGCTCATTCAAACAGACTTTGAATCCCTTGTGCCCACAGACCAGGGCTGGTCATTTGGATTCTGCAAAGCTTTTTCCAGAGAGGTCAGGACATGTGGAGTCAGTGAGGGGATGTTTTGGGGTGAGAGTTGAAGTGGGTTTCTTTATTTTTATATATATTATTGATATTACAGATTTTAAATATATATATATACATGTGTTTATATAATCAAGTGCCTATCAGCATAGAGCCTGTAAGGCTCAGGTATCATCCTCTCACTGCCTGCATCCAGTGTTTGGGGCAGAAGGCCCTGGCAGACACAGGTCCTGCTCTAAAGGTGTGGGTACAGGCTTTGTCCTCAGCACAGCCCCCCCAGGAGTGTGGCACCTTCCCATCCACACAGCAGTTACATAAACAGGGCTAAAATTAGAGCAAATGACACTTCACAGGCACAACATCATCCCCAGGGGCTCTCAGGGTTTCTAGCAGCTGGGGCTAAGGAAGGCACAGCAATGGTGTGGGGCTCTGATGCTGGAGCTCCCACATCCTACCAGGCTGCCCCCAACATCCTCCACATCCCTGAGGCTGGACTGAGCGAGTCCCAGGGGGTCTTTTCAGCTGCCTGAAGTAAATTTTCTCTTATTTCCCTCCAGGCTGTCTTTTCCCCTGTTGCTGAGTTTCGCTCAGCATAATGATTTCAAGGGCACCATTTTCAATTTCCTCTGCGGAGCCAAAATTAATACTGAGTTTGTGCCACAGCGTAGCAGCGCTTTAAGCATCCACCAACAGTGTGCACATTTCACAATAATGTAATGTCTCCTAAACCCAAATACTGCTTAAACCACCACGGTACTCCACTGTAAATATCAGCAATTCCTGCCTGAACCACGGCACCAGCAATGACGACTCTGTAGGTGCTGCTGATGTGCCCATTAACATCCCCCCCATGATAACCATTTTATTAACACCAGGGGCACGTTTGGATGCTGCTGCAGGGCAGGAAGAGGTGCTGACCCTCGCCTGGGAGAATGGAAAGACTCACAGCTTGCATTTTTCTCTTTGCCTTTCAGCACTGCCTCTATAGGGCAGCCCCTCTCCTCTCGCTTCCATCACTTCCTCTCATCATGGCTCTAGGCAAGGCTTAGATCCAGACAAGAAAGTTTGGGTCTATTTTCCTCAGGCCTTGTGGGCAAATCGTTGAGATGAAGGTTTTTAGTTGAGTTACTCCCTTGGTTTATGCCCTTCTGTTTATGCCTCACCCTTACAAGAGAGGCGGCCATGGGGTTTTTGTTTAAGTAATACATATATGTTGGAAGAACGGAGGGAAATTTGTCAAACAAACAGGTTCTAAGTGATTGCCAAGCCGTGGATTGACTGACCATGTTTGCTGCCTTGGGATGGTGATTTTGCCTGTGTTTAGAAAGGAGCAGGGGGATTACAAGAACCCGTGTGTGCAGAAGTACACAAGCCATTAATTATGGCGACTGCTGCGCGATAGAATCTAGCCAGAGCTAATGGAGCTTGAGGAACCTGTGGAAAATGTTAGCGAGAGCTGTCAGGATGTTTGTCTTAGAGCTGCTCTGCATGATCTCATCTCTCCAGCCTTTCAGAGGGTGAGGGGTGTGCCGGGTCAGCTGGAGCCGGCGGGCAGGCGCCCCAGCTTGGGAAACAGGGCCCTGGGGTGGGGGCTCAGGGTCTGCCCAGGCACAGAGAGGGGCATTTACAGGGCTCCACGGCTGGAGATGAAATATAGGGATGGAAAGAGTAGGGCTCGAGGGCGTTTGGAAGGCACTGCGTTGTGTCTTTTCTTCCTGCTCCTCTGAAACAACCGAAATGAAATGTCACTTGGCATTGCATAACAGGGTGATGATGCAGGGCCTGGGGAGCAGCTCAGAGGGGCAGCACTGGATCCCCAGGCGAGGGGCTGCAGTGGGCAGGAGGGATGTGGCTGGTATGGGGAGCTGATGTGCTGCTGCATGCAGAGCAACAACCACTTCCCCGGGGAATTCCTGCTGCTCCCAACCCTTCTCCACGCTGTGGCTCGCAGAGACTGTGCCTAGAGGACCAAGTGATGACAAACAGGTCAGAAATGGTGGCTTGGTGATGTCAGAGCCAGGGGTCAGCTCGCTGTTCTGAGTTATAAGAGATGTGTCTCTGTGTCCCAGGGCCGCCTCGGCTTTTCATTCATGCTGGCGATGACGAGGGGCCGTGCTTAAGCAGCATGACCGTGCTGGCACGGGCGGCGTTTAGGAGCAGGAAACCGCTCCCTTTATCCTCGCTTGATCTTTCGAGTGAAATACGTGCGGTGCCCTTGTCAGCACTAAGAGCCTCCTAAGGAAAGAAAGAAAGGTTAGCAAGCAGAAACAGATGTTTACCTTTAACTTCTGGCTTTGTGTGGACTGGGGAGACTGGGGGAGGGGGGTTTGCAGGGCAGGAGAAAATGCTCTCTGGAAGCCTGAGAAAGTCCTGTCGGATCCAATCTGCCTTTCCCTTGATTTTGCTGTGGTTTTTATTTGGCCCAGTGTCCTTTCATCATTATTATTATTATTTAAACGCACCGTTCTCTTAAGGGAAAGATAATTGCTTTTTCTTCCTTCTGCCTCAGCTTCTCAACATGATTAAGATATAGAAACCAAATGCCTGGACATGAGGATGATCTAATAGGCACCGACCAGGCCGAGTCACTGTGGCCCAGTTTAAAAACATGGCACTTTTCCAGAATCTATTTGTTTCTCTTAATATGGTGATTTGTTTTTGTATATTGCTCTCTATAATTATCACTGTGCTGTGTATTCACTGGCTCTAGGCTCAGTGTAATATAAATCTGGAATTAGTCTATTGAAGTCAGTGTCAGATACATTTCCTTTAACATCTAAACTAGGTCTTAGGCCCATTTATCCTACTGTAGCTGCAAACTAACTACACTGAAATAAATATACACCAGTGTTTTTCAAAAAACCCTTGCCATGGTCCTTGCCTACACCTTCTACCTTTAGGTCAAACCTTGGGCTGGGGATTAAAAAAAGAAAATTGTCTGAGAAGATGGTTCAGATTAAGTATTACAACCATTTTTTTCACTAAAGATGTGGTGAAACATTGAAGTCAGTTGCTCATGGAGCTGGCTGAGTCACTGTCTCTGGAAGTGTTCAAGAGGCCTCTGGATGTGGCCCCTGGGGGGACAATGGCTTAGGGGTGATTGTGGTGGGCTGGGTTGATGGTTTGACTCAATGACCTTGAAGGTCCTTGATGAGCCTGTGATTCTGTGAAGACAACACCTGTGCCATCTTGCTGTGCCTTCAGAATGAGCCTTCTTTAACCCCCCCACTGAAATCTGGCTGTTTGCCCTTGATGGAGAAGGGATGGCTTGGAGCCAGTGCCTGCCCCTACACCACTGGTGATGAGGTTGGTGCTCCTTCACCACTTGAGTTCAGTCTCCCTCCAAAATGCAGGATAACCCTGGGCTCAGGTTGCTCTTAAAGCTGCTGCTGGAACCTTTTGTCTTTCTCTGGGCTGCCAGGGCTGGAAACTCCTTTTACAGGTCCATGAGATCCTGTGGCTTGTCTCCACACATAACATCTCCCTGCTCAGAGCTGAATTGGGTCCAGTATTCAACCTTCCCAAGGTTGTGTTTAGTTGTTCAGGAGGAAGGTGGGGAAGCCCTGGCACAGGGTGCCCAGAGGAGCTGTGGATGCCCCTGGATCCCTGGAAGTGTCCAAGGCCAGGTTGGATGGGGCTTGGAGCAACCTGGGCTAGTGGAAGGTGTCCTTGTCCATGGCAGGGGGGTTGAAATGAGATGGTCTTTAAGGTCCCTTGATGCTCTTAGAGGTCTTTTCCAGCCTAAATGATTCTATAATTCTATATATGTGGAAATTATCAGGGAAAATATTATCAGGATTGCTGTGCTGCACACACACAGAGCTGACCTGCCATGAGTAGAGGGACCATGCGTGGTCCTTGCTCATCCCCTAGAAGCAGCCAAGTGCTTTTCTGCAGACTCTGGCAGACATTTCTTTAAAATAAAAAAAAAAATATATATATAACTTTCAATCTCTTCCAATTTTAGATTCTGATAATCTGGAGAGATCCTGATACATCTGAGGGATTAAGGGCTTTTTTTTTTTTTCCTTTCTCAGATGAAGGCTGTGCACATCAATGGGTGCCCAAAAATACACCTCATGCTTCCCAGTGTTTTCCCCAATTTTTTTTCTTCAGTCGCTGCACAATGAATGCACTTCACAGGGCTGTGCTGCTGCTTGATAACACAGCTGGAGAGAAGCTATTTTCTGATTTTCTGATACCATGGTTTATCTCTAATGTTGGTTTTCACTGGCAGTTTAAGAAGTTCTTAGAAAACTCTTCAACTTCCCCCTTAGTACTGAGATGGTAAGAACAGATAAAACTTGTCGTTTAATAATAACCATCAAAAAATTCAGAGGTTTCTTTGAGATAAATTCAGGAGCTATTATTTGGTTTTTAGAGACAACACATGGCTCACCTCTGCCCCAAGAGAAAGGGAAGTTATTAACTGTCCTTCCTGCTGGACCTAAACAAAGAAATCAACCAACCAACAAACAAAACAAACAAACAGACATTTCCCCCACCCCCCTTCCTCCAAAAGAATGTAGGTTTTTTAATTGAAAAATTGAAACTTGAAGATCGGGGGCAAACCCTTCAATTCAAAGCCAGAAGTTCTAATTGGGAGATTTTCTTGCTGGGTAGTTTTGTGGGCCAAGACACACACCATGTGTCACCATGTGATGTCCTTTCAAATGGGAATCAAGATATTCCTAGTCATGGTGCCTCACTAGGGATGAGGCTGGGCTGGGAGCTCTCCCCATGAGGAAAAAGGAAGCATTTTTTGTTAGGGAAAAAAAAATACTATTTTCCACAGGACAGCAGACTTGTTTGTGAAGATTTCTGTTACAAACCCACCATTTTTCCAGAAAACATTGTTTCTGCATTGCTTCAGAGCAGAGAGACCTTCTGGTCCTTTCCTAAGCATCCCCCCAAACCAGCAATGTCCAACCAGCTCCTGCTCCCTGTCAGAATTCAAACCACAGCCTTCCTCTCCACTCCTTTTCTCTGATGGCATTTAAACCTGTCAGCAGTTACAAACTGGTGTCATGTAATCTTTGCAACCAGAGCAAAAATTGCACTCTGGCTTCTAAAAACAGAAAAAGGAAGGGGATGGCTAAGAATGGACATAAATACTCCAAAATGCCTATGTGCTGCTGTCCTTGCTGATGGCCTGACAGTGTTTCCACCACTCCTTCCCTCGGAAAGCAAACTAAATCAGGGCAGTGGTGAGTAGTAACATGTAATAATTAGAGATGCGAAATACATTTATCAGTGGCCAAATGACACGGATAGGGTGTCACCCCTGTCCCCATGCCACACTTGATGGCACCTAAGTGTCTTTGGGGGTAAGGAAACAGTGCTGGGACATGTCTGCTGAGAAGCTGGAATAAAATTCCCATATAGCAGCTGGAAGGGGATCCCCAAAGGGATCCTCAAAAGACTCCTAAAGGGATTCATAGAATCGTTAAGGTTGGAAAAGACTCTAAAGTCCTGAAGTCCAGCCATCAGCTCAGCACCACCTCTGTGTTCACCACTAAAGCAAGTCCTCAAGTGCTGTATCCATGTGTTTTTAACACTTCCAGGGATGGTGACTTCACAGTTTCCTTGGGCAGCTTCCTCCAATGCTTGACAACCCTTTCTGTGAGGATTTTTTTCCTAATACCTAATCTAAACCTCCCTGAATTCTGTCACCCATGGGCTCTGGTATTTCAGTGCTGAGCTGGCTGGAACACAGCCGTGCCCCGATACTACCTTGAGTCTTGAACGCACATGTGAACCATCCTAATTGCTTTCATCTGGCCCAAAATGTGGCCACTGGTAAGCAAAGACCTGCTGTTTATGTAAAGTACAAAGCGGGCCAGACAGTCCTCTCGAGCTGTTTCCGTTTCCCCGTGATTAATATATTCAAGTCTATAGTCATTTGTTTTTACAAACTTCACAAACAAAACCTTGATGTTTTGGTACCAAGCTCAAATATGGGAACAATTTGGTTCCCAGTGCCAGCGTTTCTGATGCAAGAACTGAAAGGCATCCAGAAATGCCGTGTTTTCACTGAATAGTCTTCAGTCCCAAGATATAGCATTTTTAAAGCATTACAGAAGCAAAAACAATCCCAGTGCCTTGAAAGCTTTTTACACTGACTCTGCTTCATGGAAACACTGACTCAGGGCCAAATGGCTGATTATGTCGTGTGATGTAAGAAGGAGTTAGAAAGCTTAGCAGGGCATTAGAATAATGCAGTGTGTGTGTCTGTGTCTGTGTGCAGTGAAGGGGGGACATGGCATTTATTAGAAAGCTTTAAATCTTTTGCAGCTCCACGTTAGTCACTTGCAAAACAGTTTCAGACCCAGTTGAAAGCGATGGGGATGTGATGTGTGACAGGCTCTAAGCTGCTGAGCTGAGCTCCTGCTCGAGATCTTTTCAGTTCAAGGCTGCAAAACCTTCCTGGCTGGGGTGTGGGGAAAGCAAACGCTGCTGCTGTGCAGCCAAGGCAGAAAAGGACTCTGGTATACTTCTGGAAGGGGGGAGCTAAATTGTGACTTGGCTTCTGCTGTCACACTGAGGTAAGGGTGGAGATTTGGGGATAGTGCAGCTCTTCCCCAGTTCAGATGCTGGCAAAGAGATTCCCAGCCCTGCCTGTTCCCTGCTCTGTGCTGGTGGGAGCCACTTCATTGGGGAAGATTTTATCATTTACTTTATCTCATTGTCCAGAGAAGCCATTCATTGCAAACGTGAACTTTGAGACAAGTAAAAACCAGAGATGACCCAAGTGCCTGGAGGCATAAAACCAGCTGCTGAATTGTTCAGCTTGTTTAATGAAATGGAGCAGCACAAAGACACAGTTCAAGTACACACAACACTGGCACTCAAACAATTTATGGAGCTCACTGCAAATTTAAGATTGGGAAACCTGGCTGGTGTCAGCTGTTATGAAGAGATTTGGAATAGAAAGTCCTATCAGAAAAGCTGCCCTCGCTGTAATGCTGTGATGGCAGAACGTGAAGGAGCTGGGAATGTGCCAGCTCAAAGCTGCTGTGGGAGGTCAAGGGGAGCTGCTGCTTAAACCTCAGGTCTGACTACAGTGAAGTGTTGTTTTCATCTTGCCCTTGAGTGGTGACTCCCTGCAGAGCCGCAGGTAAGTCACTGTCCCCACTGCACCTGCAGGACAGACTGAGCTACGAGGCAGATGTGCTGCAGTTCACTCCTGTTTTCTATTTCCATTCTGCACACACACAGAGCCATACCGCAGCCATCCATGCTGGTCCTTTCCTTCCCAGCCACACCAGTTCCCAGCACTTTGACTGTGAGTGGGCAGCTGTCTGCCCCTTCTGCCCTCTCTGCCCATATTGCCCTCTATGCCCTCACTGCTCTCTCTGCCCTCTCTGCCCATATTGCCCTCTATGCCCTCACTGCTCTCTCTGCCCTCTCTCCCGTATTGCCCTCACTGCCCTCACTGCTCTCTCAGCCCCCTGTGCCCTCACCCTGCTCCCTGTCTGCCCATGGCCCAGCCCCTGTCTGCCGGGCAGCTGTGATGGCTCCACCCCGTGAGCGCTCCCAGCCTGTTCCCGGTGTGCAGGGTGAGTAAGGCTGTCTCATCACGCTGCTCCCACCTCCAGTGAGTCATCGGCCAAGAGGAGATGCAGGCACCGAACTATATTTGATGCCTGTATCTGAAACACTGGGTTCGAATGACTGTGCAGGTCATTAGATCCCTAATTTCTTCTTTAATGGATTTTCTAATGCATCTGATGAATAAAGAGATACTCAATAGTAAACAGAAATACCATTTGCAACCTTGGATGCGGAATGGGGCCATAATGTTGCCTGTATTATGTTTACCCGAGGGCTGTGGCCCTCAGGGAGGTGGAGCAGTGTGAATGCTGCAGTGACAGGGGCTGGGAGTGCACGGCAGTGCCACTCCAGGCTACTGCCAAAGGAACAACTTGCGTGTGCTCAGGGTTCTGGGGACATGAATGATCCCATTGACTCCTGATCCACTGTGGGTATGACCTGGCCTGAATGCCTCTTGTGTTTGCACGGGGACATGGCCCAGAAGGACCCAAGAACGATTCCAGGCAGACACTGCTCAATGTTGCTTTGTGTGTGCAGGGTTTGTCCTAGTCCTGGCTGTGACCCCTGAGGGGGGTCCTGGGTGCCAGCCTGCCTGCGATTGTGCTCGGGGAGGGGGTGGCATGAGCAGGGTCCTGCCTGTGGCCTGACCAACTCTGCAGGCTGGACTGACCCCTCAGAAGGGCTCACACTCCCTGCCTGCCATCCCTCCTGCTTGGGAGGGAGCTCTGTGCCCTGCTGGGTGCAGCCATTTGAGCCTCTTGTTTCACAAGTGCCACGTTGGTGCAGAATAATGTGATCATACATCCACATCCATTCGTGTAAAGCTGGCAGCCTCCTCGGCGAATATTTCTGTACCTCCAGTTTCTAAATGGCATTTCTGCTAACAGCCATGTATCATCATTACCAGCAAGGCTTTGGAGGATGCACGAGCAAAGTGTGATATTACTTAAACCCCTGCAAGTACTGTCTGATAATTAATCAGGCGTGGGTTGGTTATGCTTTCACCTTACTCAGTGAAGAATAATGCAATGCAAGGGAGCAGAATTTTGGTTAAAATTCTGTGGTGAGCTGCTCTCCCCAGGTCAGGAGAGCTGTCTCCCTCTGTGTGTGTATGAGGGCACCATGGACCAGAAGATTTGTCCAAATCTTCTTCTTCCTCCTCCTGAAGCACCAGACAGCCACCGAGTCAGTGCCAGAGGTGAGAGCTGAACCCAGAGGAACCAAGGGTCCTATCCAAGACTGCAGACACCCAGCCTTTGCTGGCCCAGACATCATTTGATTTTTGGGGTCTCATCCTGCAGCTATTTCTGCTGTGGTGTTTTCTCCAATCGTGCCATTATGTATTAATAGGGGATGGAGCTGGCAGCAGGAAAGGGCAGCAGAAGCACACATTTGTCTTGCTGTCCAGTAAGCCACATAACAAATAGCGATGCCAAGTGTAATCCTGCTTCAGTTAAAACTGTTGCTTTGGTTTGTCATCATTCATTGTTTGCAGTACAGCTGCTTAATGACAGGATGTGGGAAATGAAAAGTTTTTTATGTCCTAGGAGACTTTTTAAAATAAAAATTCCTGAGTGATGAAGGGGAAGAAGGTGCTTGCATGGAAACTCTGGGTCTCAGCACTGAGACAGAGCCTGGATGGAGTGAGCCTTCCCCCAGCAAGGCTCAGGAGATGGAGGTTTTGCTCTCAGCTTTAAAAATAACCTGCTGTGTAAATCCAGGCAGTATCCACACCTCAGCTTGCTTTGCTTACATTACACATCTGGTGCAGCTGCCTCTGCCTGGTGCCTTGCAGAGCAGGACCTGTGTTTGATAGGAAGAAATTAAAAATAAAAGACAAATGCCATGGATCTGTGTGGGGCCACATCTTTGCAAAACACCCCATGGCTAATTAAGCCAGCAAATGTTACATATTGAACTAAATACAGAAGAATGGTGGGAATTTATCCATATGGACCATGAGCAGGCAGATGAAATCTGACATGGACAGGGCACTTGTAGGGGAGATTTCATTAAGCCAGTAAGGAAAGAGACAACCCCAACTATGCCAGGACCTGGGGTGCATGGAGGTGACTTTTTAATTTCTTTTTTATTTTTGGGTACATTTTAATGATCTTTATTTTCATACAGGCTGGAGTGGGGCCACAATGGGGCTCTACTCTTTCTGCATGTTAATCACTTTTAATTGACAGTGAAGATTTACCAGTGGGTGCACAATCTTTGCTCCCAGTGGGAACTCTCCTACGTGGGTGCACTGTACATCATGTAAGCAAATAGGGAAGGGGATGGGTTTGGTGAGAGATGCATTTCATTTGGGCTTTGAACTCTTTTCTGGCAGGTACAGGCCTTGAAGAACCACTGATGTGTATGTGGCCAACAAGTCTGCATAATTGCTAGCCCATCCCCTGCTTCACTCTGCCTCTAGAAATACTCTCCCTCCTCTTCTATGTCTATTTATTGAGTCATGTCCTGAACCATGTGGAATCAGTGTGGAATTTGCCTGAGGTTCCTCTCTGCTGGCCCAGGAATTTGCCTGAGGTTCCTCTGCTGTTCCTCTCAGCAGTGTAGGCAAAATTAAAGGAGGTGCTGGGGTTGAGATGAAACCACTCTTGCTTATCAAAGAGAGAGAAAGAGACAAGTCAGGGAGCTGTGCTCTTTGCCCTCAGTGCTGCAGGAGGATTGGGGAGTGGCTGAAATCCCTGTGATGGGCTTCCCACATACCTGGGATTCTTCACGTTTTACAATCTCGGATAAATGTCACCTTTTTTAGGATTATTTGATATATTCTTACAGTAATCTATTACCAGCAGATCACCACTATGCTCATCACCACTCCCTAGGTCCAAAAGTTGTTTTATTCTGTATGTTTGCTTGTATCCCTTGAAAATTTCTATTTCCAACAAGCCTACTGTTATCTCACTTTTGCTATTTTAAGTTCCGTGGCACAAAAAGGCTGACTCACAGAAAGCCATGTTGTAGGAAATATTGGCTCAGCTGAGGAAATAATTCTCAGTTCATTCTTCCACTGTGAGATTTGGGGAGGTTTTTCTGCTTTATTTGTGTGTGTGTGTGTGTGTGTGTGTGTGTTTTGGTCTCAGGTTATGACACACATCGAGCACTGTGAAATATTGACAGCTATTCCAAAATGCACTGCTCTGCCCAGTCAGATCTCTCTTTTTGTACATCCCCTGAAGTGTTTTATGTACCTGCTAGCAACGTTACACAGGATGCTAGCACAGCTCATAAAATTTGGTCTCGTGTTGGAAATGTTTTGTGGGAATGTGCTGCTTAATCTACTGCAGCCACTCACAGTTACTGTCGGGAGGGGGTGAAGATTACAGCCGGCTGGGGGAAGTTTGATACCTTATCAGAAGTCCTCAAGAATAAAACTGAAAGAAGTGGATGTTCAACAAAATGTAGGTAATTGACTAAAAAAAGGGGAAATACGGCAGGCCCCAGTGAAGTCATCCATTTGGCTGGACTTGTGCTGCTGTCAGTTCCCTCTGAGTACCTGCAGTCACCCTCTCACTAAGGGATTGAGTGGAATAAATCCTGGGTGTGCTTTAATTGAGTGTTAAGCACATCAGTGATGTGCAATGAAAGACAAGGCTGGAGATCCAGGATGGAATCCTTGCCCAGCGGGGTGGGGAAACAAAAACAACCCAACAACTACAAAACCTCTACTGACTTTAATCACTGGAGCAGGTTTTCTAATAACATACTGCAGGGTGTGCTTTGGCACTGCCACCTTCGTCATTCATTTTATGCTTAATATGCTAGAAAACAATGTTGTAACATCTGGTTTATGTGGATATAGCATATCTGTCTACAAGAAAGAAGCTGATGCAAATAATTTAAGAAATAAAACCAGGGGCCTTCAAGTATACCTATTGATATTTTTTTGTACACTTTTTTGACACCATCATTAGCAAAACCTAATTAGAAGGTGGTTTTCAACAATTGCTGTCCTCAAGACATAAAGTATAGCCCTCACATAAATAATACTATCATCTTAAAAATACTTCATAAACACTAATTTACCCTCCCAATTTTCTTGTGAGATAGATAATTATGTGTTAACAATAATATAATCACCATTAGTAGCCGTGTTAGTCCTGTCTTTTTATAGACAGAAGCTCATGCCCTCATAATAAACAGCTTGCTGAAGGCCACATGAGGAGCCTTTCAGGACTCTGATTAGGGAGAGAATCAGTCCTGGCTCTGTCCTCCCCTCACATAAAAACCAGAACAATGTTGGTATAATGAAAGAAAAGCAGGGTTTAGGTATGGGCAAGAAAGAGGAATCTTCTTCAGGCTGGCTGGATTCTTGGAGTGACAGGAAATATTTAAAAAGTATGTGACAGAGATCAAGGTAAATAACAAATATACCTTTTGTACTTGTGCCTTTATTTACTCTGCAGTAATTACACCAAGTAATGTAGATTATATTATGAATCACTATGACGCTTACAAGACTGAATTTTTTGCAACCACATCCTGAGCCTGTGAGATAATCTGTTTGATGTCCTACGAGGACCAGATACATCTTGCTTGAAACTTCAGAGGTGTGCCAGAGCAGCTGGGACACACCCTTTTTCGTAACAGTGTTAAAATAAAACAAGTTTGGATTTGCTCAGCCACAGTAGGATGTAACATCTGAGTTAGAAGCCGGCTGTGAGGGAGCTTTGCCATAACCTCAGAGTTAACAGGGGCCTCTTCAGTGTTTCTGTCTGAGAAGTAACATTTTCTTTCCATCTTAAAAAATGTGCGTATTTACATATGCAAAAAACCCCAAAACAAAGCGAAAAAATCCACCAAAACAAAAAACCCAATACTTAGCAAATTATTTAAAGCCAAAACACAAATTTGTTCCCATGCCTGTAACAACCCCACTTCACACTGAAGCTACAGTGCTGCACCTGCAAAAACTAAACCCGCTGAGGTCAGCCTGTGTCGCTTCCAGAGTGAGGTCTGTGTCAGCATCTTTCCATGCTCTTCACTCATTTTTCTCCTCTTCTTGTGTGAAACCTCCACCAACCCTCCTGGGGTTGAATTGCGGATAGCAAGGGATGATATTCAGCTTTTATTTTGTCCTCCCTGTTGTGCCAGGAGCCACAGTGGGAGCTCAGGTGGGCAGGAACATTCTCTGCCCCAAACAACAGCCTTCCATGGGCAGGAAGGCCCCCTGGGACTGCAGCAACAAATGCACTGGTTTTCCTCTCCAAAAAAAAAAAAAAAAAGGGACCATGTAGCCCAGTAGAAGCCAAGGTGCAGGAATCTGGTGCAGGGGGCTTAAAGGAGGTCAAGCAGTGGGCATCTTTTATTTTCCTTTAAAAATCCATTCCTCTGGCACTGATCTGGAAGCTCTCCTTGGTGTGACACGTTCATACACACATCTGTGTTTCTCTTATAGCCTTCAGGGAATGATGGGCCTCTGGGTGGGAGGTGGACAGCAATAAAACAGTGAGGCCAGACTCCATTTGATAGCCATCCCCATCCTGCAGCAGTCCTGACCTTGGTCATCTGTAGTATTTTTTTGAGTCCTGTGGTAGATTTTGAAAATAGCAACGTGAAATTGCCCCTGTGCAGAAGGGCTAGGGCCAGCAGCTGTGTCCAGCAGAAGTTCTGGGCACCAGGGAGGTGCTGAACAGTTCACATGCCTGAACACCAAGTTAGAGCTGAATATGCTCTGAGCAGCACAATTTGTGTCCTGAAACTTCTGAAAGAGCCACTTCATGGCTTTGGATCACACAGTTCATCAACTGCCTGTGAATGAGGGGCTGTTCACCTGGTCATGCTGTTCCTCTGCTCTTGCTGTTTATTCTGGGAAGCAGAAGCCTCCCAAATCGATCTGGTAAGTGTATCAACGAGATGATTGTTTTTGGATTGACTCCTCCCTGGCTTACAGAGATCTACAAGGTTATCCATGTGTGTATGCCACAAAGCAACTGATGAAACTAGTGCTACTGGGATGTTGACCACCAGTGTTGGACACTTTTTACCATATATGATCAATAAATGATGAATCACCAATAAATTTAAGGTGTGGCAGAAGATGCTCCCTACTCAGAAAGAAGCCCTTTTCCTACATGTCCTCTCCTGCAAAGAGTCAAATTGTCAGCAGTCTCAAAAGGAATAAAACCAGTGCCTTCAAACCAGTGAACCTCCATTTTCTTTCTCAGTCTGCACAATACAAAATCAAATAATTTAGAGGGGGGGCATTTATTTTGTTTGGGTATTTTTTTATGTCCCTCAAACCCTCAAATTAAGGGAAGAAAAAAAAAAAAAAGGTCTTAAGAGTATGAAGGCCTCCAGGCCTAACTGTTCAGTGCTTCCGGTCTTGAGCTCGCCGTCACAGGGAAGTCACAGGGAAGTCTTGGTGGAATTGTTACAGCGTGGGTGTACCTGCTCATTAGGATTAAAGTGTCCTTGTGCTTCACGTTAATCCACTTTGGGATGCAAACTGACAAAAGCATCTTTGTGGGGGATCCGTCCGTGTGGGGAGCCCGGTCCCTCCCCTGCCCTGCCGAGCCCGGAGCTCCCCCGTGGGAGCCTGATGGTTCTTCTGTTTAAATCAACAGGGTTTTCTAAGTCCCGCTGGTTTAAATATCAGGTTTAACTGGGGCTCGCCTGCATATCAAAGGCACTATGGTAATTTTTACGAGGGAAAGTGTGGAGGGAAAGTGTTTGCCTGGTGCTGCCCAGGCTCCTCCCTGCCCTCCCCGTTGCCCAACGCGGTGCTGAGTCACTGCCCTTGCTCACCCGGAGCGCCCGCGCCTTCCTGCTGCTGGGTTTGGGCAGGATGGGGGAGCCCCCAGCAGAAACAAGAGCTAAAAGTGAACAAAGAGAAACCTTCCTGGTTTGCCGGTATTTATTTACTCACTGCCATGCGTGGCGAGCTCCATTCTGGCACCTGGATTGCGTGTGGACTGCGCTTGAACTTTTCTAGAGCCGGCCATCCTCTTCCTGCTGATGTGCCTCGCTGTGCCTGCAGTCTCACTCTGATCTGCACAAGATTTATGGATGGATATTATATAGATTTAACACAATAGCATCGGTTTTATTATTTGCTGGAAAATGTTAATAAACCCCAAGTATTACAGATGCATTTTAATCCCTGAAGTGATTTTTGAGTAGAATTCATGAATTATTAATTGTTGTTATTGTTATTATTGCAGTGCATACCTACCTCACAGGGCATTGCGAGGATTAATTAATTCTTGTAAAGATGTAAAAGGCCGTATAGGTGTCAAGGGTTATGACTAAAGTGCTTTGAAAATGGAAACCACTCTGCAAGTGCCAAGTATTATTATTTATGGAGTCCAGGTAGTGTGCTTGGTGCTGTGCAAACACTGGGCCAGTTATTGCAAATATTTGCTTATATGTGCTTGGTAGGCCAAGCACTCCCTGTTACGAGTCATTTCAACTATTTTAAGGATGCATCTTAAAAATATGGGTGTGAGAAGACTTTCCAGTCATTGGGATGACAGAGCCACTGGCTGTGAGCAGCTGTCTCACTGAAGAACTTCAGAAGCGTTTATTCAAACGCAGGGATGAACCAAGACCTCAGAGCTGCTCCAGTTATACATCTGAAAGTTAGAGTTTTGTCCAATCTTTCTAGCTGCTTTGGAAAGGGAAATGCAACAAGAGTTGTTGTTTAGAAGTGGCTCTCCCAGAAGGCAAAGTCAACTCTCTGAGCTCAGCTCACTCACCAAACAATCTGCTGTAAACCACAACCTGCTCAACTGCCCCGTGTTACCCAACATCCGTTCTTGGAAACCTCTGAAAGTGAGAACCTCCTTCCCATACACGCTGAAAGGGTCCCCTGTAGCTCTGAGTCCAGCTGCACATTTGGGCAAGAGAACTGCAAAGGTTAAAGCCCATCACAGAGAGTGAGAGGCCTTTGTGCCGTCCTGCGGGATGTTCGCCTTCGTGAAAAAAAGGAAACCAGAACAAAATGGATGGGGAACAAGCATTAAAGCATAAATGTGCCAGGATGCACTTTGTAGATCCTGCAGAACAGAACTTCTCCTTGGGAAACAGCCCAGTTGAGCACGTCATCGTGTTAAAAAAGAGAGCCTGGCATCCCAGAGCCGCGACTGAACATTTGGAGAACACCAGACCACGGAACCCTTCAGCCAGATGACTTCAGCTCAGCACGCTGTCGCTGCTCGGCAGATGGATGGGAAGACAGTGTTTGTAGTTGCTGAGGGCCAAACAACGCACACTTCAGGGATTCTCCCTCCCCCGTTTCTCACACAAGCTTTCTGAACGTCACATCTCTCACTCCCATTTCATGGACTTCTCACATATCCTTCCTTAGGCCCCTGCTGTCCCTCAGTCCCCCAGAAGAGTTCCCTTTCCTTTTGCCTTAGGCTGTGTGCATATTCCCATTCCCTTTCCTCCACACACTGTTACTGCTTATCTTCTTTCACCTGGGAAATAAATCACAGTATCAAGAGGTCAAACTCCTTTAGAAGCACGGACAGAACTAAGATTATAATGCGTGAACATGTTAATGAGTGCCTTGCCACTTCTCCTTCCCCTCTTAAATTTCTTGACTTTCAGCAAATTTTGGAGCTGGACTGCGTATAGTCTTCAAAATTATTGCCTCTTTACCTACTTAAAGCAGACAGCTTACACACCATTGGTGAGAAGAGAAAGGTGCCCACTTGGGCCATCAAAATCCTTACACAAATAAATGCTGGACACCAAGTGATTTGCAATTACAAATATGCTTTCTGACTTTCTAGAGAGATTTAGGCTTCCTTACATAACTGTGGCCTCTTCAAGCAAATAGTGTGAAGGCCCAGGGTTTTCTCAGAACGAAATAATTTTTCAATGCAATGTAATGCAATGCAAAAAAAAAAAAAAAAATCTGCTTTCTGTAAGTATTTAAATCTTTTTCTTGATAAAGGAAGGAAAAATGCATGGGTTTGACCCTGAAAAAAATGAGTACTATGAGGGGATCCTACACCCAGAGACCCACCCAAGGCTTTGTGGACCTGATGGGCCCCATCTGCTTGTGCAGTGATGCTCAGGTATGCAAAATCTGCCTACGGTATATCCCAGGTGTTAGACTGAAGGTAAACTCCAGAGCTGCTGCCTTAGGACTATAGCACAATTCTCTGGCAACGCCAAGTTCTATTCACAAAAAAAAAAAAAAAAAAAAAAAAAAAAAAAAAAAAAAAAAAAAAAAAGTCATTACATTCACGGTCATCTCTTTATCCACTGCCAGCTGCAGTGAAATCAAGTTCTGAAATTGAATGATTGAGTGTGGTGATGTGGATGCCCCATTTGAGCAGCACCAGAGCTGGGCTGGGGTTCATGGAGAGCCTTGGAATGAGCGGGGATTACATCAGATGTTGCCACCGGATCCATGCAGGGTTTGTGGTCATTGGGACTCTGCACGGGTGCCAATGTCCGGACATGAGAGTGCTGGACCATCGCCCACGAGTGTGAAATGCTGTTGCAAAACCATTTTAAGATGGAAAGGGCCGCCTGGTGAGGAATGTGGTTTTGATTAACAAAGCTCGCTTTCAAAAAACAAACAATGAGGCCATATAGATGACAAACAGCATTACAATTGTAGAAATGAGCAGCACCCAGGTAGGACATTGCATTAGTGCTGCGGAGGATTATTTTCATTAAATGGAATGAGAGGGCAGAGGCGGTAGCAGGGCGCCCGCACGGGGCTGGATCCTGGTGCCAGGTGCCATCGCCAACCGCGACGGGCTGCAAGGAGAGAGGCAAAACCACCATGTTACATCCTGCATTTACATAAGCACTGTTGGCAGCGCAGTTTAATGTCTTTCCTAGAAAAGCTCCGCGGCCTGGGGCCTGCCGTGCCCAGGCGGCCTCCCCTTCGCTTCCCTCCCTTTGCCCGCGGCCGCCTCCCCTCCCTCACAGCCGGGCGCGGCGGGGACGGGGTCAGGGAGCGGGTCCCCCTCCCCGACCCCCGCGCTGGGCTTGTGTGGCCGGGCCGGGCCGCTCCTCCTCGCCTGGCCTCGCCTCCCGGCTCCGCTGCTTCCCTTCCTCCTTCCTTCCCTCCCTTCCTTCCCTTCCCTTCCCTCCGCCGGCGCCCATTTCGGCGCGGCCGGGCACCCGGAGTGTCTGCGGGCCGCCGGCTGCTCCGCGCCGCTTGGCTCCTTCCCCCAGTAACAGCTCCCACATTCCGCCCCGATCCCTCCTCAATCTCAATCACACACACACATATTACTTTTTTTTTTTTCCCCTCCTTCCTCGGGACTT
>JANPWX010000041.1:2432071-2928176 GCA_024734555.1 Trochalopteron elliotii
GTCATAGCAGAGCTCCGGATAGGGGAAGGGGGGGCAGGGCCGGGTCGGGGTGGGGGAGGGGAGGCCCTTCCCCTCCCCCACTCCCCGGAGTTCTCCCCCATCCCGACCCGGCCGTTCCTTGGAAGGGGATACACCCCCCAGCCCCCCGGGCCATTCCCGGTGTTTCTCCCCCCAGAGCCAAGTTATCGATCAGTTTTCCACCTAAGTTCAGGGCGGAACATGCAATACCCCGCGGTGGCAGGGAGCGGGCCTGGTTCGGGGCATAAAATAAGCTTTTATTTTCCCATTTCACAGCGTCTCTCCTTGCCAGGGCATATCCCTGTCCGAAACCCTGGTGTAAATTGTGTGTTGCATCAATTAGAGCGGCTCACACGGTTGATGCAATGTGTACTGTTTTCTTGGTGGAGGATTTAAGACCTGAAATATGTGGCTTGTTATTGTTGTACCCTCGAAAGGGTTAAAATTTATCGTGTTGTTCTAGGTGAATTTAATCTTTCATCACCGAATTTCCTTTTAAGGCAGCTTGACAGAATAAAAGTCTCTTCCTCGCTTGTCTTTATCCCCAGAACAGCAAAACTTTGTGCTTTATGGCAGGGGCTGGTTGCTGCAGATGACACGTGAGTCTGGAGGAAAGTTTGGTTTGTAGGTCGCTGTGTAGGAAAGTGAAGTTTGCTGGTGAAGTTTTTACTACTCTCCAGTGTGCTCGACTTCCTCGTTTTCCTGTCTGTGTAAATCAAATTCCTAACTGATTTATGGGGGAGGGGATCACAAAACATATTCCTTCCTTATTGTTAAGGCATGGGAGGCATGATCAGGAGAACCAGGTCTTTGTTGCATAAAAAAAGAGAGTGGTGTGGGCTTGTCTGGCTCGCTTTGCTGTCCCTTCGTGCTAAAATAAATGTCTGAGCACGTTGTGTGCATTAACAAGGTTCTTTGCTGTCGGTGGTCTCTACCCTTGGGGTGTTGTGAGTTGTGCTCCTTTAGCAGCCAGGACACCATATGCAAGGTTGGTGTTTGGGGTTTGCTTGTACCTGGGCTTTGGGGCAGTTTGGTGCCCTCATTTTGCTCTGAGTAACCCAAAGGTTTGTCCATGTGAGGCTCACACTGGGTTTGGGGCCTTCCTTTGGGCATGGGTGTTAATGGGCTTTTTGGGATACATTCCAAATGAGGGCTGGACCTGCAAGCTCCTGTGTGTGTCCTTAAATTTAAGCGAGTGGGTATGTGTTTGTGGATCAGCTGTGAAGGGTTTTTTGCCTTTATCCATTGAAAAAAAGGGGCTGGTGATGGTGCTTAGGGCACAGGTGGTGCCCTGTAATTGATCGAAACAAACTTTCTGTGGTTTCCTCTGGTGTTTTTTTTTCCCTTTGTTTTTGTTTAAGCTCTAATGGAATGGTAACATTTTGTATTATTTACCTAAGGTCACCCGGGCCGGTGCACTGTTGCTGTCTGAAGTTTTCTTGGGGAAAGTTGGATTTTTGTCCATGAGAACCGTGTTTTCTGGTACTGTGTCTTGGGAGCGTGGTGGCCTGCCTCCCAAACTGTTATTGGGAACACCTGGAGAACACTTAGCTCCCATTCCTTGAGGAAAGGAGAAGGAAATGTAATTTAAATCTATGAAAGGAGTTGGGGTTTGGCTTTTGGGCTTTATAATTTATTTTTAAGACTGTGCAAGAGCGTGTAGTTTTTGTTTGTTTGAATGTGCACAGCCGTAATGTGTATGTAGCATAAAGAACACAATAATTACAGAAGATTCTTTTGCTTAAGCTTTTCCCCCCTTCAAACAGGTAGTTAAGAGGTTTTTTTTTTCCTGTAAGTTTCTTTTTTAATATGAATACTTCTTTCAGTTTTACTCTATATATGGTAATTATTGATGTTTGTGTAATGCTTTGAAGTTGTAAGGCAGGGTATAAGCGCTAAATACCCAACAGCAATACTTCATAGTCGTTTTCCCATCATGAAACAGTTTGATGCTAAAAAGTGCTACAGCCCTAAGCATCAAGAGGTTCTGGATGGATTAGGGGAAATGGCCAAAATTGCTGATAATGTTGTTTTCAGATAATAGTTTTAAGTTAGGAAGAACAGATCTGAATAATGTAAAGCAAACTGAGTTATTTTACCTAACTTCATTTTTGTCTGGAATTTAATAGAGCGGGGACTTCGCATTTGAGTCAGAACGTGTTTGCTGTTTCAAGTTTTGTAGTGGCAGTGAAGACCCACATCCTACAAGGATGTAATCATGCAGAAGTCAGGAAGTCCTGTAAAACACACAGCTTTGTGAACATCAGCGCTCTGGTTCAGCTGAATGAGCTCTGCAGCTGTCTGTGAAGCTGCTCCCAGAAGTTGGGTGTGTTTTGTATTAGTGGTGGGCAGTAGGATGTGAATCTTTCATTACACTGATGCTGTTTTGGTACAACAGCACTGTAAAGTGTTTTGGGAAGGCTGTGGCAGGCGTGACACCTTTTCATCACTAGCTCCTCTGCTCATTGGGAGTCCCAAGGGGATAGACACCCCTCCAGTTTTTGCTCGCTTTGCCTGTCTCTTCTGTCCCCCTGGTCCCTCAGCCGCTGAGGATGGTGGTGCCCGTGTGAATTCTGACACCTTGCTGGCGAGGACACTGCTGGCAAGCAGAGGAGAGACAGACACAAACCTCCTGCCAGCTCTTCCCCTTCCCAACTGGGGTAGGGTGGTGATGAAGTGGTCTGATCTGTGCTTTGGAGAGGAGGGCAAGGACAGGGTGTGCTGCAGGTCGGTGTTGTGTCGATATGGAAATATTGTGATACTCAGACATATCGTACCCAAGTGTGATTCATTCATAATCTAATTCACGTTGTTCATATTGAGTGGTGTGATGCTGGTCTGTGTGCTGGCCATCCTCACTGGCTGTGTGTCTGCACATGTGTGCACCCAGAGTTCAGGGTGGAATAATGACTGTATTTAATGCCCTAAACATCAGCTCATGCAAGTAGCTGCAGGTTGGAAGAGAAGTGAAAGTGTTGTGTGTGCACACTCTGTAATTATGCATGTTTGGCTCCTGCAAAAAGTAGCTGCTCTGAGAATATACTCATTGCATGCTCATTTTTAAATACAAATTTAAGTGTTTGTGTTAGGTGAAGAAGTGTCAGTAGCTTCCCATTAGGAGCTATGATTGACAGCTCTTCTCTCTTTTTGAATTGCATCACTGCATTAATGTAGTAGCTTCAAATTAACAGGTGATGAAGAAGCCATTTCTCTGTTCCTTCTGTTGATTTAGCTACCCCTGTCCCAAATGTGCTCAGTTTTTTAAGTGCTAAAGTATGAAGTTAGATGGTCTTAATTTCTGTAAAGTCACTTAATGACAAGTGACTTTACTAGAAAAAGGTTCCTCCAGTGATCCCGAGCAGAGTAGATGGAGACAGCTTTATTCATTTCATAATTGGTTTCTTCTGAGATAAAGTGTGACAATGAAATGAGGAATAAGGAGTATCTTTTGATATGAAATTGTAGGGGAATATATTGGCTTTCCTTTAATTTTGCAAAATTGAATTAGCTAACTGGAGGTAAGAAGCAGTAAAAATGAGGCAGCATGGCTGTCACTTTGGGAGAGTTGATTGTTCAAGTGAAAAGGTTTGGAAGTCTGGTCTGGAAATTGCCGATTTTTGTGAAAACTGGTGAACTACTTAGGGTTCTGTCTTTTGGTATCTAATCCAAGATGAGAAGGCCCTTTCCTTCCTTCTTGTAAAACAAGGCTGAACTTGTTTATGCAAAATGCCCTAGAGTCTTAGTGGCCTTGTTTGAGCTCAGGTTAAATGTTCCTTTGATTCTGAAGGATCTACAGAACCGTAACTCTGCTTACACTCTGAAACTTTTGTCTTTAATACCTTACCACTTACCTTTCTGTGACATCCTTTAGGCTTAACTTTTTACATTGATTAGGAGCCTTAAAAATTATTCTGCCTTGATAAGAAGTAAGTGGTCATTCCAAGCTGGAAGTTGTGTAATTGTAGGAGAAAATGCACACACTGGTTGGGTGTGTAGGATTTAGATGGCTTGGCTAGCCAATGAATGAAATTGTTGGTGTTGCAGCTCACCCTTCTTTGCTTGCTTCTCGGATGGGCTGATTGCAGGGAAGACTTCTGAGTGTATTTCCTTACCTGTAGAAATAGTAATCAGAAAGTCTGGAGAATTGGTGTAGCTTTCTGAAGAACTGACTGAAAGAAGCTCCGAAGTGATGAGAGGGCGTGTTATGGAATCATTTTGGCCAACATATGCAACATCTTTCAAAGAGTCTCCTTTTACTTTGAATGTGGTTGTGCGTGGCCAAACTCAGTGCTAAGTGGAGATACTGAGGTCCTTTGGAATATGTGTGTTAGCTGGAATGCCACAAGCGACATCCCTAGGTATGCTATCAGCCTAACACGCCATTTTTTGAGGATGAGTAATGCAGGCAGATTGGGTGTCAACCTGGCTGTGTGGTTCAGTGCCTGCCCGTGGCCCTTCTCAGTGCTCTGTGTGTCCTGCTTGTCTCCAGGAGCTGGAGGTGTGCTGGCAGAGGGGATCTGGTTCCTGAATTTGTGCTGTAGTTGTGCTTGGTGCAAGCATGACTCCTCTTAAGAAGAGTATAAGCTGGCATCTGCGTCTCTAAAGTAAGATATTCATAGTCTTATTTTCAAAGATGCTGAGTCCCTGCAGTTGCATGTGAAGTTGGCAGTCTCTGTGTGTGCTTAACATTTCTAAAAATCAACTCTTGTGTGTGGTTTGCTGGCTTCTGCAAACTCCCGTGAGGGTGTAGTTTCTGTTCCTGGGAGCAGTATTAGTAAAAGGCTATGTTGTGTGCTCTGACTTGTGTTTATTGTTGTAATTCTGAAGTCTCCATGTTGCAGAGGAGCAATCTTGCTTACTAGTAATGTCTAGCAGTAAAAAATCAGAATCATCCAGAGAAAACAGTTGTGTGGGTTTTTTTCTTTTATGATCTGAGGCTCTGCTCAATCTCTGTTCAGTGTCAGCGTGTTACAGACACTCTCTACAACCGTGTGCCATGTGCAGACATGCTGGGTGTCATTTTGGAGTGCTGGAGGTGCCTTGCTGGAAGTTTTGGCTGGTGGGGTGGGAGTAGCAGACCTTCCCTTCCACTTCAGCGGGGCAATAGTTTTGCCAGCCTGGCAGGGCAGGCGAGCAGATGTCCCTGCAGTAATGCTGGTGCTCCTTTTAACCTGTTGGGGGTTTGGGGGATGATTCAGTCACTTCTCTGGCTGCACCCAGAGCTCCCTCTCACCCCACTGACGTCAGGCCGAAGGTAGATTTTTATGAATTGGGGCTGTGAAAGTGGAAGCTTTGCTCTGTGGGCAGCTACGTGCCTGTTGGTGGCGACCAGAGAGCTGCAGAAAAGATCTCTGTGCGGGCTATTCCTGGAGCATTTTTTCCAAGGTTATGAGTTAAGGGTCAAATATTTACCGTTTGTGAAAATGTAGTGCTAAATTCTGTGCCCGGTGCCAAAACCGCAGAAATTGTCAAGGTCTAGAGCCCTAAATAGAACCTGTCCTAAAAGTCCCATCCATTTGACATGAACAATGTTAAAAGTTCAGGCTCTTCACATGAGTGACTTACAGCCAGCAAACTGAGTGGGGAGTCACGGATGGCGAGCACATGTGAGGTGGATTTCAGTCCCCTGATGGTTCCCTAAAAGTACCGGGCAAAGAGGAGACAGTTTGATTTCCTGGAATAAGTTGCCCAGGCTGGCTGAGGAGTAGAATAACAAGTTTCATAGCTCTTTAGTGGTTTTTGGACAGACTGATTCATGCTCGAGTGTCAGCATGACTTCTGAAAATGCAATTTTCCTTTGTAAAAACAGTATTAAAAAGATGCCGTTATTTTTCATTTATTATAGATACTGGTCTAACTTACAGTCCTATTGGACAAACGAGAGTTTTTGCCATTAATTTCAGCAGTTGAGAGAGGAGCTTACCTTAAAATACTGATTGATCTTGAGAGATGAGTGAGTCTGACCCTCCCCCCCTGCTTCCTGGTCTCTAGCTCACAGTAAGCATGAGAACTTTTCCTCTTTTAGGTTGCGTCTAAATTTGTGGGGAAAAAATAGTTTTGATATTGCATAGACCTATGGGGGAAATAACAAGAGATCTGGGTCAAAAAAGTAGGACGTGCAAGATTTAGAAGCTGTTGAAGTGTATTTATTTGTCCTATATTAGGTTAAAGGAAGTATTGGTGCTCTGAGTTTGGCAACGTGTCCTTCAGTCTGCGGTGTGCTGTAAAGGGAAGACAACTGTTAAACAATGATTCACCACTAATTTTTGTATGGATGTCCACATTCTTCTCTAGTGCAGAAATTTCTGCTTGTGTATCAACACAAACACACTTTCCTAAATAAAGACTCTTGGAGATAAATTTTAATTGTGAAGTGCTTTGTAAAAATACAGATTTTTGCCATGATGATGTTTGTGATTTTGTAATGTATTTACTTTGGGGTTACATTTGTTCAGATTTTATAGTTTTTAATGTACTTATAAAGCAAAGTTAGCATGAACGTGGATGGAGGAAAATGAGAGATGGTGTTGTCAAACCATCTATTAATGCTGACATCAAATAAATTGTGCTAGAAACATATCTTGTGTAGCAATGCATTAGTTGTTTCCCATTGCTAGTGCAACAAATCTGGGGTTTATAGAAGTGGGGTCTGTACTTGCTGAACAACATGAATGTTTTCCTGACGCTGACGTGGTACCTGATTTTCCACTTTATTTTGAATGCACAACTAAATTTCACAATCTGGTGTCTTGTTTAGACTGTGAGTATCTAGCATTGTGGGCATGAAAAAAGTCAGCAATATGAAACTTCAATATGTTGAGTTGTGGCAAAACTTGAACACAAATACAGTGAAACAACCTACTAAGCAGTTTTGGTGAGCTTGATCTGATAGCAGGAACGGATATCTAAATGCAGCTGATTAATAGAATAGAAACCAATTTATTTTTCTTTTTTTTTAACAATTTTTGCCTTTATTGTAAATATTTGTCACGGTTGTTTGAGTTGAAAGAAAAATGCTTTGTATTTCTTTGAATATCTTCCAGGGCAGATTGTGAATGGCCTTTGATTATGTTAGAAATATCAATGTTATCTTGCTGTTGGCAAAATCCATATTAGTTGGTTCTGCTGTCTACACATGCAAGGTTATTTTGATATGGATTACTTATTCCTAGTTCATCAAGGCCCTTTGTAAGATTCTTTCTTAGAGTACATATAGTACACATTAAATACGTTAGCAATTAAGTTTTAAGAGTCTCTTCTATTAAAATAAAACAAAAAAGCCCTCTTGACCACTGGGTCATCCCGTTGAGGTGCCTGGGCACCACGGCCCTCCCAGGTGTACTATTTTCTGGTAAGATGGGCATTTTTTTAAGAAATGAACCCTCTCTCTGTGTGGTTCTGTGGGCTGGTTGTGAAAGCACCAATTTCAATTTTCCAATCAGTCTGCCGTTGTCCCAGTGCCTGGAACACATCTGGGGGTCCCATGTTAGAGAGGTACTCACTGCTTGCACGTACTGAGAACTTTTAGAGATCCTGTGTGTATCGACAGAAATTGTGGGAAAAAATTTTAAAAAACACCGACAAGAAAGATAAAGGGATGGAAAGTTTCAGAGGTAGCCAGGGAGAAAACACAATGGATGTGTTTTGACTCGCTGTTTGGTGCTATGGGTGACTTCATACACGAGGCTCGGAGGGTATGTGAAATGCAGTGTCAGACTCCGGCTGGGAGAGCGTCCCTTACGTAGGCTGAGGTTTGTCTGTTGTGCCAGCAGCAAGGCTTGTGTGTGTTGGACACTGCTGCAGAGCTCCAGAAAACTCCACTGATGGTGTTAGAATATGTGAAATTTCATTTGCGTGCTTAATGTGCCTGCTGCTTTCCCAGCTGTGGCCTGTAACTGCCTGCTTGCACAACGGAGTTTTTTCAAGGTGAAATTAAAAGAAATGCACAGGTTTTAAAAACACATTCAGAGATCAGGTTAGTCAGATTTCATTTGTGTTAATGTTCCTGTAAATGGTGAAAGTTTGGAACTGCGATGTACTTCCGTGTGCCTGTTGCTGCCTACTTGTATTTGTTAATCTGGTGCTGCTGGGCTTACTGCTGTTCTGTGTAATTAAAATAACCCCCCAAGCTTCCCCCTGTGTGATACAAAGACAAGTGGTGCAAGATTGTGCTGCTTTTTTCTTTCTGAATTAACCCCTTCCAAGTGCCAGGGTGGCTCTGCCTTCTCTTGGCTCTGTTTCCTTGTCCATGCTGTAGTGGGAAAGCGGCAAATAAGTGCAGCCAACTGGAGTGTTTTGTGTCCACCCTGACAGTTTGCACCATTTTATTCTTACCCCTTCCTAAGGCTTTATTTGATTTTTCTAATAATCCCCGCCTGTTTGTTTTTTTTTCCTGGGCTTTCTCTCTCCTTTTGGTAATTTTGGACTTTTCTTTTGCGTACTCCCATCTGTTCTCTTGTCAGTCCTCTAAATCAAATTGGTGCCTTTTTGTTTCTGTTCTCTGGGTTTTCTCTGCTTTCTTCCTCTTTCTCAAAATGTTGGTTAAGTTTATACACAGAACTTGGGTCGTAGGTAGCCCTCTTGAACTGGAAGAGTTGAATGGGTTTGGATGATGTAGCCTGAGTCAGTGGTGGAGCAAAACCTGCTGGGGAAGTCTCATTTTCCTGTGTGTTGCCCTGGCAGGGAGCAGGAGGTGAGCGAGGGGCCTGCCTGCGGGTGCATGGGTGGTTGGGATGGGCACACAGGGCAGGAAATGCAGAGGACAAATTTTGGCAGTGCTTTTATATGATAAAAATAATCTTGGCTCTAGGCATAGCATTGATCCAACTCTTGATGAAGTCAGAGGGAGGCTTTGGAGGGAGCTGGTGTGAGCATTTAGCAGAGACATGAAAAGCTGAGGAAGCTGGAGTGAAAACCTCGGGGCAAGGTGGGGTTGGCTTGGGGCTTTTCAAAATAAGGGGTTTTATGCAAGAAGTTTTTATTGACATTGTGACTTAAAATTAGCGAAAACAAAGTCAGTCATCGTGAAATCAGTGGCAGCCTTATCTTACTGTTTTTATTGTGGGTAGTGTTGACAAGTCACATGCCCCATTGTTCTGGGTGAACAAACAGGGCTTTGAGGCTGCGAGCTGGGACGTGCGCACAGGCGCCTTTGTCCTGTGTGGAGCTGCCACTTCGGAGTTGAGAGCTTTGCCTTTAAAGAGTTCACATCCAGAAACTGCATGGTAAAATACTCTCTTGCTTGATATCTAAGCACCATTTTTGTTTCGTGTCTTGTTGTCCAGAACCTAAGAAAATAAACACAGGTGACTTGATGGGTCATAAACTCTCTCCTACCTCGTTGCCCAGCAGAACCTATGGATAGCAGGCTTGTGTTCTGGCTCTGGAGTGGATGTGCTTGGGACAGAGAGAATGCAGAATGTGCTTTTGAGAAAGTCACTAAAAGATTTTTGCTTGAAAGCTTTCCAGGTGTAAGTCCTTTACCACAGAGCTGGTGACACTTGAGATAATAATAGTGAACCTCATCTCTACCAAAGTCGCAGTTTTGTGGATCACCTCTAAATTACTCCTGCCGTTTATAAATGCCTGTAATCAGGACATGTGTAGTGTAACTAAGATGGATGCAGTAGAGACTGGCTGCAGGAGCAGACTTGGCACGTGTGGGCTGTGGATGTAGTCATCCAGCCGTATCTGGGGGAGAATTCCATTGAAATTGCTGTGAGTTTTCCTTAAGGAAGAGCAGAAAGATTAGTCTTCCCTGCTTACAGTGATTTTTATTATGTTGTTGTTTTTAGTATATCTTAACAATGCCTGTGTAGCTTATTGTCTGGTGCAGTATTTTTGATTCATAGAATGAACGTGGTGGATTTTTTTTTTTCTTTTAATCAGCTTATAGTCTTGCTTTTTCCTCTTTGGAAACTGGTGCTTGCACTGTGTTTCATACCTGTACAGGACCGTTCACCAAAATGATCTTGAACTGTCAGAGCTCCGCAGTAGATATTAGTAAGTTGCTTTCATATGTAATGGCATGGAAGATGGTAGAAACTTTCAAGCTGGTAGAAATTCTTGTAGCAATCTTGACTGTGTGTCGACAGTGTCAGCTGTGTGTCCATCTGCTCTCTGGTATTAGAAAACTTCCCCAGTTTGGGTGGCTTGCAGGCAGTCCAAAATACTGCTTTAATTTTGATGCAGAATGAATGGCAAACTTTTGACATCCTAATGTGGGTGTAATAGAGCAATGGAATATATTCTGTGGGTTACTGCTCAAGGTTTTCAGACTTTTTTTTGAGCATGACTGCAATTTGTTTACAGTTCCCTTCATGGGAACTGCTTGATAGAGGGAATTATGGAATTACTTTCTGGTTATAAATTCTCTATATGCATTTCCACAGGCCTGTCTAGCTCTGTGGTGGATCCCCAGAGACACACCTCCACTCCCCACACCCACAGTTTTGCTTTTCTGAGTTGACCTAATATACAAGTATGTAACAGATAACTCTGCTTTATTTGTCATTTACATCACTGAAGATTTTCTGTCCACATAATGATTGGGACAGAAAGCTGGTGTCAGGATTATCTGTTATTTCTGCCACCGTGTGACCTTAGCAAATGGATTAACAAATTTACCCATGCACCAGTGATTTAATGCTTAACAGGAGCTTTTTCAGACCAGTTCAGTGTCCTGAGATCATCTGGTGAGAGGCTGTGTAGCAGTGTAGAGTGGCTTTTGTTTAATTTTTCAGTCTCTGCTTACTTGGAGTTTTCATTTTAAGCAAGTGCTCCATTTTTATTTATAGCTTTTGTGTGTGTCTTTTTAATTTTCTTTTCTGTTGGACAAAACATGGTCCTTCACATTGGAAATATTTTCTACTAGTGCCAGGCAGGGTATGTTGGAATTAGGCTAGGCGGTTCATAAAGTTAGGCATGTTGGTGTCCTTAGTAACATGGAAGTGCAACCTTATGTGAAGTTTTAGATGCCTGCACTTTTTCTAGACCTTGACAGTGCTTTGGGGGTGAGGAAAGGTAGAACTTTTTTGCTGGATCCACTTCAGGAATGGGTTTAGGAGAGCAGAGCTACTCAAGCAGCCACTTATCCCAGCAGCGTAGGTGGGAAAGGGTGTGGTGGGACCTTTGAGGTGACCCTGTTCTTGGTGGAGCAGAGGGACAAAAAAGTTTGTCCCCTAGTGTGGTGTATTGAGTCCTCTGCTGTGCTGAGACAGATATATGGGTCCTAAAAGCATCATCTCTGGAAGGATGTGTTCAACCCAGCAGCTGTTTTGGTGGGGATTAAAGTCCAGGTAGTTTTGCAGCACCAGTTTACAACCTGACTTCACAAACACTGGCGTTGCTATTGTGAAGGCTGTGGCTGAGCCATTGCAGTGAACACAGGTTAGGTAAGGGTGGGCTGTGGATTTGTTTTCTCAGCTTTGCTATCAGGCAGAATCTCCACACAGTGCACTGGGCCAGCTGCTAGCTCAGCCACTCTGTACATAAAGACTTGTACTGACTGCTTGGGTTCACCCGTACATAAAATAGACATAAATCTTTGTCATGTGCATATAATTTCATTTGGGTGAGTCTTCCTTTATAACTTCCTAAATCATTCTTGTTTATAAGCTTAACTATAAACTAATTTACAAGCTTTTATGAAAATCTTTTTTTATGCCCTTTCCTGGGAGCCAGTGGTGTTTTCCTGGTCTGAGGACATTGATTTCTGGTGAGCATTTTCCCTGTCAGTATAGGTGTCTCCTAAAGGACATATTGCTCCTGGCTGTCACAGCTGTACTTGTGACACTGATGAGCAAACATTGGCTGTTAAATCATCTTATTTTCATATGTTGTTTGGACATTTTTCATGTGCTGAAAAAACCGAAATTTTTGGGAGTGTTTTAATTCTGGGGAGTCTCTTCCCTTTGGGAGTAGTACTTGAAAAGTTGTATACATTTGAGTTTTGCTATTATAAATTGTACTTCTGTATGGTGACTTTTCTTCTTTTCACTGTACTCTACCCTGAGAACCATCTCTGGTTAATTTGAAAAGTAAGTCCTGCTAGCACTTTAATAAATACCTTAAACTTTGCAAAAATATATTTACACACACTGGCAGCATGGGTTGAAGTTAAAAGTGGGAATTTACAGTACTCTCACATTTTTTTTGGAATGACTCCAGGAAGAAAGTGTCTCATTCTTGTTTAGTGTAATATATATCTATATGTCAGCTGATATAGCTGTTGGTGTAGTCAAGTCCTAATTGTTTTAAAAAATATCACTTAAGTGTGATTCTTTGGTATATTTAGAAGAGCTGAGTGAAGCCCTTTCTTGGTTGAACCATTTTCTTGTGATCTGAGGCAGTTTATGTGTTCTTCCTAAGAAATATATTATTGCTCCATTGAAGTCAGTTCAGGTTCTCTGGAAGTAATCCAACCTTCAGGAAAGAAAAATATTAGTGTGCATGTTGAGGGAAAGGGTTTCCCTTTATTTCGGAATTTGCTTGTCATGTGTAGCAAATAAGCCATTTTCAGATGCATTAAGGCTCTGTGAAACTAATTTTCAGCGCTGACAGTTTTCTAGTCCTGGGTTAAGCAGAAAGATTTAAATTTAATGTTTCCAATTTTTTGTTTGTTTCTTTTAAATAGGAAGGGATATGTATATTTGCTCAGTTATAATTTGAGTGCCCTAAAAGTTTCAGGATAATGGAAAAATGAACCATTTGAAATGCTGAGGACCATGGTGTTTTTTTTTAGCCAGTCATTTGTTTCAGTGTCTGAAATGTTTTGTTGCCATTTTAAATGTTGGGATTTACGGAAGTAGCCTTTGCTTGGAAGCCTTAAATATTTGCAATATGTTGTTTATTTGGTTTATGAAGTTTTCTGCCATTTGAACGCTGGTTTTTGTTTTAGCAATGAGTTTTGGCAGAGCACATTCTAGCATATGTAGTCAGTCATAAACAAAGTAGAGACCACTAATGCTTTAGTCCTGTGGCTGTATCAAAGCATGTAAGGTTAAATTAAAACTGTCTGTCTGACTTTGCTTCTTTGGGCCTGTGCTCTGCTGAGACCTTCAGGATGCTCATGTTATAATTCTGTGCCTTCTGTCATTAAAGCAGTGACTGTCTTTACATTTTTACGACTTTAATCTTTTAATCAAGGAGGGTTTTCAGGTTTCCAGATTGGTTTGTGGCTGAAGACCAGCGCTGCACACGCAGCCCTGTGTGAGTTGGGAGCCTGTTCTCCAAAGGCAGTGGAGCTCCAGTGGTTTCTGCAGGATTTAACGTGCTTCCCGGAGGAGGGCAGGGATTTGGCAGAAGACTGCCCTTGGGTAGCTGTGTGCCATTGGAAGTTACGCAGGCTGGGTCATTGTACCGGCTTGTGAAGTCCGCGGGAGGGGGGAGGTGAGGAGCAGCCCCGGCTCTCCTCTCACGGCCGAGGCGGGTGTGGAGTGCCCGGGGACTCGCTCACCCCAAGGGCAGGACAGTCGGGATGGCCTCTGGACAGGGTCAGCGGGAGAAGAGCTTGGAGCCTTCCCCTCAACACAGGGGTTAAATAAGCTGTGCTGGAGCTGCCACCCTCCCTGGGACCTGCCCTTCATTCTCTCCTCAGAGTTAGCCACCAAACCCATGGCATTCCTCCTACACCTGTTCAAAGCACTTCTTTCAGTGTTGCTTCTGAACTGAATGCTGCCTTCGCCTCCCTGTCATTGCAATCCTAGAGCTACAGTTTAGATTTTTTTTTTTAATATTTGCACATATTTCAGTCTATTTTCCTAAATAATTTATTTAACACCTTAATGACTCAAAATCTCAGCTAGTTTTGTTCGGTGCTGTCTCTTCTTCAAGCAGTAATCAGACCTGAAATTTTTTTTTCTAAAGTTTGTGAAGAAAAAAAGCTCTCTGGTAGCATTTCTGAGTTGTTGAGATTAGCTCTGAATTTCCAGATAATGTAATTTTCTTTCTTAAAAGAGGTCCCCTCCCCCCTCCCCGGCAGGCCCTAAAGTATTCTTTGTGTGAATGTGCTATATGATCTCTAATTATATGATCACATACCATTCCACAAATAGTGCAATACAATAGCATAGAATTATTTCTAGGATCTGGTAGAGGTCTATTCACTAGACTACCTTAAACCCTGAGCTTGCAAGTTGTTTTGTGTAAATTGACTCCTTCGCCTCCCAGAAGCCCTGTTTACTGTAGCTCTGCCTTAAGCCCAGGTTCAAAGCTTGTTATGGAATCAGGGTTTGGGATGTCAGCCTTGAAAGTTGCCATTTAACTGCTCTTATACAGCACATGCATATTAAGTAGGATAGCAGAATAACAGTGAAATTGCTCACCTAGGTCTGCAGATGAATTACCATAATTAACTGCTTCTTCCCATGAATTGCACCTAACGAGGGCTGTGCTGTTGGCTGAAAATAAATTGCATAATGCATTGCTGTTGACTAAATTATTTACATACCTCAGAGAGGAGATGGTATAAAAAGGCTGCAGAACAAGTGCTGGACCATTATGAAAAAGAAATGGGGGGAGGGAATCACAGCTAGAAGGCGTCGTAGCCTGCCTTCTCCTGGGTCACCCAGGAGCTCTGTGTCCTGTTTGCAACACAGTGTGTGCCTCCATGGTTACATATTTATCACATTGCATTGCATAATGTATGTGTGGAGAAAGCAGTGTTAGATCTGTGCACACAGCCTTGGGCCTGCTCTTAAAAAGAGTGTGGCTGTGTAGTTATAAATTGCTAAAAAATTTTTTTTTCCCTCCCCCTGTGTAACTGGTCCCAAAATATCTGAAGTCAAAAGCAGAATGTGGCTTAAAAAAACCCAATTATAAACCAAACTGGACAATTTTTTGAAATGCTTGCTGCTCTGTGTTTACCTGAGAAGTGTCCTTTGTGTGCCTGTTGTGAGGTGGTTGAGGATTAAGCCATATCCATTATGTGTTTTTCTTAACAACTTATTTAGCCAAGAACTGTTTTAAAAGAGCTGTATTTGGATCTGCTATCCTTTTGTTGTCTTGTGGAATGCTGCACAGCCCTATTTATTACAACTTACTAAAAAAGATGGCTTTGCTACATAGAGATTACTTACACTAATTTACCAGAGGAGTCAGACAATAAATATATATGTGAGCTGGTCCATGCACACACAGTGCTAACACCGAAATAACTGCAACAACTGAACGTGGGCTCTGTCAGAGGTGGTGTTTTGTGTTAGAGTTTTCTGAAATAAGGCTCGTCACAGCTTGTGTTTTCCATAGGTAAAACCCAATCTGGATTTGTAGATCTCAATTCCTAATTTTCTGAGGGGTTCCGCTTTGGTCTGGGACTTTGTTTTGGGCCTAATCTTGACAAAAATCCTTGACAAAACTTGGAAATACCTTTTTTTTTTTTCTTTTCCCTCTGCAAAGGATTGTCCCTCTGTCTGCCTCCATCAGAGAGGTGGTGGCTCAGGATGGACAAAGGAAGCTGCAAGTGGGGTCATGGCTCTCTCAGAAACTCACTTGTTCATGTGATCATTTCTGGTTATGATCCCAGTGGAAATGTGGTTGCAGTGGGGAAAAGCTTTGTGAAAACAACTCTGCTTAGGAAATTGGATCACAAATAATTTTTATAAGTAGGCCAAAACATTGCGTGATAAGGTTTGTATTGAGTAGGCTCTCTTCTCTTGCCAAATTAGCTGGAATAGGTCAGCTTTTGTGATAACAGCAACAAGAAAAACTAGTCAGTTGTTTTTTGGTTTTGTTGGGTTTTTTTAACCTATTAAAAATTTTTCTTGAAAAGCTTTATTTCCTGTTTGAGAACATGTGCTTGAAGTTTGGCAAAGATGTAATCTTTGTGTCAGCAGGGGATATTTTTGGTTTGGTTTTGTTTTGGATTTGTTTCATTGGTTTGGGGTTTTTTAATGTTGGTAGGGCTGTTCTGTAAAACATAAATCTGGCATAGGCGACCTTAGCTTTTTGCATTTCTAATAGACTGTTCAGGCTGGTGAACCACTTACTGTGGAGAGGTTGTGTTGTCGTATTAAAAAGCAATAAATGACAAAAACCCATTAATTGGTATGCAGGCAAAAGTGTAAAGATAGCAGAACAGCCTTGGAAATAAAATACATCAATGCTGCCTAACATTTGTGCCGTACCTAACAAATTATAACAAAACATTTTTAACAAACACTTCTCTCCAAAATTTCAGAATTGCTTTCAAACACTTCGCACACAGTTCCTGCACTGTACACTTCATAGTGATGAGTGATTAACACTGCTGCAAATACATCCTGTCCAAAAAAATGCCACAGAGGAAAATTTGTTTTGTGTATATAGGTTTTGGGTTTTTTTAATATTGTGTTTCCTATTTATATTTTTAGAGAACGATCCAAATTTAATTTATTATGGAAACAAATGGGAGATTTCCACAGAAAGGTTTTGAGATTTGCAGTGAACAGAAAGGGAATCTGCTCATGGTTATTACAGTCCTTCAGACACATGGTAAATCTTGAAATCACTGCTGAAGGATGGAGCCTTTTCTGCTGTTCTTCTGTTGTTGTTTGTCACTGAACTTTGGAGCTGTTATTTAGGTGAGAGGGAGGACCAGAAAGGGCAGCAAAGACCTTGGAAAACACCCTGCCAGAGTCTGAAATCTGAACTGGGGTGTTATAAAGGCATATTTCCTTTTAGAAGACTGGAAGAGGGGAGACCAGGACCATAAGAGTGTAGAAGAAGGGGAGAAGTAGCACTAATTCTGTTTCCTGCCCTTCCCTTTAGAGCACTGATTCTGTGAATGGCTGAGTTCTGTGCTTTAATGTGGTGGGAACTTCACCAGCTTCCTTGTTCTGTCTGTTAACAATCAACTGATTGAGGGTCACGAGTGTGTTACAGGACGTGGCCACCTGACGTGGCACTGCTGCCTGTGGGACAGGGACCCATCACTGTTCTGGGGTTTAATTGTGCCTTGTTGTGTGCAGGTAGAGCTGCAGTGAAAAAATTGTGCAGTAGGGAAGGGATATAGAGAAAGGAAAGGGTGTGTGAAATTACTGACGTTGCATTGTTGGGGAGGAGAAATGGTAATTTCAGAAAGTGGCTTTTTGGTGTGTTAGATGAAGATTTTTGTGTGTTACAGAAAATTTTTAAGAGAAAGGTCAAAAAGGGAATAAATGAACGAATTTTGTGCAAAGCCTTGGGGCAGTGAGAACATGCTGTGAAGCCTGAGTGGAGGGGGAAGGACTTTGCATTCAGTGTATGATTATAGGTATGGAACAATTGTAAATTTGCAGGTGAGAAAGTGCTTTGCATCAGGCTTTCCAAGTCCCAGTTGAGCAAGGATGGTATTTGTCTTGGCTAACATCTGTCCCTTTCTGGAATAAGTGGCTTTAAAGGAAAGCATGAAACTTTAATATGATTTCTGGTTAGCTCAATCTATCTCTTTCTTTGTATTCTCAAAACATACTTTATTTTATTAGAGTCAAGAATACAGGTTACCCATACAAGCTGCTGGCTCCTTACATAAATAATCATCTGATAAATGCAATTAGATTGAAGTTCAGCAATATTGAAATCACTTCCATAGGAAGCTGGCTGACTGCCCAGACACCTGACGTCATCTAGGAACCACACTCTTGGTCCTGGATAAATGTCTTTGGCACAGCCCTGTGAAAGTCACTGTGGTTGGGATCTGGGTGGAAATAAGCCCTAAAAGGCTGAGTGTTTATGCCTGATGCCTTCCCAGGCATCTCCCTCCCCTTAAACACCCTCCTGCACACCTCTGAGGATCCCAGCTCTCTCCACAGGCACAGGGAGGAGAATGCCAATCGTTAACCATTAGGAATTCTTTCATGTACAGCAACAAGTTTCCACTCAGCCTTCCAAACCCTTGTTATGTGCTGTAATAATGTGGGAGAAGGACGTCATTGTGGCCAATGTAATTCTTGGTAAACAGAGACGAGGAATGATGTCTCATTAAAAAATGTAGTGTGGCAATAGGAAAATCATGTTTATTACCAGTTCTAGAGTTGTATAAATAGAGATGTGAGACATCTGCTGAGCATTGCTGTAGTAGAAACACTGAAATCGTGTTTTTTCAAGTTAATAAATCTCAGAGCTAGGGAAGGAGAGCAGTGGAGTGAGGGCTAAGAGCAAGGCAGATGAAATGAGCAGGGGCAGTGCAATGATGGGAGACTTTTTCAAATGTATTTTCCCAAGGAGGTCGTTGTATAACAATGTTCAGGGTTTTAGGATTTGTATCTCCTTGTGCTTGTTGAAATGCAGGACAGACTAGACATAATTAGGAAAAGCCTTGCACCAGGCCATTAATTACACTTTTATTTTGGTGGTGAGTGTGTATTGGGCTGGTGGAAGTGAGAGCATCTGCAGAGCAAGTGTCATCCCAACAGTGGGGAGCTCCCTGTGCTGTTGGCATTGTTGTAGGGGGATTCCTGAATTTTAGAAGGTTTTTTTCTCCTCTTCACACACCTGCAGGACTTGGCCTCAAAAGATCACTAATGGCTTATGATAAAATGGGACCTGGGGTTTTCTTGGTGGCCTTCTTTTGTTCAATTGTTTTTTTTATTTAAAAACAGTGAATGTGTCTCAATAAAATTCTGAAAAATGAAGAAAAAAACAACCTCTTTTTTGTGCAGTGTAGTTCTGAGCTGCTGAGGAGCAGAATCATAGTTTAGATTTATAGCCAAAAGTAAACAAATAATTTATTGCCTGTTAAACATGAGCAAACAAAATCCCAGTATATTGAAGAATGTTTTGAATCTATTTCCACTGGAAACATAGACAAGAATCTCTCAAAATTGGTCACTGGTGGCCTAAACAAGGTAATAGTGTCTGCTGTGTGACAAGTGTGTGTTCTTGCAGGATCACTGGTTTTAGCTATTGGAGCAAGAATAAAATAGAAGGTGCAAGTGCCACAAAACGTAGTTCCACAGATATATGCCAGTGTTTCTCTTTATTACAACAGAATTGGTTGAAATAAGGGGAAACTTAGAAATCACATCAGGTATATCTCAGACTGGTTTAGTAGAATTTTTATGTTTCATTTTGTTGTTTGGTTTGGGGTTTTGTAATACTCTAAGGTAGACTGCTGGATGTTTTTCTGCTGTATTTATATACTGAAATTTGCCAGTTATTCATCTGACCACCACCTCTCGTCTCATTAATATGTTTTCAGGGTTTTTTTTTTTGTATCTTTAACAAAAAAATAAAATAATGCTGTGCTGTTTTCCACTCAAACCCCTCCTTATTGCTTGAGTGAAATTGGTTTTGATGGCTGTAATGTTACATCAAGACCTGCCCTCTCCCTCTCCAGTGTTGACTTTTCTCAATAAAAGCCCATTCTTCATCCATTTCCAGTTTAGCAACCAGTTCCCCAAACCCATTCAACTTTATCCAAGTCTGATGCCAAACCAGACTCTCTGTGGTGTAGAGCATCCACCAGTTTCTGCATTCTGAGTGTTAGTATTATTATTTTCTTTAAGGTTATTGTTAGAAATTTTATAACAAAAAGCAATTGTGAACAGCTCAGGAAGAGCAGGGCAAGACTTTTTTTTTTTTTTTTTTTTAACCCTGAGTCATTCTAGCTTGAACTTTTTTTTTTTTTTTAATACATTTGTACAATGTGTATTTTCAGGTGGAAAATTTGTAAGATTCTGAATATTGTCCAGACAGACCTGAAAACTTGGTGACATTCTGCTGCAGCCTGGATGTCTGCTCTCACGTTCTGTGGATAATTGTGTGTGACAGTGAAATGGTTGCATTCTGTTTAATGTGAATGGTGGAAATTACTGTAGGATTTAGTGAACCAGTATGATTGCTGGAATAGGGTGGCATGGGAAGATTGAGGGACTTCATTATTTACGGGACAATTTTTATTTTGTGGTTCATTATATTGATTTGAAATTTATTCAATGTGAGGTTCCTGTAAAATTGCTTTGTGCGAAATAGTATTTATTTTACCTTTTAATAAAACACCCTGACTTCTGTGAAAGGCATGAAAATAATTGAAATAAATTATATGCAAATAATTATTTAAATAGTGTGGAAATATCATGTGTGGCACAATTAAAATTCCTGGACTCCCATCACTCTTCCTAAGTGAAGTCCTCATAATAATGGTGTTTTTCAGCTGCAGTTTGTCCATGTGAAATTCAGCAGCAGCTTGGGTCAACCAGAGCAACCCTTTGCATTAGAAACACAACCAGGATTGTTTTTGGAGTGATGCCACAGTGAGGATTTTAGGGACACCTGGACAGAGCTGTTCTCTTTGCTGCCTAGATTTAAGGCCTCAGAGGTTTAAATCTATAACCCTGCTGGGGCTCAGAAGCTGGTGGACTTTTCATCAGTGCTGGGCAGGGCAGCAGCTCCACTTGCTGTGTTCAGTAGGCAGGATGCCCAAATCAGGGTGTTGAGGTGGGGTCTGAGGTACACAGCAAACTCTCACTGGGATTTTGATACACACAGGAGTAAGGAAAGCTCTTTAGGACCCTGGTTTTAGACAAGAAATTAAGCTATAACCAGATCTCTCCCTTTCTTGGGTGTCTCCTGGTCTAGTTTCCTCACACTGCTGTGTTTTCTGAAGCTCAAAATAATGCCTTGTTCTCAACTGATATTAATCATCTTGCATGCATTGAAGTGTGGATCTGACTGTGACTCAGAACAATTTAAAATCAGGCTTCATGTCTTATGAAAATAAATGGCTCCCAGAGGAGAAAGGACTTCTGTTTTCATTTATTGCTCTTGATGGTGAGCTGTGCCTCAGTTTGAGACATCCCATCTTGCACTGACTTCCTCCGTGTCCCAGTTCATGCTGACAATGCCATTGGCTTTGATCCCAGCCTTTACTGGGAGAAAATCTTGTAATGGTTTGGGTGGCTTGTGGACAGATCTGATAAGAGAAGGTTTCTGATGTTCTGTCAGCAGGTCAGGCAGGGATTGACAGAAATACATCTGGTGTGTGTTTTAAGCATGGGGAGGGAAAGGTATCATTGAAGGGAAGACAGCTCATGGGAAGAGCTGAATTGGCTTTGGGAACAGCCCTGGAGCAAGGAACTACTGAAGTAAAGGCTGTGAAGATTGATCTTTTGGGGGTTATTGCTGGAGGGTATGTGAAACATTTTGCTGGCATTAAAATAAATTCTATTTGAGTGTTTTCTGACTGGTACCTTATCTTTTCCCCACAATTGAAGGAAGTTACTTTTTGTCCTTTTGGATTGCACTGGGTGTGTCTGTTTCAGGGGGTTTTAGCCAGTTTCAGGGGGATTTTTTTTTTTTTTTTATTTGGAATGAATGGTCTAGGTTGGTTACTTAAGTAACAGGTTTCAAAGTGGCAAGGGAAAGTTAAATTTTCAGCACTGTGTTTGCTCACAGTGAACTCAGCTGGGAAGAGCATTTAATGGTTTCATTGAAAACTGTTGAGAGCTACGGGAATATTTGCCTAAATTAATTCACCACATTAATTTCTAGATGACACTGAGTAGTGTGGGTATAGAGGCTACACTGTAGTTCCACCTTTGGGGGTGGGCTAGTGGTTTTTTTTAAAACATGATCTTCCCCATCAGAGCCAGCACATAAGATTGGTTGCCCATTTGTTAGAATTTTAGATAATCTAAGACAGAGTTGCTTGTGTAGACAAGTCTATTTTTGGAGTATGTTCTGGGAACAGTAAGTCAGGGTGGCAATTTTTATTTATGTTTTGGATGGTTTCTCATTGTCCTCATCCTTGTCGAGCTGGACAAAATGGTTACATTTTAAGGCAAAAAATGTAATCTGGTTTGGGAGCTAATGCATTGCATTATTCAACAGCAGCCTCCACCCAGTTAAATGTAGTATTGACAGTTGCAGTACCACGCTTCAATGTATTGAAGATTAAAATATGTGTGTGTATTTGTGAGAGAGCATTTCTGGTGCTTTTTATTTGATACATGCAGTCATCAAAGCCCATTTGTCATTTATCTGTCTAGTTGGAGACACGTCTGTCACACAGGATCACACCTGTGATCCTTCAGACAACCTATGATGAGTTATACTTTACTGCAAAGGCAAGAGACTTTTGGCAGTCTTCCCTTAAAAAGTGGGAAACATGCACGGACATTGGTGCAGGTTTGGAGCCTGCAGTGTGATTTTGTGTTTCCTATATAGCTGCTGTGGAAGTTTGGCCTCCTATTCATTAGATTATTTCTTTATTTTATTATTTCACTTAGGAAACTTTTTTTTTTAATGACACTAGTGAAAGCAAAAATCTCAGGAGCCTGTGCTGAATGGCTGCAGCTATTTGAAAAAAAAACAGAATGAAATTTACCTTCTTTTTTCAGCAAGCAAGAACACAAGAATTAGTACTGATTAATCAAGACCTCCTATGCCATCATCTTGTTAATTATAATTTTCAGTTATGGCTTAGGGAGTGGGGGTGTGTCAGTTTACCCAATGAATTAAGAAAAGAATAGCAGGTGGAGAGACTCCCAATCTTTGCTGTTCAGTCCAGCAAACGAAGTCATGTGTTTGTGTGGAGGGGACTGAATTAGTTCTCCTTGCTTGTGACATCTGGTTCATCTTGTGCAGCAGCCTGTGGTTGCTTTTGGGGCAGGTGTTGGATTTGTGGTTGGATGTGTTCTTGATGGGCGACGACTTTCTGTTGCATTTCACTGAGCTGTGTGTTCCTGGAAATGAAAAGCTCTCTGTGGCAGTGGGAGATTCTGGTATTTTTCTGTTGTCCTGAGCAACATCTGTAGTCAACTGTACAGTTTCAGAGGGCAGGTACCTGAGAACCCCAAATCTCTACATGACAGTTCATGCTTCCAGCAACAATTGCCTTCTATGTGGCCAAATGGAAAATGCGAATCCCATTTGCATTCCCTGTCCTGTTTTCAGTCTGATGGGGAGATTTAGACACTTTAGTTACCTAAACAACATAAAAACCCCAGCAAGACTGGCCCTAGGCCCGAGCTCCATCTTTGTGCCAGTGGGTGAGTGTGGTTTTTGTAACTGTGCTTGTTACCAGGAAATCAGTAAGGGCAGGACTGAAGCCCTGCCTTTGGAGGAGCAGTAGTGTTTGATCAGACCAGGTGTGTGCCATATCACAGCTGCTCCTTTAGGGCCTTTTTTGTGCAAATCCAATCTGGCAACATAATTTAGTACCAGCTCATCCTTTTGCCTTGTGTGGTGGTTTGATGTGGTGTTTCATTTTCAGCCCTTGACCTGGTTTAGCCAAAGTCCTTGATGTGGTTGCAAAGAGAATGGGTAAAGGTTCACATCTGTAACAAAAACTTGAAACCCTTGCAATACAAGCAACAGTATTTGCCATTGTAAGAATTTCAGATTGTTGCAATGCAGAATGTGAGGGGAAATTGTCTCTGGTAGTCAGTACTGGAATAAAATGTACTTCTCCAGTGTCCTTCTGTAGCTGTTCAGCCTTCAGACACTAAAGGAAAAAGCATGTTGAAGTTGATCCTGGCAGTTCCACTGTGGTGGACCAGTCTGCTGCTGTGGATTTGATGTGTTGTTCACAAGTGTGCTGGGAGAGGTGTATTTTGCAGTCACAACCATGGACCATGTGCACTAGGTACAGTTCCTTTGTGTTCCAAGCATGCTGGTAGTCTGTGGTTCCAAGCTCCTATGGATTTATCCACTCTCCTCTAGAACCCAAGAGCTGAAACAACTTCCATTAAACTTGAGGATAAATAAAAGGGAGTTTGCTTAGTAAAGAAACAAACTCCGTGATGATTTCTGGATGTGAACTCCTAACATAGGAGTGTGCTGTTAACGTAATTTTAAAGAAATGAAAGTTATTTTATGTGAGTGGCAGACTCTCACATCTCCATATGATTCCCTCATTGGTTCCCCTGTTGGCAATTCACAATCTGTCCTTCAGGCTTGCACTTAATGGGTGAGTGTTTGCTGCATTTTCTGCTCCTAACTACCACAGGTGCTTATTTGCTCCTCTCTGGCCAGTGGCACTTACAGGTATGCCTCTGGAGTGAGGAAATGAGGAGTCATTAAACTGGAGGAAACTCAAAAATAGCTGCTTCAGGCAGCTTATTGCAAGGTTGTTTAGTGGTTTTTTGTTGTTTTTTTTTTCTTAATAGCAGAACAAAGCCACAACAGTGCCAATGTTTTAAAGGCTGTTTCCTCACCGCTGTGACTTGTTTGTTTCTTTTTTTAAATTCTTCCTCCCGTATGTCATATTATGAAATTTTTGGGCTGTTACCTTACCATAGCTACAACAGCTTTAGCAAAGATGAAAATAGTAACCTGAGTAATACCATATGCCAGGGATGGCAGCCACGCTTCCGCTGGATGGGTAGAAGGAGTTCTGGCTCTCAGGTTTAGCCGTGGGATAGGTGATACAATGACCTCTCCTCCACCTTTTGGCACTAAATCCAAGCTGGGCTTTGTCCCACGGGCCAGGGTGTTCAATTGCTCTCTGCAGACACGTGGTGGGGAGCAGTGGCATTATCCTGTGGCAGCTGCCAGGCTGTGCTGGGTGGCTGATGGCACTGTTGGGAACAAACTGTGTCCAGGTACAGAGCAGGCAGAGCCAGGGCCCCTGTGCTTGGGGAGCTGCTCTTGGCAGCACAGGAGCTGGATTCCCACACGGTGGTGTTGGGGATGCTGGAAGTGAGGAGCAGTTGTTTGTAGGGGGGAACCCAACTGCTTGGGGCTGCCAAGGAGAAGAAGGTGTCGCCCCTCAGGATAAAAAGCAGGGAGTTTTCAGGCATTTGGGGTGGCAGGATTTGAGAACAAAGGAGGTGGCAGCAAAGGCTGGGGAGGGAAAATGGCTGGAAAGTGTCAAGGCAGTAGACAGAGGTGGCAGAGGGTGAGTAGCTGGCAGAGGAGAAGCTTGTTTCAAAATGACTGGGACCATTTGGTTTATGTTAACACATTCTACTTCACAGTTTGGGAGGAGTGCAAATAAACTAGGTCAGCTCATGCAAGCCTTGTTAAGAGAAACATGAAGAAATGGCTAAGTGTAGTGAGAGAAGCTATGGGAAACGTCAAAGATAAAATTGTTTGAATGATTTTATAATTTTTAAAATGATTATTTTTATTGGATGTGCAGTGTTAACTTAGTGAGGCAGCATGGATTTTATTTTCCCTGCTGCTATAGTTAATGATTATCTTGCTTCTTTTGGAGAGTGAAAAATAACAGTGGTCTAGTGTGGCTGGGGCTCTGGAAATATCTCTGACTCAGTAGGCAGCAGTTCTGTAAACAGATGTGAGACATCTCAGAAAAGGATATAAAATTATTAAACCATAAAGCAGTGAAACCATAGAACCTTTCAGTGTGTTTACCAAAGTTCTTATAGGTTCATGCTCAAAGGAAATAAAACCACTGCTAGAGAATCTCATTAATTTATGTCTCAGTCAGCTTCAAATCTGTACCAAAAATGCATTTCCTGACTTAAAAATATGAATTTATTAGGACACTACTGCTGTGCTGTGGGTATCATGGGGAAGTTGCTCATCTAGTAAATTAATAGAGGCATGTGTGTTGAACTTCCTTACGTAGCCATTCCCTTTTGCTACCCAAAGCAGGAACTGATGACTTTTTCCCTGCTGTTGCAGAATAAGGAATTGGACCAGAGGCAGATTAGGCTCTGACAGCAGTTGTGTTCGTGCACAGGAACCAGGTCTGCAGCTTCCCTGCAGGTTTCTGGTTCGTCACAGCCACCTCGTCATCCTCAGTCAAGTTCAGCCCTTGAGAGAAAATCCAATTCATTTGTCACGGCAGTGAGACGAGGCGTGGCCAGGGAATAACGGCAGCGGTGGGGGAGGATTGACAGCCCTCAGTGTCCCTCGCTGCCTTTCCCCTTCTCCTGCCATGATCCGGGTGACATGGAGCATCTCTCTTTTCCTGGCAGCAGAAATTAGTAGTGCTGACACCTTTCTTTGTACACTGGACTCAGCATCTAATGTCCTTGAGGCAGAACAATTCCAGAAGCCTGTCCTGCTAATGAGAAAAAAACCCAGAGTGGTTTCTTTTAAACTCTTTTCTAGAAACTTAACGAAGTGTCTGCGTGGGTTTTCAGGTTGGGTCATCCTCACAGTCAGAACCGGCAGTGGAAGAGTTTCATTAGGCAGTCGAGTAGTCTCCAGTTGGAGTGGCAGGAACCCATTAACAGCTGAGGGAGGGGATGGGAGAGATTTGTAAATTGGGGAGCACTGTGGTGAAGGTAATTAGGGAGTGATTGCTGTTGCTCTAATGCAAAGACTAAAGGCATCAAATGAAACTAAAAGGTGACATCCAAAATAAACACAGTTAGGTGGGTTTTTTTCCTAGAATATTCCTGCAGAACTTTTTGCCTCAGGACATGGTAATGCTAAAAGTTGATGTGAATTCAGAAAGCCATTATATATTCATGAAAGAAAAATTGACCTAGAGCTATTGAACACTCAGTTTTTGAGCTGACATGGAAAGGGAGACTTTTGAAAAGGGATTGAAAGGAGACTTGTGAATTTAGGAACAGCTCTCATAATGAGCAATGTGTGAGAAAGCATGCAGATGCTCATCAGAAAATACATCAAGTGCATCATTAGCCATTTGGAGGGAGCTGAAGTTGCTCTTTGGTACCAAATCAGTGATAAGCAAAGTGCAAAGGCCCTTCTTGGCTAATAAAAGAGAACCCTGGTAAGTGTGTTATGTTTGAGGCATTAGAAGGTGAAGCTGGTGCAGGACTACAAAGAGACGTGGCAAGACAAAAGCCAGTCACCTTTTCAGAAGGATTTTAAGTGGTTCTGAGTGGGGTGAGATTGCCTTTGCCAGGAGCAGCATAACCTCAAGTGTGAGATAACAAAAAACTTCAGTTGGATGGATGGATGGAATAGGCCATGTTTTACTGGTGCTAAGCAGAAAGAATTGCAAAACTTACATATAACATAGTTAAATCTATACTCTGTATAAATACAGGCACATACACCAGTAAAAAATGTGTGTTTTTGATGAGTGGCATTGTGCATCTTGTATATGTACTTGAGCATTTTGAAGATGTAGAGTCACAGTCTCTAAAGCTGTGGAAATGCTTTCAAAATAAGAATACCTTTGGTTTTTATTGCTATTTGCTTAAAGTATAAGGAGCCCTGGAATGTACACTGAGGCTTCAAGAACTAAAACCATCTAGCTTTTCTTCATGGTTATTTAAAGAGTAAATGCACTGATTGTGCAGGCTTAGTTAAGAGGATTCTTTGAAGAGCAATGGAAATGGAATGGTGGTGTATGTCAGCCTTTCAGCTAATATGCCAACTATATGCTTTAATTAATCTTTTTTTTTTTTTCTTCCAAAGTGATCATTACATGAGATTGTGGTTACTCTAATGCAAAGACTAAAGGGATCACATGAAAATAGAAGGTGATGTCCAAAATAAGCACAAGTATTTTTTCATAGAATATTCCTGGAGTCTGCCAAGTATTGCTCAGATACATGTCATAAAGTCTTTTTTTTTTAACCTTGATTTGTGAACGTTTATGATTTTCATATTTTTATATTAGGAGATTGAGTTTCATTGTAGGAAGTAGTTCTATACTAAGCAGTTACTTAGCTGAAGGGAGGAATTTTGCAGGTATTTCAAAATTCTAGGAGCACTATAAGCATTACCCTGCCAAATTAAATTTTAACCTCAGGATGTGGTTTAAACCTTAATCTTTAAGAGAATTCCTTTTTTCCTTTTCCTCTGATTTTTATCTCCATAAAGGTTTGATTAGAAACCTTCTGCTCACACAATTAGAATATGTCACCATACAATTAAAATATGTCCCGTGTGTGGTGAATGTTTCATGTTTGAATATTGACAAGGTGGGATGGGATGAAGGCAGGGCTGCTGTTCAGGCTTGGGAAGACAGTCATGTTAAAGTTTCTTGCCTCCTTTTCTTTCCCCCCTAGATGTTCACAGTTTAATCTCCAACTTTCTCTCTGTGCAGCTGCTGTTCTTTTTCTTGGCAGAAGATAATTTGGGGGTAGCCTTGGTTACGGTGTGGGTGCACGTGTTTAGCTCCCCTGGTATTTAGGGGAAGTGAAGCTGGGCTCGTTATGTCCCCACCATGCTTTGCTTTTCACGTTTCAAAAATGTGCTTCTATATAAAATATTTAAGAGTGTTTGTGCCTATATACATATATATAAAATACAGTGTTTATATGAACACGCTTCTTGGATAGATTTGCCTTGGTTTAGGTTAGAAATAGCAATTATGTGCTAACAAATTGCCTATTACATATGCCCAGTATACAATTTTTCCAGTAAATTTGTAACAGTTTGCTCAGTTCCAAGCCTGTGTGAGTGTGCGCTGCCTCTCCAACCCATTCTGGTTTTTTGCATGTGGAAATAAATTAATTTGGTTTTGCATGTTAAGTACTGTATTAATGAAAACTCAAATAGTCACATGTATTTATGGGACTTTGCAATTGCTTGACTTTTAAGATGCTTGATAACGAATTAGAATTAAATACAAACTCAAGGAGCTCCTTTGGCAAATAAGCATAGATGCTCATTGCACTCATCATGTGGCAGTTTTTCATGCACACAGTATTTACTTTAGCAGCATGAACTGTAGAATGTGCCCCTTAAAGTGCCAATTGTGCCTTAATTATAGACTCAGAGATCACAATTTTGAGTTGTTTTGCTGAAGGCTGTGCACTGGCTCTCTCTGAACCAAAGTGCACATTTTGGGAATAAAAAATCCACAACCAGCAGTACCTGCTGGAAATGGATGTGCTGGAATCGTGCTTTCTATCAGAGTTTATAAAATAAAAGAACTGCTGAAACCATGTTATTAAGGTTTCAAAGTGAAATATCCCAACAGTGGTGAATAGACAGAATAAACCATTGTAGGACCATGATGTCCAAGAGCACACAGCACCACTGGCTGGTGCTTGGCCAAGACCCACAGGTTCTTGTCAGCTCTGGGTCCCAGCCTGGACTGACAGAAGGGCTCTTCCCTCCCTGGAGCAATGCCCTGCATTTGTCTTGCATAATTCCAGTGGTTCCTGGTCTCTCTGGATGCCAGCCCTGCTCTCAGGTGTAGCTGCTGGTTGCCCCCAGACTGGTGTTACCTACAAGCTTGATGAGAGTGCATTCCTGGGCTTCCTCTAAGTCATTGGTGGAGACATGGGATAGGTCAGGTCCCAGGAGAGATGGCTGCAGTATCCCAGGTGTTACTCTCCTCCACAGAATGGTTTGTGTTGGAAGGGACATTAAAGACCAGCTCGTTCTGACTCCAACTTGACCTGGAACAATTCCAGGGATGGGGCATCCATATCTTCTCTGGGAAACCTGTTCCAGTGGAACCGCCCACAGTTAACAATTTCTTCCTCATATCCAATCTAAACCTGCCCTCTGTCAGTTTAAAGACATTCCCTTTTCCTGTCACTATGTGCCCTTGTACAAAGTCCCTACCTGTTTTTTTGTAGGTCCCCTTTAGGTACTGGAAGGTTCTCTGAGGTCTCTTTGAGGCTTTTTCTTCACCAGCTCTCTCGACATGGCTTCATAGCAGAGTGTTCCAGTCTTCTAAACAACTTTGTGGCCCCTTCTCAGTTGCTGAAGGACCCATTTAATTGCTGTGTTTGGAGCCCAGCTGTATTTCCACCCATCTGGTGGTCATTCATCCAGCTGGCCACATCCCAGATCAGACAGGTCCATATTGTGGGGTATAAATTGGGGTAATACCCTCTGCTGCTCTCCCTTTTTGTTTGAGGGTGACAGAAAACCTGCCTTTCTGTAGCCATTGAGGGCCCCTCAGTCTCCACGAGCTTTCTGACATGACAGTGGTGGCCTTGCTGTGACCTTGGTTCTCTGCACCCTTTTGGTCACAGCTCATCTGGTCCCATGGGTCAAGATCAAATAATCATTGATAAGAGCCTCAGCCTTATCTCCCATCTGCTGCCACTAAATCATCCACCTCCTTCAGCAACAGGCCCACTTTTTCCCTTGTTTAGCCTTTTACTATTATTTGCAGCATTAAACGTCAAACTCTTTTCTGAGCGTTTCCACGAAACGTTGGTTTGAAAAGTTATGGTTTATCAGTGAAATGTAATGCAGAGTGTGTTACATCCCAATTATATGTGCATTAAGCATTCCCATAAGAAGTCTAAACTGAATTTTGCAAATTTTTATTTAATTATAGACTTACATTTCAGGATGTATTAGGCCACCCACTAAGTGTGAGGGCGTTCTAGATTGCTCCCAAAGAGCTACCGGTTGCTTCGGGAAAACTTAGCTCTTGTCAACCTGATGAAGTTTACAGGAAATCTTCCTGCAAAAATGACAGCAGCTCTCCTCTGACTTCTCTATTGTACCCAATAATGTAATTTTAAAAACATAAAATCTAGTATTTGAAGCTAACTTCTTGTTAGTGACAAGTATAAATATTTTTCACTTTTACTTGATATTTGGAACAAGTGCTGTGACTGTTTGTGTATGAATGTGTGCATTTGGACACTGCATAGAAAAATACTCAGCATTTATGTGTGCTTCATTCATTTTACTGTCATGAAAAAACCCCTTGTATGTCTAGCCAGAACAGAATTTTACTGTAAACCTAATGCAGTGTGCTCATTTGTATGGGTTGCTGCAACTGGAATTTTTCAAATGCGTAATGTGGTGGTCATGATAATGTGTTTACAGAGTGTAAAATTTGAGCTTGAATTATGATTACTAAAATAATTGATCGTCAGCGTTTGTGCTTTGCATAAGAAGAGTTCAGGAAAGCTGAATATTAAATAAACAGCATGTTGGATGAACAGCATTTCTCTTTCAACTCATCAAAGGAACAAAACCTAAAAGAAGAGCATGTATTCTTATTGCCAATTACTGTCCAAGAAGGATAATGATACAATCTTTATGACCTGCTAGAACTGTATTCTTAAAATAAATTTCCCATTACATTCCTCTCAGTGTTCAAATACAGTCTTTCTACCAGCAGATAAGTTGTGCCAAAAATAAAACCAGAAAGGTCTCTCATACATAGTTTCTGGTTATTAAATAATGTGCACTCTCCCTATCCCTTCCCAGCAGGATCTTCTGGTTTCTCCAAAGGCTTAAGGAGCTCCTGCAGGAACTCAAGGAGCTGGTAGATGCAGGGGGTGAATGAACAAAATTGAAGTTCTCTCCTGTACTTCTCACTCGTTTTGATCATCTTGCAAATGAGTAGAAATGTATAGAATTTCTGTTTGTTGTAAAACAATATTTACACTGTGCCTCTGATACCTACAGAAGAGCTCTCAGACATCAAAGAGGATCTTCCTTTTGTGGGAATTTTATGTTCTGTAAGAAAATTATTAGAGAAATGGTTAGGATTTAGAGGCACATAATTAATATGTGGGAGTCAAATGCGTTGTGCATTCAGTGTGTTTGATCAGCCCATATTCTGAAAGTGCAATCTCTCAGAGAGGCCCCAAAGTGCTGTGTAGTGTGTGTGGGCCAGGGCAAAGGATGGAATAAACACCTCTGATCAGAGCAGAGAAACACACTGATTCTCCTGCTTTGTTTGGATGCAGAGTGTTTGCTGCTCCAGGGGAAGAATAAACAGAAAAAAGCAGAAATAACAGAAATAATGCTGTCTCAGGGCTGAGGCCATGGCCAGAGCAGGCGGGGGAATCTTTGAGGAGATGATGGTTTAGTCTCACCGAGATGTTTACACCCCTGTGCTGTTGTTTTCCTGGAGCTCTGTGGTCTGGCAGTGTGGGAGTGATGCAGCTGCTGCAGAGCCAACAGGTTGCAGGGGTTTGGATGCAGTGAAAAAAAGGGGAATGTGTCTGGTAGGCAAGAGGAGTACAGGAATATATACACCCCCCACCTTTTTGGGTTTTGTTCCCTTTGGCAGTCTCTGCCGTCCCTAGTACATCTCTGTTTGTATGCTAAAATGATCAAATCAGTAACGATCACTTTCTTGGGGATTTTATGCTTTTTCTTGTTTTCTTTTCTGCAAGGACTCCTTCAGGGCTTCTGAAGATCTCATTTCTATTCTTGTGATAGCAGGTGCCTTTGATAATCTGTTTTTCTCCAGTCTTGATTATTCTTTTTCTGTGTTGTTTGTTTCTTCCTTTTGGCAATTACATCCTCAAATTTGGATTATTTTAGATTTCTATTGCTAAAATCAAAACATAGTCACTAACCATCTTTCTGCACTTGCTGATTTATTTTTTTTTGGGCAGCGAGGCCCCTGCTCCTTTGGCATCCTTGTTGTCTGCGTATGGTAATTTATATTGTCTCTTAGCTGCAAGATATTTTTTATTCAGCAAATTATTCGTGTTTGTTTGCAGTTGATCATTTTTGTTTAATAGCATTTTCTATTCCACGGCACAGCAGCGTCCTGGGAGAAAAGGATTTTCTCCGGGTGCTCTAATGAGTTGTTTTCTTAGCTCTCCCAAATGGTGTCCCATTCTTAGAAACAGTCCAGCAAGTGTCCTCGTGGTGTGGATGTACAGCAGGGCTTGGCAGGTTTGTTCTGCCTTGTTTGGGAATTTCTCAGGCACTGAAGTGAATCAAAGTGAATCCGACGGGATTGATGGAGCCAGGGTGACAATTAGATGCCAGTCCAGGCTCCCAGATCCTTCTGAGCTCCACAGGGAAATGACTCTGCAGAACATGAACCCCCCATGTCTCCAAACCAGGAGTGAGCTGAAATGAAAGTTTTGGTGCCATGATCAAAAGAATTTTTTGCAGTTTCCATGAGTAAAATCCCTCCAAAACTAGCAAAAGGGTTGTATCTGCTGATCAAAGGGTCCTTTGGCATTCCCCAGCCAGTGAGATTCAATGCAAAGGGAATTTTCAGAAAGCTCATTAAAAATTAACAATACTGGGGGAGAGAAAGCCCAGAGATAAATCCTTAGAGATCGTGTTCCTTTAATAGAAGTTTTTGCTTGAAATGAGAAATACCTGAATGCCCACTAGAAAACAAGTTCTGTAATGAATTCTTTGCACCACATTCCCTATTTGAGGACATGGGGGGTTTATAAATTCTGGATTTATAACCTGTTTTGTTTCTTGTATGGAGATTTCTTTGATTTATCTCGGTGTTTGCTACTGTACAATTTATCATATTAAAAAAAAAATCAAATTATGGATTTCTGCACCTTAGATTCTTATGGGCTGTATTGATCTTTCAGGGCCTTTCATGTTTTTGAAGTGTGTGAGACAGTGCAACCTAAATTCAGAAGGTGTTTCCGAGGTTTATTTTTTTATAATGTATGTATTTTATATTATTGATTCCTTATTTCCTACTGTACAAATGGGAACAACTTTATTATTCTTCTGACATCTCTTGTAGTTAAATCAGCCCTCTTGGTCCAGTGTTGGGTATTTCTTGCTGATGTTCCAGAAGGGATACAGAGGAAGCACTGTAAAGAAACTTCTGGATGAGATGTACAAGTTAATTATCAATGAGCTGAGATTTTATGATCTCCACAGTAAACTTGTGGGGAATGCTTCCCTGCAGAAGCAAGAGCAAGTGTGGCACTGCTGGAGTGAATTAGAGAAGTGAAGTGCACAAAAAGCTTAGTTTTGGATGCATACTGAATACAGAAATAATTGCAGGCACAATAAAGATAGGTGACTTCCTGTGGCAACTGCCCTCTTATTCTTTCTTTCTTAGTGTACTTACCTGAAGATTACTGTAGTCTGGATACAGCTTTGTGGTTTATTTCGATACATTTGCTGGTTACCATTCAATGGTAAAGCTAAGCTTAAAAAACAAACAAAAACCCAACCCACCCAGGACTGAATGATTAAATTTCTTTTATTTATTTGTTTGGTGCTCACTGTTCTACCTCCAAGGGAGCAAGAAGCACCTCAGGATGTGGGTTATGTCCAGCTGGGGTTTTCCTTGGATCTTTTTTCAATGACTTGCATCCAGAGACAGAAGGACTACCTAGTACTGTGTGCTTTTGCTGCCCTATTCGAAATCTTTTTCTTTTGAAAGTAGTGAATATCAAGGCTGATTATAGATGTTGTTTTAAGGAGGTCTTTTAGGCTTTAATTTACACTTTGACTATTTAATACCAGAAGAAATGTCTGCTAGGCCCAGGGTGGATCGAAGGAAAACAATTTAATCAACAGGCAGAAGCCCTTGTTTGAAGTAATTGATTGTAATTTTGCTTTGGATTTAGAGAAATCAAACTTTGTTGAGAAAATAACTGTGCTGCAATCTATTAAAATGTTTGATTTGCTACTAAGATTGAATTGTTGTAGTAGAAGTGGTATTTATTTTGCTAAAAAGGCTGTTTTACTGCTTTGCTCTGCTTTTGTTAAAGCACATAACCTTTATTTATACAAATTATTTAAGTTTTTATGACTTTTTAGGAAGTTGCATCTTGATGAATAGCGTGTTTCTAATTTATTGTGTCAAACTGCATTTAGAGGAAGGCGTGTGCCTAATGCAGAAAATCTTCACTTGGTTTACTGTTACAGTGTACTGGATAAAGAGGGAAACTTCTGCATTTCAAACTAGGGAAAAGTGCTCTTTTGACAGTAGTGGAATGAACTGATTTTCTTGTTCAGTATTTTGGAATTAGTGGGGGTTTGTAGTGTCATAACTGGCAGATAAATTTCTTATCCTTGAGTTTCTGGAGTACATAGAAAGCACTGAAGCCACTTGAATGCGAAATAGTTGTGGTATCAAAAATAATTTCTATGTCACTGTAAAAACTGGCCACTTAACACTTTTAGTTCTTGAACACACTGCCTGTGATTTCCAGCAGTTCCACTGATTGCTTTGTTTTCTTCAAACTGTAATATAATGCTTGATTATTTCATTGATCTGATTTTTTTTTTCCTAGTGGCTTCAATCAGATTTTGGTACAGGTTGCCAAAGTTTCAAATTGAATTTGAAATTAAAATCTAAACTCAGTTTTGACGTGATATTTCTATAGTATCTATATCTGCAGTGGGTTCTGTTGTCAAAACACTGAAGAATTTCAAGCAGAGAATTGCAAAGGGCTTTTTTTTACTGGCTGTTAATTTTTTTAAAATAGAAATCCTTTGCAAATATGAAAAAACTTCCTGTTTTTGAAAGGAATAAACAGAAATGCTTCTGTGGTATTCTCTCTTCTGCTTCCCTGACGCTGTGAGGCAGCAGCACTGGGCAGGAGACACAGCCCTGCTCTGGGGACCAGTGGAGATGCTGCCCTCCAGTCCTCTTTAGGCACCATCATTTAGTTGTGTTTTGTTCTAGTTGGTTAAAATAGTGAGCAGCAGGGTTTAAAACTTACTGTGTGGTATCTGCAGGGGTTTGTATTTTAATCTTTCTTAATTCTAAACATGTTTAATAACAATGTCACAGAAGTGTCTGTCTTCTTCACCAGAATTTTTAAGTTCACCCTGTCTCAGTTCAGGCTTTTTGGGCCTCTCTGGCCATGAGTAACTCATCTTGGGCAGTGCCCCCAGTTTTTCTTTGCAAGAGATTTGGTTAATTTAAAAGAGAAAAATAAAAGCCTCGGGAGGGTTTGGGTGGAGTGCCTGAGATGGGGCTGCTGAAATGACCTCACCAGGTCGAGTCTGCTGGTGAGTAAGGATGAGCAGGAGTATTTTTCTGCTTTGTTAATCAGAATGAAAGGAGATGTTGGCTTTAATGCTTTTGCAATGCACCTCTCTTCCTAAAATGTGTCACGAGAGACATGACATGTGTTTGTGCATGGAGAGTGACATGTGAAATCAGATTGCCCCCTTGGCAATCTTAAGTACCACCAAAAATGAGAAGCTGCTGCAGTGTTCCATTGCACAGCGTTGCTGGAATCCAGGGTTATTTCCTTGTCTTTCCCTTTATGGCTCTGCAGCTTGTGCTGGGGCAGAGGAATTCCATGCAGTGATGGGAGGCTTCCTAGATCACTTTCATACATGTGTTACTGACACTTTACACTGCTGTTGCTTCTCTGGCATGAATTATTTGCACTTCCCTGTGGCTGCCTCCCTTCATCCACACTCCTCTTTGCCCTGTGAGCCCAGGGATGGTCTCTGGCTGGTCCATGCAGCCACTGCCTTCAAAACTTGGTGACAATATTTGGCAGGTGTTGTTTTTGAGGACTGGCAATTGTTCAAGTCAGTTAAGAATTTTGTAGTAAAGTCATTACATAATGGAGTTATAAAAATTAACTCTTCTTATGCAGGCTAAAATAAATGAGTGTAGTTTTATTTTACTGCTTTATGGGAAGATATTAGGAACAAAAAGATAAAACCAGTGAAGTTTTCTGAATTACTGAATTAACGGATTAGCTAAAAATGCCCCGAGGAAATTATCTTAATTTGACCAAAGAACAAAGAGTGCTAATTGCCCTTAAACTGAGGTTATTTAGTCTGCAGATGTTGCTAGCAAAACTGCATCCTTTTTGTTTTTGTGGGAGAGGGAGTGTCAGTGTGTAGGTGGTGAGCACACCCAGCCTGCTACAAGCCCAGGAGGGTCAACGAGACTTCTCTGAAAAGGTGTCAAAACCAGACCAATAGTAGTATTCCTGGGAGAATGTGGCAAGTGGATTTATTTCTGGGTGAAGTTGGTGTAAAAAAAGAAAAGGATATGTTAAATGGGTCACAAATGCTAGTGTTAGAGATGTTTTTGTAATTCCAAGATTTTGCCTGTTCCTTAGGCAGTGATAAGAAAGATAAGACACAAGAAAAGGTCTGATAAATGATTGCAGCTGTACTGTGTCATACAACAAAAAATATATATATTGAACCTTGTTTTTATCTGATCTGGTAAACAGTCTCTTCTGAAGTGCAGCAGCTTGTAAACCTGAGTTTTTATTACTTGTTGGTGATGGAAGATGCATCGTTACTGGGCTGCCAAGCCCTGTGCATTTATTACTCTGTGCTGGATAGGGTCTGTGTATTTATTAGTGCTAAATACCTCATATTGTTCCATTTCAACATTCTGCCGCTGACTTGGAAAAGTATGACATATAAAACAATCCTCAAAAAAACCAGGGAAGAAAAGCCCTTGACTAGGTGTGACTGAAATAATATCTACAGTGTTCTGTTTGGAGATGAACCAGACCCCAGTATTTGGTGTTTGACACTGAGGGGAAATACTTTTGCTAGGTGGAGTATTTTTGACAAGTGTGTTTGATACTCCTCCCCTGAGCATGTCACTTGCTTCCTTGGTTAACCAGTTTATGTTAGTATGATCACAAAAGAAAGCAGCAAAATTTACACTTCTGTTCATTCTCCATCAATAAAAAGAACGAAATATCTGTAGGTTCAAATGGAAAATAGAGGTGCTTTATTTTTTTTAAAGTTCATAAACATTCATCACTTTTTTTCCTTTTAAAAATGAAAACTGGGCTGCTCTGTGAATGCTTTAGTGAATCTGTATTGGAGCAGCAAAAACCACATCAGGAGCAAATCACTGCGTGATGGTACCTACCTGGCATATTTTAATATTAAGATGTGGGTAAATTTTCTGTCTTTAACAAGTGGAAAGATTAAGGAAGTTTTCATTCCCAAAGACCAAGAACAGAGGTCTTGAGTTTGTTACTTTCTCTGACCAGTCTAGTAGATCACATTGATAAATGTGAGTTGACTGAAAAAAATAGAAGAAAAGTCCTAAACCCACCAACTTCATGAAGCCCTGACAGCAGTTACAGAGAATGAGAATTCTGTAGGTGACTGCAGAGGCAGAATTCTGTAAATGAAATTCCCAAATGGTGAAATCCTATCCCCAGCCTATTCCAGTTTGAACTAGATTTGCAGGATGCACAGCTCAGCCAGTTTCAGATTCCTGGTGTGAAACAATCAAGATAAGAATCAAAAAGTAAAGAAAGGGAAAAGCCCTGTTAGATTAAACACTATACACTAATATTTCTCCTTAGGCAGAATTATTCCTTCCAGAATCTTTACTGCTCTTGTTTAAAATAACAGAAGCCCCATGGCACTGAGAGTTTCTCTTAACTTGTCTTCAGCTTCATGATATTGTTATGGGGAAGTTTTACCTGGTTATTTAAACAGTATTTGCAGCTATCCAATCTTCACCAGACAAACCTAGGTCTTCCCTTGCCCTGGACATTTGCTCCTGTAAAATTGTTTTTTCTCCCGTCGGTTACAGGAGAAATGTTACATAGCTGTGCTTGAGACTGATCCCTTAACTAACAGCAGCATTCTTTTTTTCTGCTTTTTAAACTGTTTGTAAAGTGGTGTAATAGGTTATCTAATCCCACTTCCACTTGTTTGTAGGATAAACACCTGCTGTGTGTTGCTCTGTATGTGTAACACATAAGTTCAAAGGGATATAAATTGAGCTGTACAGCTGCAATGACCGTAGGAAATCCAACAGAAGATATTTCCAGTGAAACAAAAATATTGACTTCACTCATTTTGGCAACAAATTAAGTTTGCTTAGGCTTTTTTTTCACTCATTTTCAATAGGGGAAAAACCTTTTCCTACAAGCAGGAAAACCAACATAATTGAAATGTTAATTAACACATCAAACAGTATTTTTAGGAGGTTTTTTTTCTTCTTTTTAATTTTAGGATAGACCACCTAGGTCTATCCTGGAGGTACATAGTTTAGTAGTTCAAGTATATACATATAGCTAAACCCTCTTTACTGCTTAGGACAGGCTTGAATAAGGGCACTGTTAGGTTGTTACCAATTAATCCTGGCCTAGAGGATCTTTGTAAGACCTCTGCTGTGGTTGTGTTCCTGATGATCATCAGTTCTTTTGAATATGTTGTCTTTGATGAATCAAATACATGTTTTCCTTGGTCATGCTTAAGTCCTGTTGTTAAAAAAAAAAAAAAAAAGAAATAAAAAAAGGCAAAGAACAAGTGGCATGATTATATTAGTTTAATATGCTGCTGTTGATTAATGACTTTAGTCCTTTTATTTAATAGATGCTGTTCTCCTTGACCATAGTGCTAAAATAAATACTTTGCTATGTTTCTCTGCACTGTAAGCTCCTTATTCTTTGGACCAGGTTTTGGTGTCTCTTACTCCATGTTCAAGTCTTATATTGATGCAACTATTTTGCTATGCAGTCAGTGTGACAGACAGAACAGCTCTGGTATCTAAATGGTTTGAAAAGACAACAGAATAACAGATACATGTTTTATACAGTTAGTGTCTGTGCTGTTCCTGGTACAGTTTATACCTAGTAAATCATTCTGTGTTTGCTGAGAGTTTTTGTGCTGTCCAAGGCACCAGGCATCCTTTGGAAACATGTATTTTGATGATGGAGCTATAGGGCAGTGCTGCTCCTGCATTTCTTCCCTTTCAGGGCTGTGCTCCCTCTTCCTTTCTTGAGCCAGTTCTGTCCTCCTCTGACCCTGCAGTGGGATGCTTCAAGAGCTGAGTGGAAGAAAACTGTTAATTTTTTTTTAGAGGAAAGGAAGTGCTGAGAACACCCAGCTGGGAGAGGGTAGATGAGGGTAGACTGAGGTCTCCCCACGCAATAGCAGTTAGATCTTGGCTAGGATGTGACTTGAGAATAGAGCTAAACCAGAGGCTTCAGGTGAGCCACACCTCTGAGCTCTTAGGGCCAAGAGAGCTCGTTTGGGAATGAGTGTGCTGTCCCTGAGCCTGCTGTGATTTTAGCCCTGCTGCAGGGAAGGTTTCCCTTCTCAGGAGGCAGGAAATCTTGCCATGGTAATGAGAAGCACAGGCTTTTTTCCTTTACCCTGCTCTGCAATTTGTCACAGCTCAGTAGCTGCTGTGTAAGAATAAGTTGTCCTTTTAGCAGGGGTGGCTGGATAACCAGTGCATGAACAAGGGCAGCCCTCTCCAGGTAGGTTTTAACTCTTTGTGAATCAGAGCCCTCACGTGAGGTTGCAAAATTGCTCTGTTAGAGAAGTGATGGAGATATGGAAAGAGCAGAGGCCAAAGGTTGTAGGAAAGATGGTGTTGTCTACTGGTGGCATGGTATGAAGATTTGGAAAAAATCCTTGTGTTTCTTGGTCTTGGGCAACTTGTCTGCTACTTAGTCACAGGGTTTACCTGTGCAGGAGGAACTTCTTCTGTAGGTTATTTGTGAGAAAATATGACTAAGACACAGTTGTTTGGAAAGGTGCCTGAGTACATTGTGCTTCAGGTATGACTCGGTTTTGAAAGTTCCTGGGGAAATGCTGGGGACTATAGGCAGAAGTGCAGCAGCTTTTGTTGACCAGTATTTTGGGAAGAGGAAAAAAAAAAATTAAAAATTCCTTGATGCATTTAATTGATGATTTCAGGGCATTCAGTGTTATGGGTTTTTTTTGGCAGTGGGAGAAGCTTATGTTTTTCTCTGGCTTTGCACAAAATAATAATAGTAATAATAATTTTAAGAAGAATCTGGAACACATTATAAACACCTTATTTTAGTGGAGCTATATCCCAGGAACATCTGGAGTGTATGAGCCCAAGCTCCACCACAAACTTTGCTTTTGGTCTCTGGTACGACTTAAAGTTTTCAGAAAAATGTTTTCATACCTGTGGATTTTTAAGTGCTTTTGAGTTTTAAAAGTAACTCATAATTTTGAGGTTTATTGTAAAGGAATTCTTGGATCCTAACTCTTCAGCTTCTATGCTGAAGAGTTCAGCACCTCTATTCATCCAATATCACAAGCAAGGTAGATTTTTAAGAATAGTTTGAAATACCTCTGTTTTTAAACCTGACCCTTTGCTGCCAGGGCAGGTATCCTGGGAATTATTCCTGCAGTGGGCAGACAGAAGGCAACCAGCCTTCCTACTGTGTCCTCAGACAGGGAGAGTCACTTCAGCACCACTGGGTGTACACAGCGTTCAGGGTCAGTGGCCACAGCGGGACAACTGGAGCCTGTTGACGTCAGTCTGTCTGCAAACACCTCCTGCAGCAGAGACCAAGCCCCACTGCATTGTCCAAATGTCCTCAGCAGCTCCTTAGCTTGGCTTGGCACAGATGTAGATGTGAGCTGTTACTCTGAAAGAATGGCCTGTTTGACTTCTGGGTGCCCAAAGAACTAAAGGTGGTAGTGGTACCAACGCTGAGGGAAACCCAGCCAGGGCTCCCATGGTGGTTACACTTGTTGAAAATAACACAATATTGTCAAGTCCTTTTCTTATTTCAGGGGATTTCCTTATTTAAACATTTTGAGCCTAGTTCCAAATGTGATGTCTGCATAAAACATGTGTCCCACCTCCCTGAATCATGGCATATTTGAGACAGAATTTTAATTAATTCAATACATTAAGCTTGCCATAATCTAGATAACTTCTTCTGCAAGGCTACTGAATCCCAAAACAGAAGAATACAGTTTTGAAAGCACGGTATCTGTCTGAAAACACAGATGAGGCAGGCACTGTTAGCAAAAGAAGGTGATTTTCCCAGAAAAGCTGTTTGAGCTTTATTCCATATCCTCACATTGGAGACCAATTTAAAAGTCCTTCTAACCTTGCAACTATCAATTCTCTGCAAACACATTTCCGTGTTGACAAAAGCAGCTGCTGCCTTCCTTCAGCTGTGAAGGCTCATCTGAGTTAACTGGGTCTGAGTGGAGAAGGGAAGGGTTCTCACCCACCAGTGCAGCTGAGTTGATTTAGTGAGCTGGAGAAGGCTGAATTATTATCATGGGAAATACGTCTTTTCTTACTTTGAGGAAAGGGAATGGGAAAAATAATTCTGATTTTTTTTAAGTTTCTTTTTTTTTTTTTTTTTTTTTGTCTCTTGGTTCAGTTTTTTAGGTATGTATTTGAAATCTGTAATAACAGAATGACCCCTAAATATTAAACATCAGATTTTTTCTTCTTTTTTTTTTCTTTTTTTAGAGAAGGAAAAATCTTTTCCGCTTTCCTATTTGAAGTGAGTCTGCTGAGAGCACCCAGTTCAGCAAGCTGTTTTAGCTGATTAGTATTCCAGTGGTGAATTTAAATTTAAAACTCAGTTCTAGACTAAAAGCCCCAGAAAAATTATTTGTCAATATGCCACTGTTTTGATCAATAGGTCAGTAGTCATCATGTACACTATTTTCAGGAGAAAAACTCCACAAATTGGAAACTACCTTGAATTTTCACCCCCATCCTGCAGGTAGCAGCACTCTGTGGAGTTTTGTGAGTGCTTTAAGGTCCTTTGGCATAAGGGTGCTCTGAGTAATAGCCCTTTGTACTCCTTCCCAGTCTAGACTGGGTTTAACTTCATTCTCTAGGACCTTCTAACTTCCAGTTTGTGTGAATTGGATTACTTGCTAATGAATTTCATTTAAATGCCTTGCAAGTGAAATGGGGCTGCAGCACTGCTCACCCTCCTTCCCATGGTACCAGCTGATTGGTATTGACAAGATTACTGGGGTGCTTTATGGCTTTCTAATGGAGCTGGCTGAGTTGGTTTCCTCTCCAGCAATTCAGCTTCCTTCCCTTTCAGTGGGCTATGAGCTATTTTCTGTGATTGCCTCAATTTTTGACTGTTACAGAAATTGGTGTTTAAACTTCTGCAGTATTCTTTTGCTCTGGTGGGACTTGTCCTGTGTTTCTCATTGCACAGTGAGTCCTGTTTCTGTGGGTTTACAATCAGTGGTTTCTGTATCTGGATGAACTTTTCTCCAGAACAGTGCTGTCTGCTTGCCCAGTTCTTATTCTTTATCCCCTCAGATACCCTTTGTTTTAGCAGTTGATTCACTTATGTCCATAGACATACAGGTGCTTGTTCTGTGTAAGAGTATTCCTGAAGTGTGGAAAGTTGTGCAGCTTTAATGTGATATGAGTGTACAAGTTAACCATTTCTTCTTCGAAACATCTGGAAAAGTCAACTTACATCAAGTTTTTCTATATTTCTGATGGAATAAAAGTAAAAGGAACAAAGATCAGGAAATAAAATTTTCTCAATTGACAGAGAAGAGCTGTTCCAGGTAGAGTTTAGGTATTTGTGTGGATATGTCTCTGGGCAGGTACTTTCAGTGCTTCCTGATGAGGCTTCTTGTAAAACATCCTCACCCATGCCGTGCTCCCAGAGTGAAGTACTGGAGCAGTCTGTGCATGTTATTTTGTCTCTAGGAACCCAATTGCTACCTACCAGTTTCAAGTAAAGACAGTTTTTAACGATGTCTTGTGTGTGGTGCTGATTTCCCCCCCACACACTTGTATGTATTTGTTTCTCCTGAATTTTATGAGTTGGTCTATTTGTCTCAGTTTAGCCTTTCTGACAGATCTGAAAAGCAGATGTTGTTTTAGATGTGCTGAATTGCTTAAAAAAAAGTTTGCCATACGTCACTGTGGAACTGTGATTAAAAGAAATAACTTTGGTTTTCTCTGTTTATGTTCCAAGCGCAGCAGTGGTAGAATCACCATTAGCTTTGTATGTGCCTATTAACCAAATGAAAGGAAGGATGCAATGGAGTGATTAGTTTTCAGTTTAGGCTTTTAAAATCATTGTCTCATGCTTTTTGCAGCCTAGTTACTGAGGGGAATATCCAGGATTTAGTTATTTTTAATTCTGTCTTGATTGGGAAACTTTTTCCAGATACTGAATACAGATAAAAAGCAGGATACTCAAGGGTCATTTAGAAGAAAAGATACTGTGTCCTTAGAAGGCTTTAGTGATTCAGAAAGCACAACATCTAATGACTAAATTTATTTGTTAGAACTCAAATAGCACCAAAATCTCAGAAAGTAGTATAAACAGATCGTAAGAGGATTAGAAAAAAAACAGGAGTGCACAAGTTCACGTGGGGAACAGGAGCAATTCAAAGCTCACGCAAAAACCACTGGTTTAGCCATAACACAAACCCAGTGTAATGTCTGGGAAGGAGAAAGTAGCACTAATAGCAGCATTTCTGGAAGGAAAGGGTTAAACATCTCTGCAAGTAGCATTTAGAGAAATTCTTGCTTTGAACTGATTGTGTTTGGAAACAGGTAGGGACTAACATCAGTGTACATCTGGTCTGTGTGTTTATAACCAGATCTGTCACTGTGTTGGTGCCAGGGTTGTTTTTATCTGTGGTTTCCTTTGTACCACACGATTATTACTTGGTTGATAGCAGCAGCCCAATCTGTGCAAGCAGCCTGGATGGGTATTTGCTGCTTTGATGAAGGTGGTTTGGCATGTTAGTTTTAGCCCTGCAGGTGGGAGCTGCCTGGCTCATGCAAGCTGGGTTTAAGGCCAGCGTGGCTGGTCTCTGTACACCACAGCAGGATAGGATGCTCTCCACAGGGAGATGATGTTGGGTGTTGTACTGAGTGTTTGGCCCCAAATCTCCGAGGGGCAGAGGCATCAGGTGTGTCATTTTGTGCAGGAAAAACTGGTGTGGGCAAGGCTGGTAAGCACTGGCTGTGAGCACACGTGTGTCAGTGCACACATGGCAAAATCATCTTTCTTTTCAAGTTGAGGGGAGCAGTTTCCAACTGATGTTGAACACATTAGTCATCAGGCAGTGGTGAGCTGTTCACAGCCCCTCCAAGATGAAGGATTCAAACTCAGAAGCTGCTGTGCATTCCCCAGGTGTGCCTTATCAACTTAAAAAGGGCATCTGGTGGATTATTTTTAAGTGTCATGTAGTATAGCTGTTACTCCCTCTGGGCACCCGTTTAAATCCCCGTAACATGTTGGAATACAAAGGCGAGAGGTAGTCCAAAATCAATACATTATAACTGTCACCTGCATTGTTTCAAGGTACATGCCAAAATCCAATAAGATAAATTTGGAAAGAAAAGAAGCTGCTGATGAGGCGTTTGTACTCAGCAATTGATTCTGAAGAAGGACATTGCAGTTTTCTAAATGTTTACAAGTCGCTTCAAGCACCCTTATTTAAAACTGGAGCCTTCAACCAATTAACATTGAGTGAGGAATGAAGTGAAGTCAGTGAACCCTTTCTTTTCTCATTCTCTGCTCTCTTGAGTCTTTGCTTCCAGCTTCTTTCCGTGTCACTGCCCTGTTTAGATGTAAAGCAAAGGACAAGAAGCCTCTTCCACGGATCAGGCAGAAAGGTTTCCCTCTCTGGCTTCGATGATAAGTACTGCACTCGAGATTGCACAAGGGCAAAGAGGTGTTGGAAGGAGACAGTTTGGGCAGCGTGTACTGAAGAAAGCCTTTTTTCCTTGAAGAAAATGGTTTGTGTTTGTGCAGCCATCCCTTTATTTGTGTTTGCAATGTTCCTTCCCAAAGGGAATAACCCAAACCAAGCGTCACACTCGGAACGGGGCAGCAGGGCCCTCCTCTGCCTTCCTCTGCACACAGCTTTTGTCATGATTTAGACTGTTCTCAAAAGAATATTGGTTGGTTGGTCTTTTGTTCTGTTCTTAAGGAAAACTTGTTATAAGCAAATAATGTTTTTATGGGGTCTGCAGAGCAGGTGTTAAAGCTTTCTCTTCTCAGCTGGTCAGCAGCTCTGGCTGTGGAAAAAAAGCTTTCTGAGTAGCCTTGCATAGAATACTGTACCTCTTTTGGAGTGGAGTTTCACTCAGCCTATTTACATATTTTCTGCAGCACTAGTACAACTGGACAAGGAAATAACAGCATGTTTGCAAATTCTTTCAACTCCCAGCATTCCTGCATTCCTCAGCATCCTCTGCAGTGCCTCTTGCTTGCACTGTGAAGGTGATATTTCTGCCTGCCTTGTGGGGTCTTCTAAGAATAAAATAAGCTCAAATGCTGTAGCTTTTTTTTTTCTTTTTTTTTCTTTTTTTTTTTTGGCTGGGTCAAAAAATGCCTCTATAATGAATGATTTCCTGCTGGTTGAGGTTGAAAATTGCACGTGAGAGCCTCGTGTTAATCATGAGTCCCACAAACTATAGTTATTCTTTACTCATAGTAAAAGTTTTTTGACCACAGGTTGTAGATGCTTGGTAAAGAATTTAATCTAAAAATAGTCTGGTAATACTTCATTAGTCACCCATGTCCATCTGTCACCCTTCCTGCTCTTTGAGTGGGCAATTAGATTATGTCCTAAAGAAAAGTCGTCTGGCAAGTATTTGTATGGAGGACAACCACTCAGGAATATTAGTGTGGATAAAAACCGTTTGTCACTGCTGAATAAAATGAATGTTGCAGTGGATGGAGTTACCTCATATTTGGACTTCAAAAGCTGTGTGCTTATACTTAGTTGTTCTATTGTTGGGTGCATAAAATTATTATTGACGTGTAAAGAAAATTACTAGAATGTAGGAAAGTGTGGATTTGTTTGGATTATGTTTCTGTTTGGGTTTTAAAGGTGAGAAAGATTTCTCTCGAATTTTGCACTAGGAAGATTTCTGTTATTTACATGTTGTCAAGTATTGCTAGCAATTAGTGTGAGCTGGTGGGTTTTTTTAATTACTGAGGTCACTGCTGGAGTTGGTAGCTCTCTGGGCTCACAGACACACCTGTGTATATAAATTGAGTTATTTAGTGCAAGGTGTGTTAGGAAAACAGATTTATTTTTCTTTTACTGCTTCACAGTGGATGTAACCATTTTGGAAGTCATACCACTGGAATGTTGATTTTTGTTTGAGGCTTTTCAAAGTGTTTAGATGTCCATAGCTGTGGTTTATTTACAGAAAAAATTTGGCATGGGCAGACAATACTGTAAGTTGCCTTCCTGAAGCTTTTTGCTGCGAGATGAAGCAGTATGTATACATTAGGATGCCTCTACCCAGGTGGTTGTGTGTGTGTGTGCTCCTGGTGAATGGCTGTGACCATCCAGAGGCCTGGAGGTGCAGGTGTTCATTCAGCAGCAGTATTTGGTATTTGTTCAAAGCTCTGTGTGCCAGGCTCCCTGCAGGAGCCAGCTCTGTGATGTGGGGAGCACAGGATGAGTGCAAAGCTCCAGCTCTGTGCTGTGCCCGAGCTCTGCTCCAGGCTCTGAGCAAATGGGAGCAGTGGCAACACTCAGCTCAGGGAACTGAGCAGGCTGGGAGAGCCAGGAAGGTGAAATGATAACATTTTACTGTGTGTTAACAACACTGTTTTCAAAATAATAAATACTAACACTGCCTATTTTGTCTCCTTGTTTCCCTGTCAGCATCACCCTTCTGTGGCAAGAGGCCCCCGAAAGGAAAACTTCTGCATATCAATGCACTGCCAATGGTAAGTACCTTTTTAACTGACTAAAGGTGGTGTGGTTTCTCTCTGCACACATGCCATTAGCAAGCTTACACTGCAAAGAGTATTTTTAGAATAACTACTTTTTAGTATTCAGGTGGATTATTTTCATTTTTGAAGGAACATCTAGACCATTATGCTGTTTGACAAAAATATTACAATTGCACCTGGTTTTATCCTGTGGAAAGTAGGGCAGCATGTTAATTTTGAAGTGAGAAGTGTGACTTGACAGTGACATAGTTCATCCTGTTGGTAACTGGTGTTGCTTCCTCTTTTGGCCAAGAGCCTGTTTGGGTGAGCTGTAGCCAAGCTGAGTGTTCTGTAGCCCCCACTTGGGTGCTCTCTGCAGTTTGTTTCAATACTAACAGCTTTTCCCAGAAAGAAACCAAAACCAGCTCTGCATTGTCAGGTGTGTTTTACTTCAGCCCCTTTGTCAGTGTAAGACCAGTGAAGTTAAAATCTTTGCTTTTGTAGAAAGGGGCAATCTTCTTATTCCATCTCTGGAATTTTAGTGTTACAGACTATTGCAAATTCATGTTTTCATGCTGTCCTTGTGGTTTGCTGGTGCTTCCTGAGAGCTGTGCAGATGGAAAGCAGAGCTGAGGCCTGAAGGACTGGAGCTTACTGCTTCAGGTTTGATCAAACAATCACTTTTTAGCAGTTTTGGTATGTTATGTTGTCACAGTTGAGTTGTACAGAGTGGTACCTTCAGCATTAGCCTTAAGAATTAAATGCATGAAGTGCCAGCGTTGAGTTCTGTGTTTGAAGCATCTCTAGATCATTGTGCTCAGTACAGAAGTTAAAGGGGTAATATTTTGAACTGCTTGCTTTGAAAACTCAGTTTTGGATCTGAGAGCTGAGCTGGTTTCCTTTGGTTTGCATGTGGAAATGGATCTACAGAATATGTAAATCAATTACAGCCTCATTTATACCTTTGCAACTCCACCATCTTTATCCTGTCAGGAAAATGATGCTCGAGAGTTTGCTTGGATGCTTGGATGGAGAGTTTCCTTTACTTTGAGGTAGTAAGCAATTCTGTTAACTCCCAAAGACATCCTGGAGTGAAATGTAATATATTTGTCATGATGTAAAGCAAATACACCTCTGAAATCAGAAGATTGGCACCAAGCATGTATGTTGTTTAATAGTCTGGTTTTTAGGCTCAGAGTTGATATGAGTAAAGTTTATATTAATTTGGGATGAACTTCAGCTGGTGGGAATGGATTTGTTGAGTGAGAAAGAACAGTGTTTACCTGGTCACTCAGACTGGTATTTTAACTTCTCAGTCCTGATATGAACAGTGCTCTCAGCCTTTTCTAGTATTGTTAAATCTTCATTGTTGTTGTTGACCTTTTTCCAGCAAAAAGCTACTCTGTTTTCTTTTTATTTCATAGTGGTTGAGTGTTATTTCAGTTATGATTTAAGGTACTGATCTGTATTACTGCCTCTCTTAAAAACATGACTCATTTCATATTAACCTAGTCCTTGTACTTCATAAAATTTTAAAATACTGTAAGACTGTACTTGAAATGTTACTGCATTTTGTCCTAATTCTCCCCCTACAAATTATATTAGAAATTCAGAATTGCACAGTCTCAAGGGCATGGTAGTTGTTACAGTGATCATAAAACATATTCAACTGTTACTTGCAGTGAAGCACTCCCCACTCTTTTCTTTGAGGGCTGTTTTTGTGCTATAAGTTGTTATACTTTAGTATTCAAGAGATTTCTAAACCATTACTCACCTCTGATTAACTTTGAAATAGTTTGAATGTAGATTTAAGAGACAAGCTAGACACATTTTTTTACCATCCCCAAAGTAATCATAACTAAACCTGTACAATAAAAAAGACTTTTATGGGTTTTTATTATGTTTTTCTCTTTGCTGTGTGTAACCTAAGTGTGGGGCAGAAAGTAGGTTGTGTTCATCTGCCAAACAGGACTTTAACCATGGTTGCCCATGTCCAACACATATATTTGAATAAGAAATTAATTTCTGATTCCCTTGAGAAATGGTTGTAGCATTTTTGGTCATGTTTTAATCCTGATTGTCAGTTCAATTTCTTAGTATTAAAAAAAACCCCAAAATAACAATTTACACATACTTCATCCTCTTCTATTGTTTTCTTAGATTTTCAAGTTTCAAAGTAATTAAAAGAAGCTTATTTTTTGCATCACATTATGTTATGATAAACATACATATGTATATGTTAACTGATTAACCAAATAGGGTAAAATACTAGTTATTCCTTAAAAATTATTGTAGTTGTTGGCAATTCTTTAGAAAATTAAATATTTATATTGTGCTATTGTTCAGTGGGTGTAAGTTCTGCTTCCCATTCTTCCAGCCAAATTTAATGTTCCTCACGATGTCAAAGGAAAGATGCAAAGTCTTAATGAAAAAGGCCTGGTTATTGCAGGAAAGTAAGTGTCTAATGCTACTTTTCTAGGATTTTAAAGGTTCATTTAGAGGCTGATAACTGGGTACTTAATCTGTGGTCACAAGAATTAATGAATGTGTCGGAAATAAAAATGTCAGGTCCTGGATCTTTGGTCTAAGCAAAGGATGACATCAGGATTTCAACAAGAGCTTTAGCAAATAAATTTTCTTATTACTGATGGAACAGGTAGCTTGCCCAAGAGAGATTTTCCGTTGTATCTTGGAAGGCTTTTTTGTGAGTTTTGGAAGCAAACCAGTTTGCCTTTCTGCCTTGGCAGGTCATTGGAGCAGGTTTGTGTGTGTGCACATAAATACGTGTGGGAATATAGGAGTGTGCTTATCTGTGCATTATTTATACACACATATAGACATATATCTTAATTTAGAAATACAGAATGGACTGTGCAAAACCCAGGAACTTACAGAAAGGTGGGAGCTACCAGTTTGTGACTCTCCTATGACAGTTTGCTGGGATGGGTTTAATTTTGCAGAGGTAACCAGAAAGGGCTGTGAAGGACTCAAGGTGGCCTTCTTGTAGGCATCCTGGAAAACACTGTGCCAGGGTTCTAAGCCTTCACATGGATGGTCTGACAAAGATTGACACCCTGGTCACTTAAAAAGGTCTCATGGCAGAAGAGAATGGAGAATGTTATTGTTCATTACAAGCTGGCACAGGTGAAGTCTGACGATAGGCAGTGAACACAAAATTAGCAAATCCCCAGGCAAGCAGTGTCATCAATAGCTAAGGCATGTCCTTGCAGTCTTGGGGGGAATACCAAGTAGGTGATTTAAATCCAATCTTTTCAGTGCTGCCCACTTTTAGGTGAACACATTATACTGTGTGTCAAGGGTGTAACACACCTATTGTGTTGTTACATCAACTGCTCCTACACATAAGAGATGTTACAGGACAGCTCTGGAGGCACCTAGTCTCTTGGGCCAGGAAATTCCATGGGTGCAACATTTCAGTGTAATTACCTATGCAAGGAATTTAGCTCAGAAAACAGCAGGAGGCTTGGAGGAGCTGGGGAGAAGGAATAAATCACTCCAAAGTGAAGGGACTGGAAGATGTCTGCAAAAATTTCCCCAAGACGGCAGCAAGTTGTTTTTAATTCAAATGCCTTTGTGGTGCCTTCAGGTAATCCTGTGACCTTACCACTCCCTAGAAGACAGGTGAATGAATACATGGATATAACTATTAGCCTGTGCTTCCCCAGCAGCTAAACCCATCCAAATACTGATCTGCCAGGCCATTAACATGCTTCCATGCAAAGGAATACAACCAAGGGAGGGGATATGAGCTGGAGAATTGGGTTTGGTGGGGAAGCCTTGTCTCTGCTGGCACCTGCCAAGGACACCTGGAGGTCTGTGCCTCTAGCTCCAAGGTTTTTGCACTGGAATTGCAAAACTGGCTTTGTTTCAAGAGGAGCTGAATGGCATCTCTCAACTGCAGGTGTATAAAATGAGAATCTGCAGATGAGCAGCTCTTTTTAAGGTGGTGGAGCTGAAGGTCAGTTGTCATTATACCGAGAACAGGAACCCCTGCTTCCCAGAGTTTATGAAACTTGACAGTACTAAAGATGTTGCCCTCAAGAGCCTAGAATAATTGATTTAAAATAAATAACCCTGCAAGACTAAGGCCCTTATTCTATGAAATACAAATGCATGTGAGTACATGTAACTTCTAGTGTAGGAGTAGTTCTGAGATATAAATAAGGAGCACTTGCATGCGTAAAGCTAACCAAGCTTAAAGCACTTTGAACAGTAGGGCCTAAAAGTGCTCATGAAATTTATTATTCAGTCTCTTGGTTGTACAGTTTATGGGGTGCAGCCTTAAAAGAAAAAAAACCTAAATATTTATTTCTAGCTGGTTCTGAAATAGTCTAAAATAACTGACAACATGAAATTTTGGACTGTTGCTCCTTCTGAAATTGGTGGATGCTATTATCAATGAAGGAAGGTGAAGTGCAATGTATTTTGTGTGATAATTTATTGCAGCTAAATAATTATTTTTCAAAATGTTCATGCGTCAGTTCTATTTATTGGATCAGCATGAATTAGTGAATCTTGTGCTTTTTGTGTGGAAGAGGAAATACTACTAATAATGTGATACAAAAGAAAAATTCCACTGTGTGGTAGGGTGCAAACTGTGATAACCATTAAGAATTGTATGTACACTATTCTGAATTATTTTTGGAAGGGTTTTTGAATTTTCTGTTTCTTACAGAGGGCAAGTTAAACACACTAGCAAGATCCCTTTCTGACTGAGAGGAAAAAAACCCCTTTTCTCCTTTTTCTGCCATTAAAGTTCACCACTGAATGAATCAACTGAAACGGAAATGAGCGTCCTTTAAAAAAATTTAAGTGTTGGCTCTGTTTTGAAGTCACATTTGTCAGAGAACTTTCTCTGCTGTTTCTCTAAGCATTTTACAGTTCAAAAATAAGCTTTGACTAAGAATTCTCGGCAAAATCATAAATATGTAATTATCTAAGCAGCCAGGATATTTAGCCCCTGGCAGGTGCCCAGTGCAGTGCAAGAGCAAAGGGAACTGGGCCAGTATCTCAAGCTAGAAGAACATCTTCTAAAACAGGGTGAGGGCCATTGCTATTCCTTATCTACTGCCATTCCTAGGTTTTAAATCTTAAATGTACCTGAAAAGAGGCTGTTTCTGCTGCAGTGGGTTGTCTTCTCTTACAACAGGTTTACTCTGTGGTTTTTTTTTTTGTTGTTGTTGTTGTTGTCTTCCTCTGCTTCACCTCCCCTGCCATAAGTTTTTTCTGTCTTTATTGTTTTATGCTGGTGTTGGTTCAATAGATAACAGTAGTGAAGTTAGCATTAGATTATATCTTGATCAGTGTGCCATCTGCTTTAGAGGAGAGGGAGATTGTGTGTTTCTGCTCTGGGTTCACTGCCATATGCCCGTGGTGAAGTTGTATAACCTGAACTGACCCTTTTCCTGCTCTATTATATGAAAGAAACAGAAATACATCATAAATTCCTCTTGACAATGACAAAGTTTGTTGCATAGTTAAAAAATTAAACTGGCTTTTGGGTGTACATGAAGTAGGAAGTTGTGAGAAAACCCAAGGACAGGCTCTTTTGTGTCCCAGCATATGAGTGTTGCCATCTGCAGAAGAGACAGGCTGATTTCACAGGAGACCATGTCAATGTGTCACTTGTATCATCAGGCCTTGATCCTGGTTTCCTTCTTGTCAACAGAAAGTTGATGTTACCTCGAGTTAACAAAAGTAAAAGCTGCCCTTAGTTTTAGCAGTGCTGAGACTGGGAGATAATGAATATTGCTGCAGAACAATAGGAAGTCTGTAGGCTGTGTGCAATGACACTGCTTTTCTTTACTCAGGAGAAACAGAGACCTGCTGGCCTTCAAAAAGCAGGACCCTGGCATGGATAGAAGCCTGTATTTGCTTTCCAACTCTTTAGTTCACCCAGTGATTAGAAGCAGAAGTGGTAGTCAGTGGGTTAGTGCACCCATGTTTGTAAATAAAGGGCATGTGTCGCATTCTTAATGTAATTTAGTGAACAATTATAAGAAACTATTCAAGACAAGGGATTTGAATCCCATACTGAGCATATGTATGTAGGATTGGCATCCATGAATTTAATATTCACACAAATGGAGAGTATTGATGTCAAATGTGAGCCATAATTGGAATCTTTGACCTCATTAGTGATATTCATGAAATCTTCCCCTTTTACTTAATTTCTTTGGGCTGTAGATGGACCATATTTTATTACAGTCTACATGTGTTTTAAAAATGTTTTATCATTGTGTTCAGGTGGTTAACAACTGTTTAAAAAAAAAAGGCTAAGTCCAATAGCTTAAGTTAAATTCAAGTCCATCATAACAATGTGAAAAGGAGAGGACTTGAATAAAGTAATAATCTAGGCACGTGGTGTGACTTGAGAATGGTTCTGTGCAGGGCAAGGAGTTGGACTCAGTGACCTTTGTGGGTCTCTTCCAACTCAGCTGATTCTATGATTCTGTGAAACTGGCAAATGAGCTTTTACAAAATCAGCCATTTCACTCTATTGTAACTTTTCTCTTTTAGCTTCGTTGACACTTTTTATGAGAACAGCCATGCACTTCTGGTAAAGAGCATCTAGTAAGTCAAATAATATATACATGATGGGCTATGAAGAAGTGATTTTAAGTGTGAGCTTACTGATGAGAATCCAGAATACAGTCACTGGTGGTTAAAGTGAACAGAGGGCAGATCAGCCATCAGAGCAGTCTTTTTTCATGAATAAAAGAAACAAATGTAAAACTATCAGGTACATAACACACAAATTAAGGGGAAAATAGATGGTCAAAGGTTAAAGAGGGAATGAAAACACAAGTTTTATGGTCACAAGATCAAATGAGGCATTAGTTAATTTTCCTTTTTTTGGTGCAGTTCAGCAGGAGTTCAAGTAATTCAACCGAGTGATTGAACTGGAACAGGAAAGAGTGCCAGAAAAACTGGTTGCTAATAACATAAACAGAAAAAATAATCAAATGAACTTAAGACTTGATGTCAGCATTTCACATTAAAATGCATTTGAAAAGGCTGGAATTCCATCCTAGTTCATGGGACCTGATTTACATAGAAAACAAATTTGTGACAAATATTTAGCAGCTGATAAATTATTCTACTAATAAGCCGTCAGAATGGATTTAACCAAGAAGTGGCTGAAGCTCAGAGGGTGTTTTCTGGAGACTGACCATCTGGGAAATTGGGAGTAACCTGAGAAGTAAGTAAGGGTATTTGAACTGTGGGGAGGTGACTTAATTACGTAAATAGCAAATGGAAACCACATTAGGGATGCTAGGGTTTTGCTCTAAATAGAAGATAAAATACAACTTAATATTTCCTACCATTGATACTCCAAGGCAATGTGCTGCTCTTTAGGCAAGATCATTGCTGCCTTTTCTTGTACAAATTTCATACTTCTTATGATAAGCACGTAACTGGTATGTGTTTGAGTTTGTGACTGTGAATGCAGCTTGGAATAGATTGTTAGCATACCTTTCCACTGGCCTAATTCCTGGCTTCTTTTATATTTAACTTTCTCTAAAAACAAAATCCTTTTTTGCTGAACTGTTCAATTTTGGTTATTATTAAGATTTTTCCTATGCTGCTGCAGTTTACGAGGTTCCTGTTTTAAAGTCCTCCCCAGTTGGTGAGCAGACTCTTGCATGTCTCAGCTCTTGGCTCAGATTGGGAGCTGTGGTGAAGAGGCTCTTGTGGAGCAAAGTTGCTTCCACTGACCCATCCAGTTTTGTTTTAGCATCCTTTCTGCTGAAGCTGACAGGAATTTCTCAGCAGATTGGCCTCCTCATTACCCACAGGAGCAACTGTTGCCATTTTGTTTTGTTCTTTTGTTTGATGGTTCATGTTTTTCTTATTCACACGTGTCTCCATGATGGTCCATGTATTTCAGTCGAATTTCCTTTTCATCACAATGCAAACTAAATAAACTCCTGATTTTTTTTTTCCTTTCAAAACACCCATGTCAAGGCAGTTGAAGGGATTACCCTCTTGTGGTTGACTTGCACTTGGACCATCTCTGTTAAAGCTTCCCATTTTCATCAGACTGCTTTTCAGTCTGTCCACAGTTGGATGTGGATTGTAGCATATTTGGAAGAGGAATGAGTGTTCTATGTGATCCTCTGAAATGTCTTTGTCCTAACATCCAAGTGCCTGGAGTTCATGGGAGTTGGGTCATGAAGGAACTCACACATGGGGCAAAAACTGTAGCCTGGGAGAAAACAGTGTAATGATCAGAAACATTACAGTTCAGCAAATTCAGCAGCACATAAGCAAGTCCTGGACTTGCTTTTTTTTTTGTCTGATTTGGAAGACAATTTAATCCGTTATGTAAATCTTTAAATTTATGCTTTGAAAAAGGAGTGTTATGTGCGCAAATTCTAAATCATTCCATAAAGAACTCGTGGCATCTATACATAGCAAACCTATGAGGAAAAAATAGTCATTGTTAGGGTTCCTGAGGTTCTGTTGTTACCCCAAGATAGATGTGGGACATTTTGCAACTGCATGAGTGGAGAAACATCAGGCAAGGCAAATCTTGGGCAGAGTGTTACTAGAAGTGCCAAGTCACAGCTGTGATGGGTGACATCAGCTTAAAAAGATGTCAGCCATGCAGCACTCATAAGTTAGGAACCTCTGGGCTTGCTTTTGAAGAAAAAAGCATTGCAGCTTAAGTGAAGTCAATTGTTCCACATATTTTTGTGACTCGTAACTCATCTGGTGAAAAATCCTCAGTGGTTTGTAGGCATGGTGCTGTGAGTAGGGAAAGGAGCTTGGGGATGCCAGGAGGAGATCTGGGGCACAGAGTAACACACTTCCTTCCTTATTCTCTTGCCCTGGCAGCATGGCATTTGTGTATTTGCAGTGCTATATCCACAGGAATCTTCCACTGGAAAATTAATTCATGTCAGAGAAATGATTTATTTGAAATAAATCCAGCCTTGCCTCACGCATCTCTCTGGCTACACCCATGAAAATTGCAAAGGGGTCAACTGAAAAATTGCCTAGAGGTCAGCTGAAAGGGGCTTTTTTGGGAAGTGGGTGAATTCACAGCCCTCCCTTGAATGGGAGGTGTGTAGCACTTAGGACAATTGGGAAGATGATGCTGTGGCTCATTTCCACAAGCAGCTCAGTGCACACTGTGTCAGGGTTGAGAAATGACAGTGCAGTCTTACCGTGGGCCTGGTTTTAGGGGGTTTGAAGAGCAGTTCTGTGGCTACCTCAACTTTAAATTCAGTGTGATACACAGTGCCTCTGCCAGCATATGTTGAAATCCTGTAAGAGTGCTATAATTAGGAAGCTTAGTTGAAGAATTGGGTGAAGGAAACACTTGCATTCCTTAACTATAGAGGATTTGTCAAAAAGCAAAGTGTTCCCTAACTTGCTATGAATTCCTAGGAGGATTTCATGACAGATATCTTGGGTTAAATGAAAAGGAATATACTGAAAAGGGGGAGGGGGATAATTGTTTCTGTTGCAATCTGTGAATGCCATAAAATCCTCCAAAATGCAGCACTTTCTCAAGTAGTGGGTTTGCTTCTTTTTCCTTCTCTCATTTTATCTTAGTACAGGAGGATTGTAGGATATGTAAAGCGTGGACTTCACTGTAGGAAATGCATCTATTTATCACTTTGAACCAAATCTAAGCAAGCTGTATGGATTGTTTCAATAACACCTAGGGAAAAAATAATTTGTTTTGGAAACCTTAAATCTACTAAATATTTGCTGAGTGAAGAAAGACTCATAGCCAGGCAGAAGTGCCTGTGTAACGTTTTACCTCACACTAGGATAATGGCTGCAGATTTCTAGACCTTCAGCTGTTTAATAAGGCATTCCCTAACTCAGCCCAACAGCCAGAGCCAAGAACAGAAAAAAGTGCCTTTTCCTGTGATGCTTTTACCTTCCCTCTCTCAGCATGTTCCTGCAAAGCACTTCCCTGCTTGCATAGCTCTGGTGTAGCTCAGTGCCTGTGTTTCTGCTGGGACCACTGGGGCTGGGCAAGGACCTGCCTGTAGGAGCCTGGTTGCTTTATGGTTAGAAAATAAGAGAATCCCATTCTCTCACTACTAGCTCTATATTGTTTGTTTTTTCTAGACACAATTAGACTTGTTACACAGCTCTTTATCCAGCTCTTTTTCTGAAATAAACCAAGGGGGCTAGCATTTAATCTTCATTCCATACTGCAAATATTTCATTTCACTGGCCAGAGAAGTTACTGAATTTAGATAAAGATGACAATATTCAACATTGTATTCATCTTAACTCAGTAACAACTGGCACTTTCAGGGATGTCTAGAAAAGCTGTGTTACATCTCAGCACTCCCATTATCATTGAAAACTCTTCAGTGTATTTTGTGTCCCACAGAAGAGGAATCTTTATTTATTTCTTTCTTTTTTTAATGAGTGTGCTAGGAGGACAGACCTGGCAGCAGCAGTGATACTGACTCTCTGGAGGACTTTGTTCCATTAGAGAGAGTAGCAGATGGTCCAAAGAATATATATTAAAACAAAACAACAAAAGTGCTGGACAGGAGACTTTGTTGTTGACCTTTGGTGTTGTTTATTGACCTTGTCTGGTGAGATTATGATCTCTTCAGCACAGGAATGAAGTCCTACGTGTTTCTGCAACCTTAGCACAATGGGGGCCCCATCTTAAAAAGGGATCCTTTGGATGATGCAGTTATTCAAATAAATGGTGGTAATAATAATGTTCATTATGTCTGGTTTTACTGTTGCGAAGGCTCCTTGAGCAAACAGAGATGTGCCTGAAGTAGAACAGCAACATTTTAAGTGAAATGAGTAAAATCTCCCTTGCATGTGTTGCTTTTTAATTGTCTGTGTGTTTTGTAGATGTTTTTGTACCACTCTGTTTTATCCAAGTGTGTATAAAACCACATCAGAGATTTTACAAGGGTTCATATCAGTGCATTTTGTGATTTATACTCTGTAGTAAAGATGATGACTGCCAGAGGTTTTTTGGTTTTATATAATCCTGGATTTATAGCCTTGTAATTCGCTTGCTGTCTGTTTTAGAGTGCAGAACAGTGATAAAAACTTTGCACATAGACTTGTTTGACTTTTCTTTCTCTACAAGTCATGGAATCACAGCTGAGGGGGTGGCCACCCCTCCTCTGCACGGTACCTGCTCGTTTTCCTCCCAGGCACTGATTTCTGGTAGCCTTGGGTTTTGGTTGGGCTTGTTGTTGTTGTTGGTATGCTTTTTTGGAGGGAGTTTTTTTTGGGTTTTTTGGTTTGGTTTTTTTGGGTTTTTTTTCCCCTCAGATTTCAGAATTACAAATGGAATTGAGGGAGAGGTAAAATAGAGATGAATTTAGTTGCATATAGCTGTGCTGTGAAAAATGCAGGTCATTTGTGTCTAGAAAATGGGTCAGGTTTTAATTGCATTGTGCAGGGTAGTTAATGCTTAAACAGTTTGCTTCTCAATATAAAAAGGGAACAAAACCAGATCTGCTATTAACTTTTCAAAGCATTTCTAAAATTACAGTATATATATATATAAACCTGAAGTACAACAGGCCTAGAAAGCCCTACAAACCTTTAACCACTTGCAAGTAGTTAAAGTTTTCTTCACTTTCTTCAGTTTTCTCAGTTTTCTTCATGACAAAATGAGCTATTTTTGTTTTTCAATACTGTATCTTGTGGCATATCTACAGTGAGCCTCTTCTCATCCCAGTGTTGCTATGCTGAACAGACAGACCAGTTCGCATGACCTGAGGCAGAAAGTAACATTTTTGGTATATTTTGAGTAGCTTTTCTAGCAGATTAAGGAGCTGAAGTTCAAGTCCATGATCATTTGACAGTGCTGCCTCATCCTCGTGCCTCTGACTGCCTTCCATAGCCTCTACCCCACGTTTGCCCTCAGCATTATCCAGAGGTTGTGTTCAGGAATAACCCTGTCTGCTTTTCTTGCTGTGCTGCACAGGGTCATTGGATTTTTCTCTTTTCTCAACTGCAATTCAGGTGAAGAGCACGATGGCAAAGCGTTTATTGTTCCTGTGGTTATATAACAGGGTAGTCAGTGACAATAATTTCAATTAATTAGGTTAAATTCAGCGGAAAGGCAGCTTCTGTGGCAGCTTGGAGGGAGAATCCTCTTACCAGGAGATCCACCTTAGGCTGACTGTGGAGTCTGTGGTTTGTCTGCTGGAAATTCATTCCCTCAGCAGTCATGGAACCCGTGGGATATATAATAGCAGTCTGAAAATACACTGTTTACGAAAGGGTGTTCATCTGTCAGCAAAAGGGGTAAAGTGTCCATTGTTTGCTTGATTTTTTTTTTTTTCCTCCTGTGATTTGAAAAAACTTTTGGTGTCGATTTTTTGAGTGATCTGTATGAGGCAGGACTTTCTAGAAAACCAGTTGTCTTCATCTCCATAATATACCCAAACATCTATATCCTACTCCTATTTCTATTCTCTAAAGATTAAATGAAACCATAAAAAATAATGTTAAATGTCCTTCCCTCTGTAAAGCCAGTGTTGCCTAGGGTAAGTGTAACTAAAAAAACCCCAAAAACAAATAAAGAAAATGTTTTCTTACTGCTGATAGTGTTTACAAGTTTTAATATGAGTGCTGCACGTAAAATGATTTGGAATAGAAGAAAAATTAGAAGATATGAACTAGGTCTTGACTTGGCACTGGTTTTATATAAAGCAGGTGGTGTGAGGGTGGTTGTGGTGTTACAGCTACAGAGGCAAAACTGCTTATTGATTGCTGGACTTCAGTTTTTATTCATAACTGTAAGACAGGTGGATTCCTACAGCTGTTGCATGAGTGGAATTTGCTGATAATAGAGACTTTTACTTAGCTGGTCAATCCCACTCTAATTTTTAAATTATCTCCTTAAGGTTTAAATATTTTTAGTATATGTAAAGAAAAAACCTATCAGGGGATGGATGAAACCGCATTCATGTCTTCTTTCTTACCTTCTTTTCGAGTACCTTGCAGCTTTTTTGCTTACAAGTGTGGCAGTTATTAAAAAAATAAAGTGCACAATGGATATAAAAATAGCCCACATGATGAAAGTGGCTTTGTATTTGTTTCTCACAGATTTTGTTTCCTTTTCCTGATTGTTTTCTTCTAGTTTTTTAATAATTAGTGTTAGACCAAATTTTAGGATAAGAAGAAAATTTAGGAAATGGAAAACCAGAGACAATCCTGTTCCCAGACAGCAAATGATGATCTTAACCCAGGATTCTCTTCACTCCCCTTGGATTTAAAGGTGAATTGGCAACGTGCACTGTTAGTTAGAGCTACAATTGATTTCCTTGTACAAGTACTTTGGTATGCATAAATACATGAGAAATTAAACAGCTGGCACAGACCTTCTGGTTTTGTGTAAATCTTAAGGCTAGGAGGATGAATTTTTTTTATATTATTCAAGATTCAAAGAGCTAGTTGCAGAAGGAAGTTCTGTAAATGGCATTATTAGGAGTGTGCTCCTGCAAGCTGATGGGAAGTGATGTGATTTTCATACCAAGAGAAAAGCTGAGCAGCAATGATTTCTGTGTTTCTCTTCAAGTCTGTCTTTCCAACATTTCTGAGTATTCCAAATTATTCTGCTGTACAACTGTGAAACTGAATTATTATTCACTAAAACACGAATATAGATCACCTCTTGTTGATGGGATGATGTTCCCTAGTCTTAAGCTTGTTTTGAGAGCTGTTTCTGTGTAATTCTGTCTCCATTTCTGTTTTCTCTCCATGGCAGACATACCTGAAACAATGAGTCCTGCTTCTCTCTCAGCAGAAGGCTTGAGGCAATTTAGTGTGTGTTGGCAGTGTTTCTCCTGCCAGCTTTCCATCTTCACTGAGCATCCTCTGCAGGATGCTCTTTTTTCTTCTCTTCAGCAGATAGTGTCAGGCATCTGGAGAGATGAAGGGAGGAGAACTCCCTTTCAGGGAGTTTTCAGGGCAAATCACAAACCCAAAACTAGAAGAAAACTCAGTGAAATAGGTGATATTCTTTAAAAATGTAACTCCTCTTCCGAAGTCCCCAAGTTTTGCCAGAGGAGTTTGGGGTTTTTCCCCTTTTGTTGGTGACTCTTCCATTTAAATCCATTGTGAAGATGGAGTAGTATGTTGTATTTCATCTCACAGTGCACTGTTTGTGGTACCAGCAATCAAAGCTAGTCTTTCTCTGAGAAGTAATAAAATCAGATCCAGGAATTTCTTATTACCATCTCCTGGACACTCACTCCTCCTTGCATCACTGTGTCCAGTGCCCCATCCTGCTTCATTCCAGTGTATTACTTAACTCTACTTCTTTTTATTTTCTTTTGCATAGACTTTAGCTGCAAAAATGTTTGCACCAGCTTACGTGATGTAATAAAGACTATCAAAATCCAGCATGGCTTTTGTATGTATAGTTGCCTGTAATGAAAGTTAGGTATTAATTTGGGAAGGCACACAATGGGGGTATTGTAATTGAGCAGTGGCTGACATGTCGCTCAAAACTCAAAGTAGGTTGTACTATAAATATAGTCTCTTGTTTTGCAATTGACATTTTGCTAGTGGGTGGCTAATTTGAAAGGAAATAGACCAGTGATCTAATATTAATAACTAATTAATAGTTATGTGGCTATTTTAAGTCTATTTTTCTGCTTATTTATAGGCATATATTATTCATCTATGCTGTGTATCCTTCTCTGTGTGTACATTTAATTCTGAAACCTTTGCTTCGGTAACATTCAGGCTTTCCAATCAAAAGCTTGATAGCAAAGTTGGTGTGTTCTTCAAACCCACTTTTTGAGGATGACATTTTCAAAGTAATAACACTTCAACCACCGAGGGAAGTCTCCCTCTTGAAGCCAGGCCTAAGAGGAAAGCCAGTGATGCATTGTCTACATCTCACCTTCATTTGTGAGTCCTAAATCAGCATCACTCCTGTATGTTTTCCTGTGTTTGAAGTAGAATACAGAGCAGCTTTTAGGCTTCCATTGAAAGTGTGTAGCTCATAGACAAACTGAAGAGGAATAAAATAAGAAGGAGCATCTCACAGGCAGTTTGGTCCTTTGGGATCAGAATAAAACATGCATTCAAGTGCTCATTGCTTCTCAGAGCATGTGTGTTACTATACCAAAGAGATGTGATGTTTTTGTTTGCTCTGGTGGGACAAACTTCAACATAGGGTTTTGTCTCTTCTACCTATTCCCCGTCTCCTGCCTTCTCTCTCACACTCACATTCATCTGTAAATTAATAAGCATGTGAGAGACTTGTCCTTTTAATGAATTCTTAATTGAATTGATAATAAGGCAGGAAGACTATGTGAGAGACTCATTGTACTTTGCTCGATATTTCTAGATCTGTTTTTTCACATATGCAAACATTTTTAAATGTATTCCACCAAACTTCACAGAGCAGTGCTGTAATTTCTGGGCCTTGACTGTTAGCTGTGGAATTTGTGTGCGTTGTCTTTGCATCTCATCCCTCTCGTGTGAGTAACTGCTGTGAGTGCTCAACTCACAGGGGACAAAAATTGTTTCCCACTATCTCTAGAGTTTGCCTTACTCATGTAGCTGCTGTCCTAGGAGGTTTAAGCTGTGTCCTAGAAAGTGTTTCCTGTTGTTGGATTAAAACCCTGCTGAGGTTACCTGTGGAAGCACCCATGCTCCCTTCAACCACGGGCTGCATCTTCTTCATTAAGGTCTTCTCAGCATTTGTTGCAGGTGTGAGGAAAAGCTCATATTAGCAGCAAATGTGTAACAACAAGCAGATACAGCGTTCTGCCTTTTAATTCCCTGCCCTGCAGAGGGTGGCTGGGGGTTGCAGCTGTTTGCTCTTTGCAGGGCACACCATTGATGATAGAGGAAACATTGTGGGGCTCTTAGCTTCTGTGCCTTTGCAAAGGTGCTGATCTCTTTTGTGTTTGGTCTCCTCAAAGCTGTGTCTCTGTGTTCCAGTATAGTTCACAGTGTCATTGTTGTGAAACAAACAGCTGTGGATAGACAGATCCCTTGGAGCAAGCTTCCTCCTTCCATTTTCTTACAGATATCCAGAGATTGCAATTTCAAAGTGCTTTTGTTTGTTTCTTTGGGTTCTGTTTGGGGGTTTTCTTGTGGGGGTGGAATTGGGATGTGTTTCTTTTTCCTGGCTCTTATGTATTTTGCTGTTCAGAGAGCTCTGGGCAGAGAACCAATCCCAAAAATTTTGAGTCACAGATGCAGAGGTCTTAGCTGGGGAGGTTGGTGTTTGGGGCATCGCTTGGGCCATTTTAAGAAGTGCTTTGAGGTTGTTGTCCATTGATAAAATGCAGCTGGCAGTGTTTGTCCAGCTCAAAGGACAGAGCTGACACCATCAATGCACCCGTGTGGGCTGGGGCTGAGGGTTGTGTGTGAGGGTGAATGAGACACACGTTTAAACTCTGCAGGACACGTGAAGTTTGATTTCTCTGATTTCTCTAATTTCAGAGTCAGTTTGAGGCATGTTGGAAGTGACTGTCAGGGGGTTGTTTTGAAGTCCCTGTATATTTTTCTGGCTCTTTTTGTGTGACAGTACATGTTTTTATTCTCAGTTCCCTGTGACTCAGGGAATCTTTTCTCTGTAGATACACTTATTGCAGGCAGTATTTAACATAGTCCTGTTGATTCTCATGTAATAATGAGAACCCATCACAAGGTGCAGTCTTAATCTGCCAAGATTTATAGACTTTTTTGTTATTCTCCAGCAATAAAAAATAAAAAATCTCTTAATACTTGAAAAATTTGCAAAAATTCTCTTGTATTTCTCGTCTTCACATGGTGTTAGGTTGTAGGTTGAACTTGATGATCTCAAAGGTCTTTTCCAACCTAAATGATTCTGTGGCAACTTCAGTGTTTTCTCCTCTGTAAAAATCTGCACCTGGGCAATCCTGCTTGTCCCTGCAATATTTACTTTCTAACCTTTTGTATTAAAAATGGTAAACCATATTTGTCAAATAATTTTAAGAGGTCACAACACTTCAGGCATCTTAAAAATTGCCTGTCAGTCCTGGTAGTGCACTGGAAGTGTCTGTCAGACACTGGGAATATGAAACAATGGTTCCTGTGCAAGGTTCTTGTGTCTTGAGATGCTTCTCATCTACCAATAAATGAAAGGAACTTCACATCTGCCCTGGGAAGGATTGTGAGCAGGAGCAATAGATAATTCATGTGTTGGAAGTAAGCAAGTAAAGTTCATGGGTGACTCTCACACATACATGTGTGAGCTTTGAAGTGTGGACTTTTTTAATGGCTGGGATCCTTGTTTGGTTTGGATGTATAGAATTGGAATACAGTCTTCCATCTGAATGGATTTTTGACAGTTTTTGTTTTAGTTTGTCTTTTGTTCTGTAAATATCTCACTAGTGCTGCATTGGTGTTTATAGGTTTTGAGGTGGTGTTTTCCTACACGAACACACAATTTTCTGAGTAGCACCACAAATAAATGTCCTTTTGCAAACAATTTTTCCCCCCCTCTCGTATTATTAAAGGCCTGTTGAGTCTGAAAATTAAGTAATGTAGCTTCCCACAACATGCATATTTTTCAGCATAATTGGAAGATGTTTTGGATTACTGTCTTTAGGCCTGTGGAGCCAAGAACCCAATTATAGGCATGGTTAGAACACGATCGTGTGCGTTAGTCAGATTATAACAAGATTCCAATAATGTAAAATTGCTGCACGACAAATGAGTTTGTATAGTTTTGACAGTTGTTGCCTTTAATAAACTAAATTATTAAGCAATACACAGCTGCAACACTTGCAAAATTGAAGAAAAATAGACTCTTATTTCCCTGTCAGAATCCTTTCCACAGAGCAGGACCGCAGGCGTGCGTAGGCCTGGTTTGAGTTGTTCAGTTGACTTTGTGAATCCATCTGTCCCAGGATGATTTTCTCTGTGAGCAGATGAGAGACAGGTTACAAGAGCTACATTTTAGACTTTGTCAGGCACCTTCTTTGTACTGTTAGTGCTGACAGATACAGTCACAGTCTTTTGGGCTGACGCTTTTTAAGCTAAGATTTGGTGGGGGTTAATTGTAATTTAGGGATGAATGGTGACTAGATTAATGCTGCCTGCTTATTTGAACTACAAACCTGAGCCAAGAATTTACCTCAAGTCTCCTGGCAGAGTGCAAGAGCCATGATGTGGTAACTCCATGTACCAATTGAACTGGATCTCTGAAATCCAAGAACCTGTCCTTCCCTGGAGTAAGGTGTTACTGCAACACTGCAGAACAAAGCAAAATCTACTACATTCTAGCAATCAGGCTATTCAATCAGTAGCTTTTTTACACTTTTCTGTCTTGAGCTATGTTCCAGCTGCAGGTTTGAGAACCGCTGTGGCTGCCAAGTGCCATTTGTATCTCTGCTGGCAAGTCTCTATTTTAGTGATATGGACTTTAATTAGATATGACATAATTATGATACAACCTGTTTTTGGTCCAGTTTAGGACCAAGTCCCATTATTTTTACATGCATTTCCAAGCAAATTAAATCCCAGGTTGAGGTACGTGCTCCATCCCAGCTACTTTATATCTGTTCAAAAGGAGCTGAGACTCCAGCAGTACACAGTCACTGCCCTGCAGTTTGGAGCAGCAAGGGCAGACCTTATTTCTGGGTGTCCTTGGCTGCTGTCGCTTGTGGTGTTTCAGCTCTTGCACTTTTCTCCTGGGAGAACATGATGGCACTGACTTAATGGGGGTAAATGGGAAGATGAAGGCTGCTCGTTTTCTGTGCATGGTGAGGGTGAATCTCTGGTCATGAATTCAGAGGCAGGCATGAAGTACAGAGCAGCCTTCTGCTCTCAGAGTGCTGACAGTGATATTGGCTGATGGCATAAAATAAAGCTGCTACAGATTGGCAAGGACAAAAAGGAGAAAAAATATGTACTTACTTACCAAATTCTAAAATGGCAAAATGGAGGATTTTCAGGAATGAGAATGATGAGCAGCTTCCTAGTGCTTTTGAGTGGCTTACATTCTGAAGGGTTGGTTTTTTTTGGAGAAAGAGCTGCAAGCTCCAGACATCATTTTTAATGAGTACACAAAATAGTGGCTGTAGTATTTGCAACACCAGTCATGAAACAGTACTGTTGGAGGCAGTCTTTAAAAATTAAATACTTCTGCCTTCCAGTTTTGTAAAAATGATTCCTGTGTTTGATTTTTTCATTAAGCATATCCTTATAAAATTTAAATGCTTTAAGCCAAGTAGTGTGCATTACGATCAGGCCAAAGAATTGGGATATCTGTCAAATAGAAAGAATGAGAATTTCAACATCTGGTTTCCAAAATAGTTGTACATACTTCTTGCTTCCTTCATGTGCCCTTGGCAGTCAGTCAGCTATACGACTTTTTGAGCACCATCGATGTACTCTGAAAATATCCTCTGCACTTTGTAAATCGTTAAGAGGATGAATTATGGAAATGACAGTGGATAAGGAAGAGAAGCAAAGATGCACATTCACTTGGGACATTGCCTTGAGGCTGTGTCATTTGTTGGTTGAATGGTCTTTGAAATAGAGGCATTACAGGGAATAAGTTGTAGCGAGCAGATCAAATATCTCATTTATAGTCATACTCATTGCACAGAAAGAAAACAACATCAAATATTATTAACAGGTGGTCGAGTGGGAAGACAGCAGTAAACAATACTTCCTGCAAGTGGATAATTCCTCTCTCCCTGATGGGCTACATTCAATTTATAAAATGCACATCAGTATTTTTTATGACCACATAGTTTACTTTTTTGTCTAGTTTTCCCTAATTACATATGATTTAAAATCAAAACAATCAAACCCCTAGCCAGTCATTAAAAAAAAAAAAAATTACTCATTTGTTGAAAAAACCCTTTTGATTATTTTTACTTTTTTTTTTTTTTAATTTAAAAATTGAGACTTAAGTCCCAATCGAACAGCAGTAGGGATTTCATTTAAAAGAAATGGAAGAGAAGAAAAATCCAAAAACGTTGTGGAAAAAACCCCACCAGTGGAATGAGTGAATGGGCTCCATGCTGATCAAGGAGCACGCTCTAGTGGCAGGTTAATCCAGCATGGCCTTCTCGGATGCCCATCCTCCACCTTCACTGACATTAATCAGCTTCTTCAAGAAAGTGACATTTTCACAGAATCTTTTTAAACTTACCATTTCTGTTGCTCTCCAGTGCCAAAACAAGTGCAATGTGTTTACATGTGGCATCATCACATGTATTGGTGGCAGTGAGATGAAATTCCTGCTCTCTAATTAATTTTGCAGTGGGGAAGTGTATGTCTATTTTTGCAGATGGTTTTTAAATGCATAGATATTTTAAGCTGCAGAGGGAAAGATTTCATGCTCACGATGCACAAATTCTTATGGAGTGTGAGCATTTTAGTAACAGACACAGTTGTTAAGCTTGCCTGTTAGCATCATGTAAAATGTTGGGTTCTCAAAACCCTGCACATTTTTGCAGTGTTTTCTTTTCTAGTCCTCTCCCTCAGGCTGGAAGATTTCTTTACTCCTTCCTCTCTCGTTCAACTTTTTTTTTCCTGTAATGAGACTGTAGGTTTACAGTTTGATTCTCTTCAGATTTCTGAAATACACGTAGATAGGAATCTTGTACGAAAGAAAAATAAAATGCTAAGTAAGTAACTATGAAGCAATCCACAGCTGAAGAGTAGATATAGTAAGGGAAATTATGCCCTGTGATTGTAGGTGAGCACCCTGAGATGTGCTTCATTTCATCATATCACTTGGCAGAAATATAATTAAATGTGAAGTTTTTATTCTACATCCTTCACTGCATGTGAAGTTTTTTCTTGCCACAAATTCTATTCACATCACTAACATACATTAAAAAACCCCACAAAATATAGTCTTTTTTACTCTTATTTATTAATTTGAAACAGGTTAAAAATATAATTTAGAGGATTCTCTGATGGTTGTGTTATGAGCTGCAAGTGTCTGCAGAAGTAGCTGACTATCAGGATCCATCTGAAAAATTTCTTCTGTTGCTTAGTCATTCCTAAAAGCCCTGTTAAGTTAGGCCCTGCATTTAATTCTTGCTGTTCCCTCAGCCCTCTCTCCATGCCATGGCTGAGGTAACTGGGAACAGGTTTCTGCTGTTGTGGGGAGGTTAAAGCAATGGTGAATTTCTGGTGTTCAGTGTGTTTTGTGTTTTCTGTCTGTGCTCTGTGGGGAACTGCAGAGAGGAAAGGAATTCCTCTTAAAGCAGCTTCTGTTGAGGGTGTGGAGATTCTCTGCTCTCCTGTAGGGCCTCCGGGTTCTCTCTCTTGTTTGGCATCATTTTGGGGGTAATTTCAGTTATTTACTTGAGCAGAGTTTGTTCCAAATGAATGAAAAATCCTTAATGTAAACATGAAGTGTACAAGGTTCAAAGCATAAAAGTTGAAACTTACTGCTCTCTCTTGTTTGTTCAACCAGCAGGATCAACATCCCCTTTTAATGACCTTTTGCACTTGGAGTTAAAATTTTATAAGCTTTTTAAACTTTGCTTCTGATTATTTTTTCCAAATTAAATTTTAGCAATGCAGTTGGCATATACAGTTAGGTTTGTAGAAATGATCAAAGCAGTACATAATAGCCTAGCAGAGAATTAAAATTACATTAATGGAGGGTCAGGACCTTTTCACTTAGTTCTTGTGAACTACTGTCAGTGTTACAGGGAGGACCAGGACATTTTTCCAGTCCAGGGTGATGGTATCATGGTTTTTGGAAATTATTGTCCAATTTGGCTGTTGGAGGCTTTTCAGGAGGGAAAGAAGAGTAGTTTACTTGATTCTCTTGGGAATTTAAACATGGAAAATGATTGCTGACCAAAATACCCTGAGGTTCTCCAATCAAAAGTGGAAAAAACATTTTCAAGATTTATTGAGCTTAGCAACAGACTAAACAGCAGAAGGTTTCATAGAGGTCAGTGGTTGCTTTTAGGATGATGGAAGGTCTGAAATGCTAAGTTCTGTTCAAGGCATGTAGTGCCTTCCTTGGTTTTAATCCTAGTATTAAGGAGGTGCTTGGGAAGTTTTAGTGTTATTTGTAATGTATTTTGTGAGCCTTTGTAGCTGAGTTTAGTACTTAGAAACTTGTTTGTTCTTTTCCAGGTCCTCTTCCAGAGGGCAGAGTTAGGTGTTTTGCTATTGAGTGAATCCTCCTTCAAACAGCTTTTTTTTTTTGACATGTGGATTCTTTTCTTGTGGCGGCCAGTGTTTCTGTGCTTCTGCCTTCAAGTCCTCTCCTTAATCCCTTGGTTTACATAAGATCACTTTCTAATGATTTAATCTGTAACAAATATTGGTGGTAGGAATGCTACACAAATAAATGATCAGTAATTATTCTGATCACAGGTGTAATGTATTCCTTGGGACTGTTTAAATTTTGATGTTGCCTATAGAAATTAACTTAATGAGGATATTTTAAAGATTGTGATTGTTCATATAACTTGCACTTTATAATTTGTTGGTGTGAAATTCAGCTCCTGAATGGTCACTTCTGAAAACACTGGATGGTTTGATCAAGGCCTTGTGTTTCCTAGTTTTTATTTTCCTCTTGAATAATTTTAGTATGTACTGGTTAACATTGCAATATCTATTGTACCAATACTTACCCCTTTATAAACTTTTTCTGGAGTCTCATAAAATTCCCCTTTGGCAATGTGGACAGACAAAAAGAACAGAAATTCCTTTGAAGCTGATGTACTGTTCTGTGGTGGGGATTTGCTTTCAACTAAAAAAGTGAGAAGAGGATAGAGTTGAAACTGCGACTGTAATTTGTTTTTTAAATAAATTCCATGTAAATAATCAAGGTCTCTAATTTTTGTGTATTTTCTTTACTAAGCATATATTGTTATCAGTAGGAAACTGAATGTTGATTTAATTCTTTCAGTAGAAAGACTGGTAGAAAAATAGCTTTTATCCTTTTTTCATCCTTTAAAATAAATATTGATAGAAACTATCATAATATGGTTTGTGTTACAGGTGGTGTAATACCAAGGGCTGTACTGCTGCCACATCACAATTTTGTGGGGTTTCAGAGAGTAGTTCTGGTAAGGACACTCAATGATTTATCTATTTATTTGTCATAAAAGTGGACTGTAGTTTGGTACAATTTAGTATTACGTGCATTTTCAGTATTTGTTAGGTATCAGTTTCTGCAGTTCACTGAATCCTTACATTAAGTATTCTTTTATTCAGTGGTTTTTAACAGCTCCTTTTGGAGCTGTTAGTGTCTCGTGTGTAAATCCGTATTCATTTTGTTGAGAGTTACAACACATCAATTCACAATATGGAAATAATAATAAACAGACCTTTTGTCAAAACATACTGTAAAAACTGTATTGTCTCCTTGAAGTGTGGAGTCACTATTGCCTTAGTGTGTATCAGTTCTTAAAAAAGGGTGTAAAATTACTGTATTTTGATTACAGGATGTCTTTTTCAAGTGCTGAAGTCTTGTCTTCCTAAAGGAAAATACAAGTGTGTGGTTCAGAAGGCAAATATCCAGACTGTGTGCTGTTATTAGTGTCTTCTTAAATGTGATGTACAGTCATGAGTTTGCAGTTGTTTTCTTTAAATGTATGTAACTGCAATCCCTGTATCATTTCTTTTGATTTTGGAAACTTTCCTTAAATATATTTTCTTATCTCTTGGCTAGAGTTACAAGGGAGATGAGATTACCTCCACTTATTCTTAGAAAGGGAAAATTCCTTATGCACACCAGGCCACCAGCAGCCATGCTTAAGTATTGTGCTAGAGCACAACTGAGCATTTGTTCTTTCAGCAGGAGATAACTGAGACCACATTTGTATCTGTAGAATTTTTAATATATACCATAATTTAACAAATGTCTTGTGGGTGTAGCAGATGTCTTTTCTTTCTCCAGCACCCCCCTCCCCCCCCTCTTTTTTTTTAATTCACAATCCCTTAAAATTTTTGGCAAACTCTGTTTGTGTGCTGTCTTAGGTCATTAGAAGGCCCTCAAAAGACAGAGGGAATTTGTTTTAGCAAACCTTACCTTGCTAGTAGACCTCCACAATGCAGAGAAGGATATTGCTGATGTTCTTTGTGGCCTTGCAGGGTAGTGTTGTACTGGCTCTGCTCCAACAAGTCACTTAAGCAGTTGAAGACAGTGAGGTTAGAATATGTTTAAATATTCTGGATTTATCTGTATCCATGTGTAGTTTTAAAAACAAGGTGAAGTCCACAAGAACTTCTCAATGGGATTTTCTGGTCAAGCTAAGAAACAAATAAGGTCTTTGTGTTGGAGATATTGAGGAGAGAGAGGGGTGTCCTTGCTTGAGAAGTCTCTGGACTGATAAATGAAGGAAGCAAAAGGTGTTGGAAGGTGAGTGAATAAAGACTGAAGCCATTCTCCCTTCTGCCATTGCATTAGGTTGGTTTATGTAAAATAATTGGGCCTGGTACTACTCATACTGTGTGATTTCCAGTCCTATAAATACCTCAAGCATGTAGGCTTACTTTAGAGTTTCTAAGTCTTGGAGTGGCAAGAAAATGGGCTTTCAGATTTACAGGAGAGAAATGGCTTTGGGAAGGTTTGAGTAGCATCACTCAAGAATGTTAAATGGCAATTCTGCAAAGTAAAAACATCATAGCTTTATAAATATTGTAAGAAAAGAAAGATGATGGGAGCTCTTTGGAGTCTGAGAAATACTGAAAATTTTTCAAAATGTTGTGAGCAATTTGTGCAGTACTGATTAAAGTATAATGTCATCTGGAGAAATCATGGACTTCTTCCTCTCTATCATCTCTTTATTTTCAAATAATGCTCCCATTACTGGAAATGGGTGAGCAGAATTTTACATGCATAGAATCTGTTTGAGGTGATGTAAACAGAACTAAAGATAGTGAGTTTCTTTTTGTGAAAATCCATCCTACCTAATTTGTTTGACTCTGAACTAGCAGAAGTAGTTACTGTGATTGGTTAATTCTGTAAAAAGCAGAGTAGAGGTCACTTGTGGGACAAGCTGCAGACCATTTCAGTGCAGCTGCCTGTGTAATAGTGGCCTGCAGTTACAAGACAAGGGTGTATTTCCATCTCTGCTAATGTTTGAGCTTGACTCAGCAAAACTGGTTTTTCTACACAAAGCTATGGTTGTGTTTCCAACTGCATCAGTGGAGGAGCATTTTAATTCAAAATAGCACCTTCTGCTGGAGGGGGGGTCCTCATCAGACAGATGAGGTATTGTCAGGTTTTGAATAGTTTGCTTCAAAGGGGATTAATTAAAAAATTAGTGAGAACAGATGTCTGATGTTGGCCTGATCAGTCAAAAAGAAGAGGAAATGTCCTGGGTTTGAACTTTTTATCTTAATTGGATCCCCTGTGACTTTCAGCCCATTTGATAAGAGTTCCTTCAATAGACTCTCCTGCTTCTACTGTACAAAGCCAACAGCTTTAAATTTTAAGGTTTTTATGTGTGGGTATAGGCACTCAGGCAGGTTTTTGCACACAGCTTGGGAGGATGATTCCTTCACACAACAAAAACTTTACATACCACAGGCTGCTTTAGTATAGCTTTTATATCCCATGTGCTATATGGAAAAGCAAAATAGTATTCTTTTAAACTACTTTTAAATGTATTTTTTGAATGTTATTATATATTCTTCTACAGGTGTGTTCAGGCTCCTTTTACCAGTTAGACTTTCTGTAGAGTGCAAAATTAGCAAGAGGAACATTTGGTATGCTGCTTTAATCTTCTAAGATCAACAATGCAATTACTTCTAGAGATGCAGGTGACTTTGCAATGTGTAGGAGCCGTCTGGGGCTGCGTTATGGCAGGCACAATCATCCAATCTCTGGGAATTTTTCCTTTGCAGTAGTGTAAATATGCCTTTAGACTTAAGCACTGATGAAGTATCAGAACTTGGCATTTATTCAAAGTTGTCCTTAGTGTGGGATAATTTGAGTTAGGCAAAATATTCCAATTTCTACAGGCAAGGGAAGAAGCTTGTTTTTATTTTTCAGGGCTTTCTGTAAAAGAAAAGACTTCTCTTGATGATTCAGATATTGGAAGAGTTCCCAGAAAAAAAAAAAAAAGGTATATTGCAGGCTATGGAAAATCTGGCTGATGACACTGACAGTGTCGTGTGCCTTTTCCATGTATTATAGACATATCACCTCAGCATACGTGCTATTCCTAATATTCTGTCAAAAGACCCTTGGTACAGTTTCATTTTGAGGGAAAAAAATAAAAAGCAGATGCTGAAGGCAGGAGGGTGATCAGCTTAATGTCTAGACAATTTTTGGAGACACAAGTGAGTTTTTCATCAAATATATATATATATATATATATATATATATGCTTGAAGGGAAAAATCAATACGACTTCTTATTGAACTTCAGGTATAGTTAATATAGATGGAGATGTCTCTGCCAAAATACACAGCACTAATACCTAGATAGTACAGGTTTTGTTCATGAAAAAACACAGTCAGATTGGAGATATGCTACAGAGTAGGACATAGGGATGCAGAGATGGAATGTCTACATTGAGGGTGGTTCCTGTAGCCGAAACTGAAAATTGTATAAATTAAGCAAAGAGATACTTGGAGGCTTGGAAAACAATCTGTCCCTTGTTGCAGAGTTCCTGGGGGTGTGAGGTGTTTTTGTCAGAGTTGCCTGTGTGCCCAGCAGGCTCTCGTGTTGTGCAGTTGGGTGTCCAGTCTCACAGTGGGACTGGACCCAAGGGTCACTGCACTGCCCCTCGTGTCCCTTGGTTGTCACCCTGCTGTCTCCTGAGCCCTGTGCCAGAGGCAGTGACAGCCCTGAGGGGACCATGATGACAGAATGGTGACCCAAGAATGCCCAGTCTTTCATTTAGTAAAAGTAAAGCAGCACTCTGCCCTAATGACCGACCCCTACCCCACCTCTGGGCCGCCTTTTCTAGGGCTGTCTCAGGAACACTCTCCTCCTTCCTGGCTGCCCTGGCAGCTCTGAGGTGTTGCTGGGGTTTCTGTTGCTTTATTCCTCCATTACTTCATGATAGATCACATCGTTATTGCAGATTGGCATACAGAGCAGTGAAAGAAGAAATGGGAATTTTTACATTGGTCTCACATTCCTGGTATTCTGGGTTGCAAATGGAAAATAGGCTGAGTGCTGTGATGATGCTGTGTCACTGCCTGGGACAGTGAATCAGTGCTGTCTGCAGCTGCAGTGGCTCTTGTTTGTGAGTGGCCATGACCAGTGTCTGTAGCAGGGCTGAGATCATGGTATTAAACCCCTTCTGTAATATTTGATTTAAGTTTAACAAATAAGAAAGAGCTTTGCCTCTTTGAATACCAAAAATAATGTTTGTCCGACAATGTTTATTTCTTAATTTCTTTCATGGCTTTTGAGAGATGGGTCTTGGTAGGAAGTAGCCACTAAAGGCAAGAGCTTCACATCCTGTTCTTTCTTAGAAATAATTCTGATATGGCATCTAAGTGATCTAGGTGCTTCTGGAAAATCTGGCTGCCTAACTTCAAAGTTCACCTGAAATTAAATCAGGAGTGCCAGAGTGAATACAGTTGGTTTGTGATCCACTTCACAGGCCCTTTTTCTGAAATAAATTTGTGAGTGTTAGATTTGTTTTAATTAGTACATGTTTTTTAAAAATGAGGAATATCTGATTGATTTTTCTCCTGCTAATTGGTCTTTAATTATTAAAAAAAACTTAGGCAAAGATGGTTGCGTATGTCCCCTTTGCACCTGATGTTGTTTACACTGGTAACTGATTTCTGTCATTTGCCCTTAGACTCTGCAGTTTGATTATTCCTGAACAAAAATGTGCTGTAGTTCTAAGATGGCTTCTTAAAGACTCGGAGCTGTGGTTTGCACTTTTTAATACTGGTGTTGATTTTGGTTTTATTTAAGAATAAGATGGTGTTGTAGGTGGCATTGGTGGAGTGGTACGAGGAAAGGAGGCTTTTTTTGTAGATTAGCAACCAGTAGGGCAGGGATAGTGCAGGAGTGTGGGAGTAGACATAGCTCTTGGAGATTCACACGTATCCTGGTTTTGCATTCATGTGACCAATTGCAGAAACACGTTATCTGTGACTTTTGGGTTTGCAAAAAGTGGAGGGGTTTCTGCTGTTTTCAAGATCCTGCACTCAGAATGGTTATTTACCTGCAGATTCCCACAGGCTCATTTCAGGCTGCTTTAGTGAACAGAGGTGGATGTGAAACTGCTTGGGCAAAGCAAAGAGTGGAGTTTTTAATCTGAGGGTAAACTTTCTTTAGAACTTCATTCATGCATAATGCTGCAGTCAGTTGTGAGCTACGCGTATTTAAATCTCTTGAGGTGAACATATTGGGGCTAGAAGAACTTGTCAGTTTACATTTAATTTATTCCAGGCTTTAGGATATGTTTCATGGCTGTGGAAAAGTTTGAATACTAAATATGATGGATGTTAGCCTATATTTTCAATACCAAATTCTGCTGGCCAACTGCATTAGATTTTTATCATGTTTAATACTGGGTAAATGGAGAAAAGCTTGTTTAAAGTGCAGTGTATTTCTGCTATTAATGTTCACAAGTGCCAATCTACCTGTTTGTCATTAATCCACAACTCATGAGTAATACTGACCTTATCCTAAGAAGTCAGAGGTATTCAAGGTTTTTTGTTAAAAAAATTCACAACAGACCCCTGCATTGTTAGTATAACAAATTAATTGTTTTCCATGTCCAAAGGGCACTCTCTTCTTTTTCTTCATGCCAAATTTAAAAATAGATAAAGAAATCTGACCTCCTCTTCAGTAAGTAGCAGGTTCTGATGTAGCTGCTCTTGAGCTGACTCTGTGATTAATGACCACTAAAGCTGGAAATTATCTTCCCTTGTTAACAGTTCATATTTTCTTGACTTGAAATTTCAATAAATTGTAACTAAAGGATCTTCTCTATGTCCTGTGGGGTTGTTAGGTTGGATTTTTTCCCTTTTTTCACCCCATTATGGTATTGTCTCACAGGGGTTTTGTGTTTCATCTTTAATTTTTCAGAAACCCAGGACTCAGAGCTGTTACTGTTCAACAAGACATCTGCCTCAGGAAAAGAATTGGCAGCTTTTATGCATCACAAAGGAATTTCAGAAAAATTATTTATTCCCAAACTAGATTCTGCCAGAGTACATAATTCCAAAACTTCTTTTCTCATGGGAAAGGCATAAAAGACTGGGCTTAACAATGGGGAAATAAACTGGGTTTATTTGCGTTTAGAATGGATCAAAGCCTCTTCAAGACCTGTTCTGTGCACTGAGCACCTCGTTACTGCCTCTCTCTTTTTCATATGTTTATATCATCCACACTGCTGAAGCTGTACTGTGCCTGATAATCCCTGTTCTTTTCTAAAATAATGTAGGGGTCAGGAAAGGTGCTCACACACACACACACACACACACACACACACACACACACACACAGCATCCTTCCACTCCAGGAAATGCTTTTCTTGCTTCATTTACGTGGTCATACTATTTATGGAGTAGTTCTGTCAACTTCTTACACTGAAAATAATACCTGCACTTGCAAATAACTTTGTAGTTGCTTAAAAAGCTGAGGTGAGAGTGTTCAGGCTCAGACCTGAGGGGCAGGGTAAATGAGGGAGTGGATCCTTTGTTGGAAAAGTCCTGTCCATGGAGCTGTCTGTGCCCAGACTGATGCATGTTTGGTTTTTAGTTTTAATTTGGTTGTTCAGTAGGAAAGAGGAACCAGTCCCAAAAGACCTGCAGAAATTTAGTATAGTTACCCAAGTAATGATACCAACCTTAATAAAACCCAAAAATACAGTGGTTTGCAAAAAAGCTTATTCCAACACCATCAGGCAGGAGTGGCCACTAATGAGTGTTTCCAGAGTTGGACTCTAGCAGAATTCACTGCTCTCAGAACTGCCAGGCAAAGGCTGCTTGGATCCCTGCAGGCTCAGCCTTGCAGGTCCCCAGTCACACCACAGAGCACAATTTGGAGTGTTTTTACTTTGCTGTTGGTTGTGCAAAAATTCTAGATATGCAGTATGAAATGGACTTGAGCAAGGAGGTGCCCAGCTAACACACCGTGCTGGGTTGTAGGCACCAGCTTGGGGCAGGGAGGAAGGAGGTGCTGCTTGGCTCTGGCAGACCTGCCCTGGTCCCAGTTTCTGCACCTGTTCAGGTGCTGGGAACTCAGAGCAGTGCTGTGCTTGGTTACTCTGTGCAGGTGTCACTCCCAATCACTTCGAATTCTTGTTGTTATGGCAACATTAAAAAAACCTTCTTTATCGAGAGTGAGGGAACCCATTCTGGTAAATACACTGAAGTGAGTCAGACAAAGGCCTTTCTCCTGCAGGCGGTTCAGGACATGACTCAGGGCACCAGGCTAAACAAACAAGGACAAATAAAATGAACAGGGTTTACTTGGACTAGAAAACACTGTTGTTGATGATGAATTTAATTTTTTTTTCTTTTCCAACCAGCTGAATTTATTTGTGCAAATTGTTAGCAGCTTATGTTGTAATGGAAAAGTAATGAAAGAAGGACATGGAAAAAGGAGTGACTGAAGGAGGTACAGATGAATGCTCTGGAGAGCAGATGGAGAGATGGGCTTAGGAGTGCAGAGTACATGTAGGCAGTGCATGGTGAGGAGGTGAAAACCAGGGCAAATGTGTGACCACAGGCTTGAGATCGGATGTCAGATCAAGAGATGAAAGCTGGAAGATGGATCACCAGCTTGGGAAAGATAGCAAGAGCAGTGGACAGAAGCTGCAAAAGGGTGACACTGCATGAAAAGGGAAGAGGAGCCCATACAGCTGTAAGAAAAAATCCCTAGTCAAGATAGGGCTGCTGTTGTAGGAGTGCAGAAATACCTTCCCACAGCTGCTTCTGGGAACTACATCTGCTGTTTTATTACCGGTAGGTAGCAATGTAAATATTTTAATCATAACAAATAGAATCCATGCCAGACTATATAGTCACTAATCACCATTCCACAATAAGATTTACAGAACACACAAACCCCCCTCCAGAAAACCACAGACAACTGAAAACTGACTAATTACAAAAGTCTGCCCAAACTTCAGTGGTTTTCCATGGAGAAATAAGTAGCATTAGTTGGAGATGAGTCTTCTTTTGTAAGCCATCAGCATCCAGCCACAGCCTAGTGAAAAACTGTGTCACTGTTAGTGCTCCAGTATCCATCAGCTCAAGCAATTGATGTAGATGTAATCACTGTCTCTAATAGAAATAAAGTCAGGGTAATGGAACATTGTCACAGGATCAATGTCTCCTGTTTTGAAAATAAACCCCCTCAGCTTTGCTTTTGCATTTATGTACCAGCAGGCGACCACATCATTCAATTCAATTGACACAGTCCCTTGGAGCCCTGAATGATCTATTGTGGGAACATCAGGAAGAGCATATTGGAAAAAATGGAATGTTCCTGATCAGACTTACAGGCCACGTTATTTAATGGGCTTTCTAGCAGTGAAAATGAGAATGAATCAAGTGAGAGCAGAAACTTAGCACGGTATGGAGATTTTTAACCCCATTTAACTGTTAATTTCTACAGATTCTTAATCAAAAAGATTGAACCACAAGAGTTGTGTTTATTTTCAGTGGTGGTGTTCACAAATGGAAAAGCATTTTTGGACCTTGCCCCTCCCCACCTTAGTGTCAGCAGAAGCCCTTGATAGGGCTCATTTTGACTGACTCAAGGGCTCTTTTCAACCTGTTATTTTCTCAGAATTTTTTACACAGTTTGATCCAAGCGAGGTTTAATGGGTGTGCTCCCACATTCATCCATAATTAATTTCTTGCAAAGGTTTTAATGCGGCACAGGAGATCAGCAGCCATGTAGTTAAAACCAGGTGCATGCCAAAAAGGAGTGTAGAGGATTTTATACAATGTTGCAGAAGAGGCTTTTTTCAGTTTTCACCTTTCTTGGACTTGATTCCAGCAGCTGTTCTGTGTCTAGATCCAGGCAGCATTAGCAGGCAGCTATTTTAGCACTTAGTAAAGCCATTGAACAATTTCACAAAGCCTTCTTGAGACAGGGTCTCAAAGTTTGATTGCAGAAGTCTTTATTTATTGGAATTAAGTATTCCTGAAGGACTGTAGCTCTGTCTAAAGGGACATCCTTCTAATGGCCTAAGAATGGAAGCTGCAGAGCTTGTTTGATGTTACCACTGTTCCTGAGATGCCCCTCTAATAAGGTGATTTTCCCTTTTGAGGGACAGATGGACAGATGTCTTTCCCTGGAGGAATGCCAAGCATTTGTCTGGTGCTTCCCTCTCCATTACAGAAATATATTTAGCAGACAGAGCCTGGAATTTGGACCCTGCAGGTCATCTTGAAGTAATTCAAACTGGCCAAACGGACACTAGTGCTCCCTCAGGTGATTCTGCTAATTCTGGTCATCAGTCAGGACCAATGACTTTCTAATCAGTTTCACAAATGCCACATTTCCAGTTTTGCTGCCATAATCATCTGTCCAGCTTCTGTGTAGGTAGGACAGTCTAACCCTGAGGGTCATCCCATCAGGCCACAGGTTCTTCCTTTCTAAAAATACCTTTGGTCTGGATTAGACAATTGATCAAGGAGCATTTCATAATGTTTAGCTATATTTTCTGGTGTGTTCTGATAATTATTTAAGTATTGAAAGAGGGTGCTGGTTTAACCTTTGGACTGTTATGTCTGGACAGTTTTCGTTTAATCTCAATTTGTCTCCATCAGGGAGCCTGAGCTCTGTGATTGAAAATCCTTCACTAAACGAGATGTTTGGGCTTGGGATCTTGTGGGGAGTCAGGGAGGGATGATTTTCATGAATTAATCAAAAGTGAGGCAGAACTTACTGCTGGAGGTTTTACTGTATGTTCTGAGCAGCTGAGTTTGACTTTTAAGTTATAAAGGAACATATTTGCATCTGCAGAAGGATGTATCAGGAGTAGCTCCATTTCAGCTAGGTTGTAATTGTCATGCAGGAGAGTTGTGCCTTTAAAGAGATGTCACAGAATGATTGGCATTGGAAGGGAGCTCTGGAGATCCTTCAGTCCATCTGTGTCTGCTTTCATTGTTACCCAGAGAGTTGAAAAGTCTTTAAAATACTAATAAACAATATGTCTTTACTATTCTGATATACCAAATAAGGAGAAAAATCTTCCCACAAACATCATTTCTTCTGGTGTTGCATTGTAATAATGAAAAGAAAAAAAGGTTTAAGAACCTGAAGTGTTGAATAAAGTGTCAATACCAGAAATATCCCTGTATCCTTGGTCAGCCTAGGGATTTACAAAATGTGGCTGCCAAGAATCACTGCAAGATGCCCTGTAGCTGTCCAGGAAGATGTATTTTCAACTCTAGAAAGCACAGAAGTTTGCAGCTTTGTAGCCATAGCCATGGAAATGCAATACTGGGTGTGCTGTCACTTGTGTCTGTGCTGTAACATCCGGAATTCCAGCCTCCAGGGCCACACAGCTTATGACTTTGGGGAGGAGATTCGTAGTTCAGTAATTAAATACTACTTTGCTCCAGGCAAAATCAACAAATGGGCTTCATCTGCAGCATATTTTGTAACTGTACTCAGGACTGGGCTGCATTTTTCAGATAAGTAGACAGTAACTTACTTTTAGCCAAGGTTTTGGGTGGTTTTGTGTTTTGTTGTGGGTTTTGTTTGGATTTTATTTTTTTTTCCTTCTCTTCCCTTTCAGGGTTGTAATTTTTTTTTTCTTCAGAAGATTTCAGACTGGCTTTGTCATCTTGTATTCTTCATACTCTCAAATTGGCATGGAAAGGCAGAGACTGTTGCCATAAATTAGGTCACTGAAGCTGAAGTACAGAATACAAATATTTATCGCCTGAGCTAAGGAAGGCAATTCAGATGAGGAAAGGAAAAGTTTGGGTTTTTTTTTTTCAGTGTTCAGAAATTAAGCTGTATTCCTGAGGTTAAAAGCAAAGCAATAGAGTTAAACAATGACCATGAGAAGCATCTCTTGGTTTAAATTACTAGAAGGAAAACTAGCAAAGCCTGATGATATGAGAAATCATTAAGAAGGTTCATAAGATAGAATTACAGATAATTTTTATGCAAGTTCACATCTGACACATTATTAAATCTTAAGCAAAAGGGCATTTAGCTAATAGCAATTTAGAGGCACAGGTAAAAATGCAGAAAATGAGAACACTCTTTTGAGATATTACAGAAAACACTTGGGCATTTAACTTGAAAAAATGTTTCTCTTTTAATTCAGAATGCTGAAATTCCTAACTGCAGATCATCAGGTAGAAGAAAACTTTGCTAAGGTTTCAGTTGTACTGTGCCCAATACAATATTGGCCCCCATCACTCAAGTGAAGATGTGAAAGAGCAAATAGGAGTGTTTAGAGCAAGTAGCTGATATACTTGAAGAAAAATCAACCTCTTTTTTTTTTTTTTCAAGTGTGACAAAATGTTCATTTTGATCAAAATTGGTGTCTAATAAATTCTTACACAGAAGGATGTGCAACACAAGTCGTAGACTGCATGCTTGATATAAAGGAACCACTAATTAATTTTATGAGTTTTCCTTTATAAAGCATTTCTAAAGGGTCTAAGCAGAACCTTTCTTTGGATGTAAACTTGGGAAGTTCATCAGCCACTGGGGATGAGCCCACCATGTTTCAGGGAAGAGCATTTGGAGAAAGCTTTAGTAGAACAGCAGTCACAAGGAATGGTGTTTTGTGGTTTAAATCTCCAGTTCTGTAACCTATGATGGCTCTGGTATCTGAATGAAATCCTGCTGAAACCTCACACATCCAGGAGTTTGTCAGGTCTGAGTGGCTGGATTGAAACAACACTCTTTGCTCTTTTTATTTTAATCATCATGACCATTAAAAACAAGAAAGTCTCTTAAGCAACAACTGATAAAATGTCTATATGCACATATGCTAGCAAAATATTTGTCTGGCTTTCTTGCAAGAGAGGAAAAATTAAAAGCTCTAATGGCAATATTTCTGTTGTAGGGGATTTATTGTTTCTGTAGCCAGACTTCTGTTTTCCAGGGATAAATGTAGCAGCCTGTTTATGTCTGAACATTAGGCATTCTTCAGAGTTACCCAGAGCATTAACTGCTTCCTTTAACATATCATATTTGGTATCAAACTAATGATTGGTATGTTTTGGGGGAATTATTATTCACAGCAGCCTGTCAGGTTTTCCTGTTACCCTTCCTATTGGGAATGTGTTAGAGCCCACCTACAACTGCAGAAATATCACTTTCTTAGGCTGTATTTGATGATACAATAACTAATTGTAGTGTAACTCCAGTATGCATTATCAAATGGTGATTAAGAGATATCCGTTAATAATCTGATGTATAAAGTTTCTCTGGCAGTTCAAGTTTGTCTGAAAAAAAACACTAAACAACCAAAAATCCTATTAGGCCAGGAGCCATATTGGGCAGCATCTGTTCTCCAGCATTTGGCATGAACCTGGACAAGGAGTACAAAGCTAGCACAAACATGTGGAGTGGAATAATGATTTTTCAGAAACACAACCAGATTTGCACTGTTGGGCACTGATTAGCCTGCAGATCTGGTGTTGGTGAGAGTGGAATTCCATCTTCTTTTTAATGGATTTTAATTGTAAATTTTACCCCAGGTACGAAGTGTGTGAATGGTCCTCAAGGGACAGAGGTGCTGGGGTGAGACCTGCCCTGTCTGCCTTGGGACAGGCACAGAAACACCGACACACTTCTGCCAGGTTGGGAGCAAAGCCAGAGTTGGTGCTGTCTCTGGGATAAGAAACCTTGTTTCCTTTGAAAAAAGTAGCTTCCAGATGAATTTTTGTGTGATTCCTGGCACAGAATGAGTGGGTCAGTTTCTGAAGCACAGGCGTGTGTCTTGTCTGCTCCTGACCTGTTACTGAGTAAATCAAGACCAGCATCTCTATAGGCAGTTGACTTTTATGGCTGATGTGTATTATGCCTGATAAATTTTGGGACTTTAGGGACTTTCTATAGAAGCATTAAAAATTACCTGGGATATCTGGATGATGTGCTGATTCTAACTGAGCCAGTGGTGTTATAAACCACAGGCCCATCCTCTGGGAAGGGAAATAAAACCTGGGAAGAGGCCTGCTCAAATGGACTTTCTTTTGAGCAGGAAATATCTCTCCTGGTGTGGTCCCATGAGCAATTTGGGCATCATTCTCTCATGCCCATCCTTTTTTAACCTCTCATGGGGTATTCTATTTATTTATTTAATCCTGGTTTTACCAGTGAGGAATCCACTTCACAAGCTCTGTGCCTGCTCCAGGATGCAGAACAGAAGTAGAGGGAAGTGGGAGAGATTTCCTTTAAAAGCATAATTGGATCTAAACCAGCAATGTGGGTGCATCATAATTTGCCATGTAATTCCACAGAATGTTTTGAGAAAGACCTGGAACATTTCTAAGGGCAAGAAAAAGAAAAAAGGGCCTTAAGGATCTCATCACATTTTTAGAATGAGTTTGGGACATAAAGCTGCAAATATTTTAAGATATTTTTAATGGTCCCTGTAAAAATTAGGCTACAAATCTAAGACTGCTAGGAATTACATGTTAACCTCTACTTATTTTTGTCTCATTTTTATGTGTCTCATCGGTGATTTAATTTCTGCATATAAAATGAAGAGCAATATTAATATCTATTAAAGTGGCCAAAATAAGTAGTTGATTGCTGTGGAAATAGTGAATTTGGGGGAAATTAGCCAGCATTGATGAAGTAATTTTTTTTAGGATGTGGGATTACACCGGTCCATTGTCATAAACAATTTGAGGGTTGGCAGCCTGGTGTTGATTCAGAGTGTGTCAAAGGGAAATAATTACTGTATCTTCTTCTACTGTATTTTCTCTTTAACGTGACATTTTGCTTTGGCTTGGAAGGAAGGTGGTTTGGTGTTGCTCGTTCCTCTCACATTTCTTGAGTCACTTGGCTGTGGGACGCTTGTCCCCAGGCTCTGCCTGAGCCGTGAGGCCTGGGACGGGGGAAACACACAAAACACCTCCCAGAAAATGTAAACGGGCACTGAAAACACGCACAAAGCAGCATTTCGGTAAAACACCGGGACCTTTTGCACCCTTTCCAGTTTCGTGCCCCTCCTCAGGCAAACTGTGTGTTTATTGGAGCTGTTTCTGTGTTTTTCTGGCGGCCGAGATGCCACAGCCGGTGCTGCAGTGCCACCTCCCGATAGCCGGGCAGGACCGAAGCTTCTTGTGCAAAACACTCCAAACAGCGTCGAGAAAATGAGGCTCCTTTGATTCGGGTGGGGTGAGGAACACTTTTGACAGACTAGCAAAACGTTAGGGTATTTTTTTTCCTTCAGCTCCCCTGTTAACGTAACAGGTGAATTGATGTGGCATCTCCACGGTTCTGCTTTGAGGGGGGAGCCCTCTTTATATAAATAATTCAGGACCTCTCTGTGTGACAAATAGTACTTTCATCAGATTTTTGTGGTTTGATCTGTCGTTTTTGGTGATGCAGCAAGATTTGGAATATTGGTGGCAGATTCATGAAACAAATACTGCCATTTGTGTGTGTGTGTATGTAATGTAAAAAAACCTTCTTTATGAGTCTCTTTAAAGTTAATTACCTTCTCTTCTGAAGGAAAATATTGTTCCTCTTCCTACAGCATTTTTCTGTAAAAAACACTCTTAAAGATAATTTGCACCACGTATGGCAACAAAACATAGCTGAATAAAATCAGTGTTTCGTTCTGCACACGGTGGAATTAGTTTCTAATGCATGAAATGGCTAAAAATGCCATTCATTTTACATTCTGCTCAGTAAACAAGTCCTCAGAGTATATTTTGGAGTTTGGCAGGGACATCTTGTATGGCCAGGGCTGTGGAGGGGAGGGGTTTGGTTGGTAGCAATGTGTCATTTACCTCCTTTACCATTTGTGTTGCACTTACTAGAAGTCATTGTCTTGGGGCAGCTTTCTCCTTTAGAAATGAGAAGGATTTAAGTAGAACTGCAATTTTATCTTCTTCCTTGAGAAACTAAAGCCATCTCCCCCCACAGCATGGCTGTGAGCTGGATGGCCACATGCCTGGGGCAGGTTTGGGGATGTCCATGTGTGGTTTCAGGCAAATAAACTCATTTTCATAACTGAGTTCATCCTTTAGCCTCTCCTCTTCTTGAGGGGTTTAATTGAGTCTTGTCTTTACAACATGATGGTTCTTGTGGGAAAGTTACATCCTGGATGGCTGTTCCTGCTGTCCAATTTAGCTGCAGTTGACTGGTAAAACTCAAAGTTAGGTGGTAACAAAAACAGTGTGGTCATTTTCTTCTGTTACCTTGGGAGTTTTTGCTAGGAAAAGATGCCCAGGGAGAATACACCTGGCAGCCTTATAAAGCCAGTCATAACCTTGTAGTTGTTACTTCCTGTTGTATTCTGCGCTTTCCCACTGGAACAGCAGTGGCAAGTGGCCTGACTTTTTATTTTGAACAATGTGGGAAAACCCATTCTCTAGTATTTTTTAACATCAGATCCCAGGTCAAACTTTGTCAAATAACAGTAGGAAAGTCACTTGCTTTCTCAGACTCCAGTTCTATAGGAGAAACAGTGGTGGTGGTCAGCTGGGTAAAAACTTGTGAAGGTTTGCTGATGAAAAGTGCTGGACAGATAATAGGAACAGGAGGTGGACATTATTTCATCACATGTCCTGGAAGCTGATGTTTTCACTTGTTTACTTGGAAAGGTCAGGGTTTTCAAACATTCAGACATCAGGAGAATGTTCTCAAAAATGTGACTGAGTTAGAAAAAATACTGTATTCTGGCTCTTCATTTGAAGACTGTTGCCTCATATTTTCAAAGCTTATAATCAAAAGCATATGTAGTCTGATACATTATTTGTCCTTCTAAATATTTGTCGTTACTAAAATCAAGGAAAAATTGTGTGTGTGTAAATATATATATATATATATATATATCCCATTAATATTTTTCAAGCAGTGACTGAAAGCCTAAAGAAATGTTAGGAAAAATGGACTGTTTAGTTTTTTTCTAATGTCAAGAATTCCTTTTGCAGAGCCAAAAGGTATGGCTGAGATGTTTTCTAATCTTTAGCAGGATTAGCTGGGCTTGCTTTGAGCAGACGCCGTGTTGTAGCTCATACTGTTCTGTATCTTTTCACTAGAGCAGGAGTACCTGAAAACTGGAGTAGATTAGAATGTAAAAGTGAGAACCTGCCTGGATGCCAATGTGAAATCAAGTTCTTGGTCTTTGTTAACCAGGTGGAGAGAGACTCATGTTATAAAAAATGTGTTCCATAGCAGTAATGTAGATTGGATGAAACTTACTTCATTATTTCTTAAAACCTGTGCAATGAGGCCTTTTTAGTACTGGTATTAAACAGCAGAGTTTCCCAGTCCATACCAACTTGCATCGTATGAGAATTCAGCCCTTCAATATTTAATTTACTGACCTTTATTTTGTGGTGAGACAAATGACTTTTTAATGACTCCAGTAGACTTATTTGCATTATAAAATAAAGCCATTGACTGTGCTGCCAGGGAGCTACTTACTTTATAAATATAGCATTTGTTGGGAAATACCTATTAGGTACTAAAAATATTTAATTGACCTACTTTTTTTTATTTGCAGGGTTGTGTCCTTTGTTGTGACCTCATGGTTTAACTGGGAATAAAGATGAGTATAAGCAGTGATGAGGTTAACTTCCTGGTATATAGATACTTGCAAGAGTCAGGTGAGTTTTTACAATTCTGGTTATTAAACAATGCATAATTTATTTGATCTTCATTTGCAACTGGCTTTAGCAAACACAGGCTCATTTAATTATTTTGCCAGTGGGCATGTGCTTCTGTCTGAACTGTTTCTTGGTGCTGCTTCTCAACAAGAGAATGAATTCCTGCCAAGTTACCTTCTGTAACTTAATCAGATTTAGTAATTTGGAGTCTTCAGATGGCAGTCAACCAGCCAAGGACTCACTCCATTGCTAAAATACATTTTCCTGGAGATCACTTCTCTGCAGGGTGATGATGGCACTTTGCACCATTTTCTTCAGGGCTGCTTGAAGAAGAAAATAGAACGATCAGCAAAATGCTGTTTTTTCCTGTTGTCTGGGAGTGATGGTGCTCCTGCCAGCTGGTCTTGTGTAGCCAAATTCCTTTCCTGAATGTGACTGTGGGAGGGCAGATGTGGCTGTGCCTCCAAGGAAGAAGTGACAACTGTGACTGTGACTTGTATCACTTGACTCTTAATAGAGATGAACAGATTTTTTTACAGGAATAACTCTTGGGGTTCCCAAAAGCCTCCATCCCTGCAGGACCTTTTTTTGGAGGATCTTCTCCTTCTGGATAGCCAGAATCTCCTGCTTCTTAGGAGAAAGAGCAAAAGACACTTGAATATTGCCAGACTTGAAGAGAAACCTTTTTTTTTCCTGTCATGTCCCTCCACACTGGCTGTGTATGCACAACACAAGCATGCAGCAGTGCTCCCTTATTTTTAAAGCTTCCCCACCCCAGTGGGATCAGCAGTTTGAGTTTGTGTTGCATGTTTGGGTTTCTAGATGCAGCCATATGGCTGCAGGGAGTTTTGTGGTGGTGGTTATTCGTGAAGCTCTGTAAGAGACAACATCATCTTTTACTCACAACTGTGATATTGATTGCTTAACACAGCCTACATTTAGAATGGGAAGATTTGACTGGAAGTCAGGGCATGCCCCAGTAAATGAACAAGTGATGATTGTCAGCTGGCTTGAGGGAATATGATCTCAACAATACATAAAAGAAGTCTGCATATTAAAGCAAAAATAAACTCCAGTCTTAAGATAAAAGTGTAAGAGATCAGCTTTAATATATATAAATATAGATACATAAGAAAATATACACATATTGTACCTTGCTCTTTCAACATTTATTGATTCATAGTTTTGGTTTAGTGATTGCTGATTGTTTAGGGTGGCTTCAGGCTTGTTGAAAATGAATTTGACTGATGCAACATATGTCCACTGATCATGGACTTCCCAAACTGAGGCAGAGAAGCACCAGAAGCAAGGGTGGATGGTGGACTTCTACAGTTTCTGCTTGTCAAAAGAAAGCAAAACCTCATTTTTCTGCCTGAATTTACCAAAAACTACTACGCGTTCTTATTCCAGTTGCAGATTAATTTTGTCATAGAAGCTAAACTTACAAAATTGCTTCATCTTCATTTGAAAGTTTGCAGGCAGCTTCTTGCTTACCTGACAGGGAAAAAGGAAAAAAAAATAAAATGGTTTAAGAAAAAAAAGCCACGACAATTAAGTTAATTTGCGGAAACAACTGTTTTTCTCTTGCTTAAATTCATTTTTTCAAGGTGATCAAATAAATAGCAAGCAGCTGCCATTGCTGCACCATAACATGTTTGCCATTTCTTAATCAGTGCACAGTAGCTGATTGTAGCTCTAAATGCCAGAGCATATACAATTATGGCTGCACTGTACCTGATTTCTGTTCACATACAGATCCAAAATAACAAGTGAGTCTCGTGTCTTGGATATATTTATTTTATTAAATACTACATATAATGCAATACTTATATGTAGTTTGTGAATAAATAAACATGTTTAAGTGATTAAAGTAATTGTGTATTTTATATTGACTTGTGCACAAATGTTTTGCCATTGATACTGTAATAATTGTTGTGTTCATATATGAACTTTGCTTTTCTCTTTTTGTACACTTAAACTATGAGGGAATTGAGGTGTTTTGACAAGTTTTTGGTAGTTCAGAAGCATGCTATAGCATTATACTTTGTATGATTTGCTGAGGTTTTAAACAGAAGGTCCTACCATGGTACAGCAAGTAGCATTGTCTGTCTGTAAATCAATTCTGATGTCTTTGCCTTGTCTTTAGGGTTTTCCCATTCAGCATTTACCTTTGGTATAGAGAGCCATATCAGCCAGTCTAATATAAATGGTGCTCTGGTGCCACCAGCTGCTTTGATTTCCATCATCCAGAAAGGTCTGCAGTATGTAGAGGCAGAAGTCAGTATTAATGAGGTAAGGAGGCTTTGCCTGCAGGAGCATTGTGTCCTTGCTTGCAGTAAGTTTGAATGTCAGTATTTTTTCTTAACTTTCTTGTATCCTATTTATTTACTTTTACTTCAGATTCCTTACTGCTGGTGTTCACCATGACTCCAGTGGTGGAACCAGAGTGGAGTGACATAACTGGGTGGGGGTTCTGCCCAGTGCAGCCACACACCACCAGGCATGGTGTTCTGGCTCATTGCTTAAAGGTCCGTTGTCTGTAGAGTTTTTACCCTACTCTAATGTTGTAGTGCATCCAGACAAGTGTGATAGGATAATAATTGAGACCAGTAATGTCTTCATTTTTTGGTTTTGTAGACTGGCACTAGGGAGGTGGGAGAGCACTGTGCAGCTCTTGTTTGGGCTCCTGTGTCATCACAGTGAAGTAATGTGAGCCCAAAGGCAAGGTTTCCAAGGAGAGAGAGGGTTTGAATTTGTGGCAGGAAGGCTGAAGCTATATGCCAGTTTGCCTTTTGCCTCTGCTGGCTAATTCATCTTGAGCAGGATCTGTTAAATTTGATGTTTAAATGGTTATTCCAGCAGTACAGAAAGCTATGTATCTTCCTGCCTGATGGTGCAGACACTCCCTCAATTTCCACTCTCATTTGTGCCTGGAAGGTGAGAAGCCTGTGCGTGTGTGACTGAGATTACAGAAGGAAACTTTTTTTTTCCATTAATTCTGCTCACTTTCCAGTCTCCCTTATGTCTGCTGTTTGTGTGGTCTTCACAATCCTAGTGAAGCAAATCTTTTCCCTTAGGAAGCCTCAGAAAAATAAAGCAAGTGATAGGAATAGAAGAAGACCCTATATTTATTGCAAGGAATCCTTCTAGTCCCTAAAAATAGATCCTTACAAAGCCCTAGCATATGTATAAGGGTATTTTTAACTGGGTCTTGTCCATTTCAGGAAAAAATTCTTTCTTGTTGTTTGAAAGCATGCCAGCACTGTTTAAAAAAAGGAAGAAAACTAGTCAACTCCCCAGATAATATGTTTATGGAAAGTATTAGTCTAATAAGACTATAACTTCACAAGTCAGTGACCTGAGTTGCAATGTTTGCAGCTCTCTCTTCAAACAAACCATTAGATTTTGCTGCAGCCACTCATGTTTGAAATCATATTCATAGATAGCTTACAGAATTTTTTGCTTTAGCAGACAATTCAGCAAACTTGAAACAAGCAACTTTTGATTCCACAGGCTCTCCCAGAGGCCTGCAGTGGAATTTTTTGCATTTTTATGGTGGCCACTTAACTTTAGACTAAAATTCCAGTGCTGACCACAACAATGATGAGATATCACTTCCAGCACCATATGTAAACTGCTTTATTAAATCAAAACGTTTTCTTTAGTTTTGCTTGGAATCTTTGCCCATAATGTTAATTTGTACTTGGTGTTATCTTTTTTTTTTTTTTCCCTTTTCTCCCTGTGCTGTAATTTAGGATGGTACCTTGTTTGATGGTAGGCCGATAGAGTCTCTCTCACTGATAGATGCAGTGATGCCTGATGTGGTACAGACAAGACAACAGGCCTACAGAGACAAACTTGCACAACAGCAGGCAGCAGCTGCTGCAGCTGCAGCTGCCACCAACCAACAGGGATCAGCAAAAAATGGAGAAAATACTGCAAATGGAGAGGAGAATGGAGCACACACTATAGCAAGTAAGTTGAGATAGAAATGGCTTTGAGCTGGGTTAGCATTTCATAAGTTGTTTATCATAGTATGAGCTTGTAGACAGTGAGGTAAAAATGTAGAGTTTGGAGTAACCCTTCAGCTTGCAGAGTATTCCTTCATCATGGGTGATACTTGAACAGATCATGTCTCACCTTTGGCTGCCCCCAGTTTTGATATCTGGGGTTGCAGGAGTCAAAGATAAATCCCTTATACAGGTCTCACTTCTGGTACTGCTTCTTTTCCATCACCTGAAGGTTTTTCCCCGGGGCCCTTGCATGGAAAGGGGAAAAAATAAAATTGAGACATTCCTGTACAAGGAATGAGGAGAGGAATCTGCCATTCCATGGCTGGTTAAAATTGAGTGTTGCTTGTGAAACTCTGCAAACTCCTTCCAACAGGTTCTGTAAATCCCATGGATCCAAGAGCTGTACCTGGCTCTTCTAGTGATGTTGAGGTCAGGCTTGCTGGGACAAGCCCTGTGTCCCTTGTCTCTTTTATCAATATCAGTTTTCATGATTTGCTATTCCAAATTGCTCGATGCAGCTGCTCACAGGTTTGCTTTATTCATGAATTCCATTTTAGTTGAGATTGGTGAAATAAATGAGTTCTGTTTGTCATCACTGGTCAAAGGAACATAGCTTACAGTGAGGCTTAGTATGGAAAAGGGTCAGGCATTAAACTGTGATTTTGAAAATACTCTTCTGGAAGTCTGAATTGCTTGTTTAAGTGTGGGAGTTACAGTTCATTCTGTAAAAACACCTGAAGAAATTACATTTTTGAGAGAATATTAGTATTGAGCCGTGTACAAGTTTTACAGCTAGGTTTTTTCATTAGTATATATGATAAAAAGCTAGAAATACATTATTTGGCTGAAAAATGAAGTCTCTACTTTGATGCTTTCATTTAAAAATCTGAGTATTTACTTGATAACTGTGAACTGGATAGAGGAAGGGTAGACCTCAGATCTCAGCCCTGTTAAATGTGATGTACCAGCAACCCCTGCTGGCTGTACAGCACTTCAGACTGGCATTGATCCCCGTCATGACTGAAGCAATCCTTTATATGGTGCTCTTTCTGAAAAAATACTCATGTTTTAATACCCTTTTCTATTTTCTCACATGCACAAGCAGTGACAGAAACCCTTAATGCTAAATTAAGCAATAGCTGTGAAATGATTTCTTTAACCGCAGTGAATAAATATGGAACAGGTGAACTTTGCAGCATTTCTTACATTCTGCATTTGCACTCATCATGAATTTATTTTTAATAATAGAAAATGATTGATGGTAGATGCCAAGAAAACTGTTTTGTCGGTTGAATTACCCCCAGCATGTCCTACAGAACAATATGGTTTCAACCTCACTTCCATGCAGAAAGTTACACTTCCATAATTCCATGGTAATTGCTGATGAGAAGTTTGAGAAGCTTGGTTATGTTTGCTCTGTCACCAAATGTGATTATATTCATTAAAGTAATTTTGTAAATGGAGTGTTGGAGATGTAGATTTAAAACCTGTTTGACTGCAATTGGTGAAAAGAGAGATTTTTGAAAACGAATGTGTTATAAATGTATTCTTATAGCACAAGCTAGACTAGTAACATATTGTACTATGCAGTATTGGGCCTGAAAAACAGAGTACTTGTAACAGCATTTATTTTTTAGCATAGCAAAAAATTAACTTTTGGCCCTAATTCTGAAACTCCAAAATTAAATTCATTTGGATGTGAAGGTTTACAGGGGCGAAGAGCTGTCTCACATTTTTGAAACTCCCCATCTGTTTATAGTGCTTCATTAATTGGAACTGAAAAAATAAAAGAGCGTGACAGCTCTGTCAAATTTTTGAATCACATAAATTGTGAATTCTTGCACTCATCGCAGAGGAACCTGAACCATAGAGGAGTCACAATGTCCCAAAATACTCAAATGCACCTCTCTGTACTGTTGTTTCCCATAATGCAGATAATCACACGGATATGATGGAAGTAGATGGAGATGTGGAAATCCCTCCCAACAAGGCAGTGGTGCTGCGTGGCCACGAATCCGAAGTGTTCATCTGTGCCTGGAATCCCGTTAGTGACCTTTTGGCCTCAGGGTATGTGCCCTGCCCTCCTGGCTGTGTGGGGTGTCCTGCTGGGGCTCACTGCTGCTGCCTGGGCAGGGCAGCAGGCCCAGGGGACAGCTGCCCCAAAGTGCCACAGGGCTGTTTACAAAATAGTGCTGTTAAATGGAGAATAATAATAATAATAATAATAATAGTAGTAGTAGTAGTAGTAGTAGTGGACAGGAAGGGTAGTAGGCTCAGGGAACACCTGCCCCAAACATCAAGTGCTACAGGACTGTTCAGAAAATAGTGCTGTTAGATGGAGAATAACAACAACAAACAATAATAGAAACAATAATAATAGTGATGATGATGCACGGAAAGAGCAGAAGGTTTAGGGAACACTTGCCCCAAACATCAAATGCTGCAATGCTTGTTCTTTAGAGAATAGTGCTTTAAATTCAATCTATTGTTATTATTAATAATATTACCGATTAATAAATAATTAATATGTAATTAATTAATATAATATAGCATACAGTTTTAATGCATAAATACATAAGTATAATTGTTATCTATAATTATAATATATAATCAATATATATTATATATCACATATATATTGTGTAGCACATATTATATATTGCTATAGTTTATATTCTATATTATATATTGCATACAATGTAATTTATGTAATATCTATAAAAACTATATATATAGTGTTTTATATAACCATATGTAATACATTAGCTATTATTTTACATACCACACATTATAATATCATATAATACTAGTATATTGTATATTATTGGTATATGATATATTGCATATTCTATAATGTTACAGAGTTGTCATTGTAATGATGCCTGTTAATATATCCATGAGATGAATGGAATTCCCATGTGTAAGCAGCAGGGTTTGTGTCCCCTGGGGTGCTCTGCAGGTCTGGAGACTCGACGGCGCGGATCTGGAACCTGAGCGAGAACAGCACGAGCGGCTCCACGCAGCTGGTGCTGCGGCACTGCATCCGGGAGGGCGGGCAGGACGTGCCCAGCAACAAGGACGTCACCTCGCTGGACTGGAACGTAAGTGCCCCTGGTGAGCCCCCAGTGCTCCCAGGAAATCCTGCTTACACACCTCGTGGGCAGGCTTTGAGTGACAGCAGCAGCGTCCTCTCTGGCAGCATCTGAAATATTTCTGTTTTGAGCGGTGTTGTAACTTCCTCTGTTTGTAGCTTCTTCTATTATACTTCAGGAGCCTCTTTCTAATAAGCTGCAGTCAATGAAATGAATGTCATAAACCCTGTGCAGATCTATTCTACCTCAAATTTGCTTTAGTTTTGACTTAAGCAGTAAAACTAACTAAATAAATAAATAACCTTTTTGCTGCAGAGTGAAGGTACACTTCTAGCAACGGGGTCTTACGATGGCTTTGCAAGGATATGGACTAAAGATGGTAAGCAAAATACTTTTTATTTTACCATATATTTTCCTGTATTGTGGCTCACGACGTAGTTTTTTATTTTTTAATGTATTCATATCAATATAAATTTTCAGGTAATCTTGCCAGCACCTTAGGGCAACATAAAGGTCCTATATTTGCGTTAAAATGGAACAAGAAAGGAAACTTCATTTTAAGTGCAGGAGTGGACAAGGTGAGATAATCTTTGGTAAAATTAAAATTCTTTCCTTCACCGTTATAATCTAACTGTAAGCAAAATAGCAAAACTATGAGAAGTAAGTAGATGAAACTAAAGGCATGGGATGTAAATATGTGTTTACAAAGATCTTGTTATGCTTAGCTGTGTTTCCTTGGGTTTTATAGTAGTTTATTGAGATATTTTATTATCCTAGATTTCAGTGTCTGTGGATCTCTTCCCATTTAGGTTAGTCTGAGCTGAAAAGTAAGTGTATTGAAACCAGAAACATTAAACCTTTGTAAAACCAAACCATCTAAATTCAGTGAAGCACTTCATGCAAAGCCTCAGGAAAAAAAATTGTACTAGAGGGATAGGTTCAGGCTGAGTTGAGTATCAGTCAAACCTGAGAATGATTATAAAGGTTAGAGCTGGAACATAAGGAAAGTTGATATATGTGACTGGAGAGGTGCCAGTTGTGTAATGCCATGGAGCTCATTGTTTGACTGTGTTTTATTTCACATCTCTAAACAAATTCATGTTTTCAAGGTCTTTCAGTTCAGGGCTGCTGTTAGTGTGAGAGGTTTTATGTATGAATGGTAGGAAGGGCACAGAGTGATGGGAAATGTACTTAAAGTGAATTCAGAGAATCAAATAGACTATTTCAAGAGTAAGGAGAGTTGATTTTTTTTCCTCTGTAACTGATTCAAGGTGCAGAAGTCAGCACAGGTTTTGGTGAGAGTGGCAAACTGCAACCTCAGTACAGCCACTTAAAACTGGCAGTGTCACTGTAAAGTAGTAAACTTTCTCCTTTGTTTTTTTTTTCCCCTGCATCCATTTACTTGGTTTGCTTTAATAGCCAGCTTTATAAATGCTTGTGCTGGCACAAAAGAAGGAAAATTTAATGTCTCAAAGCATGGAAAGGATGTGTTTACTCTTTTGGCATCTGTGATGGTTATGCCAGTTTTTAAATATTTGTGGAGGTGCAGCTTTCATTTGCAGGAAAATAATAAAGAAAAAATAGAAACCTCATTCCAGTCAATAAAACTTCTTGGACAAACTGAGATTATACTTTGAAAAATATTCTGCTTTAGCAGAGAGAATGACCCAACCTTAGGCTCTTTTTCCATAATTAATTTATGTGGTCAGTTCATGCTTCCATTGAATTTGGTGTCAAAATTTTCATTGATCATTGAGGTAGGGCAGGAATGTTGGCATATAATATAGTGATAAGACACTAATTTTGTCATGTAAGATTTCTTTAACCAGAAGGTTATGAAAGTATTGGCAGAGAACAACATAGAAGGAAATTACACCCTTAAATTTTTCAGTATGTGACTAATTGTTAATAACATCTCCTTAGGAAGAAGTGATTAGCTGATACTACAATTTGAATATACAAGTATTTGAAATTAAAATAGATGTGTGGAATGGATTACAAGAATATAAATAGGACTAAAGGGATAAAACTGTTTAAAAGCCCACAAATTCCTTCTTCCCTCTAGACCCCAAAATGTTGTGGCTAAGCACCTTTCTAATGCAATCTTAAATTTTCTACTGTTTTCTGTACATCTGCTACTATTTCTTTTAGTACTGGATCAAACTCTAGAAATGTATAGTCAAGAACAGGTTTGGGTGATGGTGAGCAGGGTAGGTATTCTCATACTTGTGAGTGGTGGTAGTTGTGGGGAAATTAGCAATTTGTACAAGTTTGTTTATTGTTTATTTATCTATTTAACACAGACCACAATTATTTGGGATGCCCACACTGGCGAAGCCAAGCAACAGTTTCCTTTTCATTCTGGTAGGTGTTGATTTCATCATTCAGATTTGTCATCTGAATAGACAAAAAAGGTGTAATTTTTTAAAATAAATTCAAAAATCTGATGTTCATGGTGCTTATTTGCATCATTTTAAAATCTTACAGGTAGTCTTTGGTTACTGGGTCCCATATTGGAATTTTGAGAATGTAAACAAAGATAGATTTGTTCTGATTTTATAACTCACAGTTTTATTGCACTTCCATGAAAGTCATAAGAGAGAAATAATCCAAGTATTCCTGACTTTGTAGTATGATGGCAGACAAATCATGTGGGTGGTCCACAAGGGATTAGTGTTTGTCACCTCAGGGCTGCATTTGTCATCCTCCTGCTGCAGTGATCCAACCCCATATCCCATTGTTCCTCTGTCCCCAGATTGTCTGGCCACAAACCAGCTGAAAGCTGTTCACTGGCCAGCTGGGGTGGGAGTGCAGGAGGTCAGACAAATTGCTTTGTGGGCTGCCTGCTGAGCAATCCTGCCAGAATCAGCTGGAAAACAGAGTGGAGAGGGTGACAGACATGTCATTGAAGGGCCTTTAAGAAACGTGTCCTGTTGCCACTCTTCATTCCGCTCGTGCCACATTTCCAGTGGCATGGCAGCAGTCAAAAACATCAACTCAGCATTTACTCCAAGAAGTTCTCACCCTGCTATCTGCCATAAATAGCTGGCTTGATCAAATGGAACATGTTGCCCATGATTAAGCTTTGAGTTACTACACCTTACAATGTTGGAATTAAGAAAGGAAGTAAATCCTTACCTTTCCCTGGCTGCCATCCCTGAGCAGGAGCTGCTGGTGGAGATGGGCTCATGCATGATCGTGTGTGAAGCTGTGGGAACCTGTTCCTTGTGCTGACTCCTGAGATTTGTTTATAGATGCCTTAACTACAACTTCATGTCCTGCTGCACAGTCTTCTGTATAACTTTGTTTCCAAATGTGTTCCATATTATGATGACTTATATTAAATTTGTTCCATTTTGCCTAAGACTTGTTTTGGCTGCATTTCTTACTGTTCATAGTGTTTATCTTCAGAACTGCTGTAAAATTAATGATTGCTTCCTGTTGGCTTTTGTTCCAAGGTGGTGCATGCTAAATTTGCACATCAAATTCTTGCAGAGTGTGTACTATAGCTTTATATATCTTTCTTTTTCTTTTAGCACCAGCATTAGATGTTGATTGGCAGAGTAACAACACATTTGCCTCTTGCAGTACAGACATGTGTATTCATGTTTGTAAACTAGGACAAGATAGGCCCATCAAAACCTTCCAGGGTCACACAGTAAGTACTGCAAAAAGGGGCTGCTCTGTGATATTTTTATTAGTGAGAGATTGGGGGCTCAGTAAACTTACCAGTACCCAGAACTTGTGTAATAGTTGGTCATTGGCTACAAGCAGTAGATGCACACATAGGTAGTGGTGGTTAAAGTCTTATGGTAATCACAATCTCTGTGATTATCAGAACAATTCTCACCCCCATGTCCAGCTTGTTTTACCAGTGCCAGGATGCAAGAATGAGCTTTAGAAGAAGCAGCATGGTAACATCAAGACTTTGCCACCTGGTGTACAAGAATGCATAGGAAATGTGATAAATGGATAGCAAAAAGCTGTTGTTATTGAAGGCAAAGCTATGAATAAAAATTAAGTGTTAAAATCCTAACAATTATGCAAATGTTCATAAGTGCTGTCCAGCTTTATCTTTTGTAAGCTGTCATTTGTAATGGAAGGGAAGACTTCAACTTACTCTCATTGTTCACTTTTAGAATGAAGTAAATGCAATCAAATGGGATCCAACTGGTAATCTGCTGGCATCCTGCTCTGATGACATGACTCTAAAGGTAATGGAAGTTCTGGGGCTGGCCCTTGTCTTTGTAGGGCTCTGGAATGCACTCCATTAGCCTGGACATTCAGGCAGTATCACTGTACTTGCTGTGTTGTCCAATATTTGTTCTTTTTTAATGTAACAAGGTTAGGCAATCCTAGAAATCCTTGTTAATCAGGGCCAAGCTTTGGTCCAGAGAACTTGTTACAAGCTGCCAGCCTGAGACTTGGAGCATGATTTATTAGGTGCTTTTAGCTGTTTACAGAATCAGGTCATTAATCATTAAGCTGTCACGCTTGATGGTTGCTTTTGGTTAAAAGAAGTAGTTGGAATGCTTGTCAGGTAGCACAGACAAGAATGGGTGACTTGCTCCTTTCCTGGTTTTCTTCTGCTTTCCCCTTTCTTTCCAGTTAAAATCTTTGGCACGTTGTTTCTTCAGAGGCTGTGTGCACTCCTGGATTTTTTCCAGGTCATCAGGAGTCATTCTGCAGTTTTCCCTCACACCTACACTTGTCCTCCAAATGATTCCCAGCTACAACCTTTCTTGTAGAACAGGGGTGAACTTGTGAGTGCAGAGGACACTGCAACTTTCACATGTGACTTCAGGGCACTCTAGAGATCCTTACAAACCTGCCAGCAGCAGAACTGAGGCTGTTCATGCCTGACAGGCCTGTGCTGCTTCCATGTTGCAGATGCTTTCCATTACTCCTGCACTGCTGTGCATTCACTGGGACCTTTAGCACTGTGCTTGGTAGAGTTTCAGGATACATTTTTTACATTGACAGCACTGTCCTGCTAGAGTAGCCCTTGGGACAGTTAATTCCATCCAGCTCACTGTTATTTAACCAGGGAATGCCTGAATGAGGAGCCACATATCCCTGCTGCTGGCACACAGTCAGGTTCTGGCAGGGGAAATCACCTTACCTAAATACAGACACGTGAGCATTAAGCCTCCAGTCTAAAGCTGGATGTCTAGACATCTCCAGTCAGCACTGTCTAGCCCTGCTGAAGAGCAAGTTATCCTTTCCTAAGTTAAGTGTCTTAAGTCAAGTGTGATGAGGAAACCCCTGAGAGCATCAGTTGTTCTCCATTAGCAGTGGAGGGAGTCAAAACAGCCAGCTTCAGCAGGTATTTAATACTTAAACAGCTGGAACTCCAGGGTGAGGAATTCCAGGCTGGAGCTGGAGCTGTTGCTGTTGCCTCTCTGTGAGTAGAGGTGACAACTGGGAATGTGTCAGCATTTGTGGGATTCAGGCAATTAACTTCTTGGTGGCTGTTTCAAATGGATCCCAGGCTGGAAAGAATATTATTGTTTTGTTCAGGGTTAGCTCAAATGCCAAGTGCTGGAGGATAAGTTCTGCACATCACTAATGACTTGTGGATCACTTACTTTTCAATGGTAGAAGGAATAAATACCAGCTTTGGAAGCACATGGAAGGTGCCCAGTGATTTATTTACTTGGTTAGTTTCTATCTACAACTTAATGTTCCCTAGGGCAGCTGATACAGACTCTTTCATCTATGCCAGTTTTGGGAAGAGAAGCTAGATTTTGATCCCATCAATTAAACTGGAAATACGGTTTCAATTCTGTCTGCACATTGAAAATCAATTTCCTCTTCAGCAAATCAGCAGTTCTGAAAAGCACCATTTATTTACACATGCACCTCAATTGCATCTTAAATACAGTTGGGCTTAAACATGCTCCTGGTAGCTTTTTGTAACAAAAAGTGAACTAAAAGCATTACTGAGACAGATGTTATTAAAAATAGCATTCAGGTAGTTATCTGCCACATCAAATTTTACACGTAGGAAAAGGTATAAAAGCCTTCCCAAATCCCTTCTGTAGAAGCAATGTAAACTCTTAAGAGAATAAAGTTATTTTGTTTGTTAAGCATGATCATACAGGAGCTGGAATCCTCTAATGACCTCTGTGAAGTACTGAACACTGAAATCTGGCAATGCAAATACCAATAAATCAGGAAAATGCCAGAGTGGTATTTCTTTCCCTGGATTTGTATGAAAATGGAAAACTTCTCTACTATCCCTTTATTTCACTCAGTCTGTGTAGCAAGGAGTTCATTTAAAAATAGGACCGTGGTATTTTAGCAACTCAGACATGAACATTTACATATTGCTCTTCTCATTTCAGCATCTGCTCTCATCCCTGCACTTTTCAAGTGGTTTTCAGTTAACTCAGACAGTTTGGTTTCTACAGGCAGCACCTTTGTAACTCATTAACCTCATTGGGGGCTTAGAACACAAAGAATGAAAGGTCTTGGAATAAAACTTGGCATAATTACTCTAAAAACCTTGCAATTATAGCAAATGTTTTGAGTGCACTAAAAGGTAACAGTCAGCCTGCAAATGATACAGAAGAAACTTGTAAAATGTATTTTAGTACGATATTGTTTTGTACTACTATTGTTTAGTACAGTATTGTTTTGTAACTTAGTACAATATAGTATTTGTGTTTTCCTCCCTTTTTATCACAGATCTGGAGTATGAAACAAGACAGTTGTGTCCATGATTTACAAGCACACAACAAAGAAATATATACTATCAAATGGAGTCCTACAGGACCAGGAACAAATAATCCAAATGCCAATCTTATGTTAGCAAGGTACTATTGAATCCTGGTTTTAAATTCTTGTTAATAATGAAGTAAAACATTATTTTTAATGAATAATACTTTATTTTTTACTTCATTAATGAATAATAATGAAGTAAAACATTATTTTTACTTCACTTTCTATAAATGTAAGTTCACAGAATGTTTTGAAGCAATGTAAGATATTTTGTCATATTCTGTTTGTATTAACAGCAAAAATATGTTGAATTGAGATGTAATCAATCTGTTTTTTTCCTTGACAGTGCATCCTTTGATTCTACTGTTAGGTTATGGGATGTAGACAGAGGAATTTGTATTCATACTCTGACAAAACATCAAGAACCTGTGTACAGTGTAGCTTTCAGTCCTGATGGCAGGTACCTGGCCAGTGGCTCCTTTGATAAATGTGTACACATCTGGAATACACAGGTATTGCTCTTCTCTGTGTTGAGAAGTTTGAGTTTTGGTCTTTTCCATCCTTCCAACCTTTGTTTATCCATCATTCTTCAGCCACAAAGAGCTTTGTCATTCCCAACACACTGATTTTCTCTTTGTTCTGAGATTATTTCTTTTAATCTTAATCTTTTAAGCGCTTGTACATTTAATTTCTCACTTTGAATCCTTTGCCCTATGGTGAAGTAATACTTGTCTTTACATTGTCTTAGCAAAAAACCCAAAAAGCAAAAAACCAAGCAAACCAAAAAGACCCAACCAAAAACTCGCCGACAAAACCCCACCTAGAACAAATTTCTCCAAGAACATATTTCATCCAAAAATAGTCTGTGTTAATTCTGAACTTTAAATTTCTGATAAAACAGGGACTTTGGGGAAAAATGACGAGTGGGTGTGGACATACTAATCTGATTGGCTGTTTCATTGAATTTCACTGACAAACAAGAGAATGCAAAGTGAGGGAACATAATGATGACAAAGCATTTCTATGAAACTTTCTCAAAAAGGGCACTATTACTTGTTTTGTATTTCTGGCAAAAAAACCAAAAAGGTTTTGTTAGGCATGATGCAATCTCTGGTTACTGGGCATTGGGTATTAATTTCTGAAAGGCTCATTTTAGGAATTGGAAGCAGTAATGACCATCCCCAGTTTTGCCTGTCAAACATAGGAGTTCAAGATGCAATGGTTGTGCCACATTCTTTAACAATGTGCCAAGACTGTTCACAGATCTCTTCTGGACCACTTTCCTCTGTGAATTTTAGCTTTTAAAAGCAGTGGGGAAATTTTACATGTACAAATTGTGCTTGTTCACTTTGGTTTTGTTGTATTAATTACTTGCCTTGTCCCTTTTTTAGACAGGTGCCCTAGTTCACAGTTATCGGGGAACAGGAGGGATTTTTGAGGTTTGCTGGAATGCAGCAGGAGACAAAGTTGGAGCAAGTGCTTCAGATGGTTCAGTAAGTGTTGCTTGACTTGGCTGGTGTTCAAACAACAAACATCTTCTGGAAATCTTTTAACCAACAATGGAGACAAAATTTCCTTGTCTAGCTCAAGGTTGACTACAGCCAGGTCACCTGTAGGTTTTCAACTGTGACCATGCTGTGGTATTGTAAGGAGAACATCTTTATTCCAGTCCAAAAACCTCAGAAGGTGGAGATTTATATTTTCTGTTCCTTCTGGGGCCTACTGTGTCAGCCTGTTCAGTGTGGCTGGTTTAGAAACAAATTTGTTTTTCTTTCCCTGCCCTTTTTGAGTGAAAATGCTCAGTGTAAGTGATATTATTATTATAATGCATGACAGGGATGAAATACCTTCTGCATTGCATTCAAAAGCAAAACAAAGTGCAGATTTCTAAATGCTTGTAATTAAAAAGTTCCTAAAAAATGTCAGCAGCTATATATAAATATCAGTCTGCTCTACTTTTGCTTAGGAAAAGCAGGGAATAAAATCATGTTTAACTAATCATGAATGCCCCCAGTGTCATTTCACTGCAGGGTGTTGGAGCATCATCTCCTGGCTGCTCTGACACTGTCCTGCAGGGAGCTGCAGTGGGGTGGGAATGTGCAGGGCCTTCATAAGAAGCACAGTCCCAGGGCTTTTGCTTGCTTCTGTCTCACCATGGTTTGCAAAGAAAGGAGAGGAGAGCCTAGGGAAAAGCAAAATTCAAACAAAATAAAGCTGATAAGGGAACTGTGTTTTGAAGTGCTGCAGCTTCCTTTAGCAAATGTCAGCAAAATCAATCCTGGCAGCGTAGTAGTGCAGAGTCTCAGGTGGTATCTTCACACAGGTGCCAAAGCATTTCACTCCTGAATGTTCCTTGCTGGTAAGCAAGGTTGTTTAGTTAGAGTTCAAGTCACAAAATAGGAAGTTCTGGATTTTAAGAAGGCTAAATTCTAGAGAACTAATTTTGATTAGTCTTTATATCATTTTAGTCTTGTAAGTATAGGCAATATCATAAAAGGACAAAAGCTCAAGGCATATCCTGAGTAGAAATTATCACTCCCTCCAGATGACCCTTTTTTATACATGCTGTGTAACCTTTCCAGTCCTCCAATTAATTTAACCCAAGAGGCTGATTGTACTTGAAATACATTTGTCTTCATTCAATTTCAGATATTTTAAAAAATATTGGGCTTAATTTGTTCTATATTGTTCGCTAGCAAAAGCCTCTCATCCACTCTCTTTTAAATGTGCTTGCAACTGCTGTTATCTTGTGTGTGGTTGTATTTTACTAATAGATTTCTATATCTGACAGACCCAGGAGCACTACTTAATGGAGATTTTGGGAAGACTAAAACTGGCATTAGTACACCGTTAACTGTTTTTCTGATCTATTTCAGTACTTGTCCATGTACTTAAATTTCATTTTATGCTTTTACAAACCAGATTTGAGTAAGTTCTCAGCCTCACAGTGTTAAATAACAGGCAAACAGCTTACATAAGGTGTTGTTGCTGTTCTGATAGTCATTCTGGAGGCAGCAGTGCCCCTTAGCTCTGGGGCTGGCTGGGGGTTCATAAAGGGCTCACCCGGTCATTTTGATATTACTTAATCACTGTTAATAGGTATAAGGTTAAGCTGACACAATCCTTGTGGCAGGTTTTGCTGTCATCCTTCAGCCAGAAGTGTAAAAGGCCGTGGTGCTGTGCAGCTGCTGTTACCTGTGTCTCTCTCTTTGCAGGTTTGTGTACTAGACCTCCGGAAATAGCGCTCTTAGTTGGAAGCCATGGACCGACTATGAATGTGTACATAGCCAAAATGACTGTCCCTGACCCATGTACTGCTATAGTCCCAACGAACCATGGCCAGTCCACTACAGCCAAATGTAAAAGAAATATATACATAGACTGTATATAAAAAAAAAAAAAAAAAAAAAAGGAGAAAAAAAAAAAAAAAACAAAAACGAAAAAAAAAAAAAAGAGGAGAAAAAAAAAATTTACACCCTGAAGAGGATGACAGAGTTTTGTCACAGCTTGTAAATCCTGTTCACCAAGTGCTGGAATCTGCTGTGCCCCAAAATAACATTTAAAGGTTTTGGATATGAAAAACAGAAGAGAGCGAGAGAGAGAGAGAGAAATATACCATATACAAGAGCAGACCCATATACATACCAAAATCAGAAGATACTAATGGCAGCCTTCATTACCCCTTTCCCCATGAAATCCACTCTCACGTGGATTTGTGGGGTATTTTTGTTTTCCTTCTCAGTAGTTGAGCAGTTTGTGTGTACAGAGAAAATGGACTTACAGAAATCTGCAGCAGTAGTTTTTTTTTCTTTGCTTTTAATCATTGGGTTTTCTGTTTTGTTTTGGTTAAGTTTACAGATGCATGAAGTAAGGGAGTGATTTAGTTTCTTGTTTATATTTTTTCACCTTGGAAAAAGAAAAAAAAAAAGCGTTTCTTTGAAACATGTTTTGATGCATTCTTTGAAGAGGTAGTTTGAACCTGATAATGTTTGGTACATTTTGTGGCTCCCAGAGCACAATTTTGTGAACAGAGGGAGGGTGGCAAAGGGATTAAGGAGAGAGAAGAAGAAAAAAATCCTTCTTTGCAGCGTGATCTTTCACGTCCTTCTCATCTACAAAGTAGGATGGAAATGGGTATAATGCTATGTTTGATTTTCTGGTGACATGGCTGAAATGCAGTAATTTCTTATTTGGGACATAATTCTGCCAAACTTAAGAACAGAAGGGCACAAAAACACAGGAAAAAAAAAAAAACAGGGATGCAAAAAAAAAAAAAAAGAAAAAGAAAAAAATAAAGAGGAAAAACGCATCTTCTGTTGCTTTAAGACCATAGCTAAAATATGGTTAAATTGTGCACTATTGTGAAAAGGAGCAAAGTATAGCTGGGGGATTTTGTTTAAGAGGTTAAGATCTTTCTGGACAAGGGTTCATGCCACAGCTTCTTTCAGAGTTGCCCATCATTATTTGTAGGAGCTTAGATGTATAATTGTAACCAAACTCCAGTATTAAAAGTATTTCATGTAATTTTTCTTTATTAAAATAAAATCTTTGGCATATATTTGATAACACTGCCATTAAGAGGCAAAATGTTTACTACCTTAGATTTAAAAAAAAATCTTAAACAGAGGACTTGCTTCAAGTTTATTTTAATAGCAGTGATTCAGCTTATTTAAAAGATGAATACTTGCACTAATTCCCCTGCTGCTCCGGTCCTGCAGTTTATTGTATCTTGTGACTACATTTTTTTCCAAATATAGGGTAGATGTAAGCTGCTATTTTTTTAATAATCACTACTATATAGTGTCTTTTACTCTGTTTACAATATCAAGTATTTTTCTTACAATGACAGATGTATATGGCAAACCTTTTTCTGCTCATGTGATTAAAAGTATACTAATAGTGATTTTATTTGTAAATGATAGCATGAGGTTGTGTTTATGCGTATGTGTAGTCGAAAAGGTTGCATCATGTCTTGCATAAGATTCCAAGAGTGTAAATTTATAAAAAAGAGAGGTTGTCAAATTTATGTCACAGACATTTTACTTAAGGAATGGTTTATATTACAGAGCTTTGCAAAGTTATCGGTTTTATAACACTATTTCAATCACAATTAACTTTGTGGCTTATGATTGTTAGTCTCTAACCTATTTTTTTATTCTTTTGAGGTTTTTTTTCCCCCCCTCCAAGTTAAGTATAAATTCATTTAATTGAGATAATGCAGCTTTGACATTTTAACCATTGTTCTTTAGGCATCGATTTCTGCTATTTCCATGAAATAAACACGACTTGAAGCAAGTCTGAGTTTGGCTAAGGTAGGGTAGCAATTTGCCAGTGGTAAAGACAAGTCAACAATACATTGTTTATATACACCCCAGGATTATACTGCTATCATACACAGCATTTAAAACCAACACCAAGTCATATCCATAAAGACAGTTATCTGTGGTGGTTCTGTGCCAGCTATTTTTAGGGTTTTGGAACATATTGCAAATGTTTAGAGCAATTACCCTGTGAGTTACAATATGTAGGAAACCTAATATATTGAGTGTCTGGCACTTGAAATATTGCTTTTATTGCTGGAGGTCCATGACTGTGGCTGACCTCTGTCATTTAATGAAAAAAAAATAAAAATAAAAAAAAAATTCTGTGCAATAATTTTAAACTGTGCTCCCAGGAATAGACACAAATGTTTTGAGTATGTTTAAGCTGCATTTTTCGTTTAGCAATGCATTTGTCAATTGCACTGAATTTAAATCTGAAAGTCAGAAGTGATTCTTGATAGTACTTTTGTATTTTAATATGGACAGTTTATTCACTTTCATAAAAGTTATCGGATGATTCTTTCAGCCAACCTAAAACAATTGTGGTGGAATTCTGTGACATAGCTGCAAAAATCACACAGCCATGTTTTTTAGGGTTATTGCCATTTTCCTCTTTCTCAATCATCAGCTGTTTTGGTTGTAATTCTAGTTGCTTCAGCATAGCATCACACACTCAGAAACAGAGAACAGCAGAGCTTCAGGCCAGGGCTGTCAGGTGAGGGTCCGACAGGAACGTCGGCTCCGTCGGATCCATCGGCTCCAGTGCTCTGGATGCGCGGGCAGAGTACCTGCCCCAGTGAGGGCCAGCAGTGCCCATTGCCCTGGGGCCAGGCCAGTGTCCCCCAGCCAGTGTCCCCAAGCTGAGCTCTGGCCGTAGCTGTCCAGCCTCGCATGCCACAGTGCTGCTCCTGCTCCCGCGCGCCCGGAGCCGCCGCGCGCCGGGTCCTGCCACCCTGAAAACCCAAAACCAGACCAAACCACCACAGAACCGTGACGTTGTTCACTGTCTTTTATAGCACAAAGGCCTCGTGTTCCGGGCTGGGGTAGGCTGTCCTGATTGCTCCTTTCAAAGGGGAAGCCAAATGGCAGCAAAGCCCTGACTTTGTGTGGCGTGTACGTCTTACGGATGGAGTCATTCCTATTTCTACCAGTTCAACACGATAACAGGCAAATATCCAAACAGAGGATAAAAGGGAGGGGGAAAGCTGGGCTCAGAATTAATGATGGGATAAGAAATGAACTGCTCTTGAGTTCGCTGTCTTTCTGTGCATCCATCTCGGAATCCTGTTTCTCATTTTTGCATGACCAGATCCAGGTTTCTGTAGAGTTCGTCTTTTTCTATTTTTACTTTACCTTTTTCTGCATTTTTAAATTGATGTAAAGATTCCCAACCAGTGGACTTTTTAGTGTAGTTAAGAGAATATCTAGGTCTTCATAAAAGCTTTTTTAGACTCTTTGTAATGTTGATAAACTGAGTTTATTCTGGGACTACCATTGTGCAGGGTTATTTAGCATGTCTACTAGATGATTGGAAATCTTATATGAAACACTAAAAGTGCCTCTTTTTCTGGGTTGGGTGGAGGGGGAGGTAGTAGTTACCAGAGTCAGAACGACATGGCATTTCGAAGCATGTTTCTTGATTTCGTGACACTTTAATGCATCTTGAGAGAAAGGCCAAAGATTTCTACCGATTTTAATTGATTTTTTTCATTTTAAAAAGCACTCCTTTTTCCTTACACTGCTTACCTCATGCTAGGGCGTCTGACGGGGCGTTGTACCTTGGGAATGTCCTCTGTGTTTAGGGAGAGCAGTGGGTGGCACAGGATGGCCGTGCCAGCAGGGTGACCCCAGCAGCCGACACGTTTAATTCTGCTGTGGGAAGGAGATTCATTACCACTGCAAACTGGGGGGTTTCAGCCTGTAAATACAAGGTTGTCTGGTTTTGTCTGTTCAGCAAAGACCCTTGGGACCCGATTTTTACTTCAGCAGAAATCCCACTGTCTGTCACTTCACGAGGAACCCTTGCCAGGGCCGTGCTGAGCTCCCAGTGTGGATAAAATGAGCCACATCCCCCTCGAGCTGAGGGTCCCCGGGTACCCCTGGGGTTTTGCCAGAGCAGGGCCTGCCAGATTTAGCCCAGTTCCTTTTGAGCAGGGTAGCTCCTCCCTTCCCAAAAGCCCTGTAGAGCCATTCCCGGGTGGGATCACTTCCACCCTCTCCAGACGCCTGAAGAAAGCAGAAGCAACATTGTGGCATGTTAGAAGCAAACACGGCTTCGGGAGACAGCAGTAAATCTCCATCGAGATCCCTGACATTTTCCGTAGGGAGAGAGACATGGAGCAGTCCTCACTTCTCCCTCTAGAGAAAGCTCTGAAATACCACGAGCTGTGAAAGTGTGACTGTCTTCACTGTCAGTCTGGTGGGAGGCAGATGAAGCAGGAAAATCTGCCGTTTCGAGTGGATTGCAGATTTAGTGTTAATAGTGCTTCAGATCAGTAGTTTTGAGTACATAATTCGCTTTCTCTGCCTTTGAGTTTGAAGCTTGACAGTAACTTGAGGCATGTTTTTGTTTTGTTTTGGTTTTGTTTTTTTTTTTTTTTTTTAATTTTTAATAATCATTCATTTTTACTTCATAATGTTTTTTGACATTTGTGGGTAAATACAAGAAAACAGTCTGCATGTTGTTGCTAGTCCAGTGTACTTTGCAATCTTGTCCTCAACAGACTGCAGTGTGCAGAACAGTAATTCTAGAATACAGAAGTAATTTTCTCTCTCTCCTGACATTGACATTGTAGTTGTAATGGTTTCATTTGGAGTTACAAATCCTTTGGGTCTAATTCTGTGAGCCTACCTATAGCACTGGATTAAAATGTCTGCATCATTTCTTCAGTTATCCAGTTAAACTACAACTGTTGTAAAAGTGTAAATCAGCCCATGACAGTTTTTTGTACTTGTTTAAAGGACTTTTATTGTTCAGTTTTCATGATTATTGTCTAAAGAAGACTGATATAGATGTTCTATACTGTCCTGGACCATGTTAATTACACTTTATGATGTATTTTGGTTCTACATCACAATGATTTGTCCCCAAGGCCCTTATATCCCTTCTAGGCACATTTTCTGTTGCAGTTTCCCTTTGCATTGTATTGCTTTGACAACTGTAATTTGAATCAGATCTGAAAGAGGTCCAGAATAAAATATATTTTGATATTACCTTGGCTGAATGTTATATACCAGTAATTTTAAACACTTAAGATGGAAGATTTGCAGATCATTAAGCGGGGGAAGTGACAGACTGAAACACTATTTTTAATATTTAGTTTGGCACATTTTTATGTTAAGACAAGGTGCAAACAGCAGCAGGAGGAGCTGCACTGTGTGGCTGCAGCATCTTTGTGAGCACACAGCAGATCCTGTGACACTGACGCTGTCCCCTGCCACCCTGTCCTGCTCTTCCATTTAGGGGAACTGATTTATTTCGTGTTTTACATGCTCCATCTTCCCCTCACCCATACACCTGTGGAACAGAAGCAGAGTCCAGTGGTGCTTGCAGCTGCAGCCCAGCTGTGTGGAAGATTCTGGAGGCTTGGGAGCAGCTCCTCCCTGGTGATGGAATCTCACGTCGGGGAAGATCTGGTGTTACAGAGACTCAGTTTGTCTGTGCAGAGCAACGTTGTGTTCCTGTATTCCAGATGTGTGAAACCATTCAGATTCAGTGTGAAACAGCACACATCCATCATGTATATATTGATTTAATTCCTTTAGAATTGTGGGTCATGTCATAATCTGAGTGAAGGAACATGGACAGTTTCTTTACAATGTTTCTTTACAATGTGTCCAGAACTTTATGGTGAAATTGCTGCTTTTTCTTGTAGATTGCTGATTTGCTCTATATACAAAAGCAGTAGCGCTCTCAGTAATGCTATCAAAATTGATTCCAATATTTTGAAACTTGCTGTTGAAAAGTGCCTGTAATGAACTGAAAACAGGAGGGACTCTGTTTTACAAGTGTAAAACCAGTCTTGCCTTCCCTTCACCTGGAGTCCGAGCGCATTGCAGGATTTCTGCATCACCTGGATTTTGAGGCAGCAGCGTTGGAGCAGTTTCATGGTTCTGAGACAAAGACTGTGAGTTGATATTGCATTAGTGCAAATGCAGGAACCACAGAGCAGTGTTGTGTTATGTACATGTTGCTCTCACGTGGAAGTGATGGCCAGATCCCTCCTGTGAAGAGGAGACAGCATTCCAGGTAGGTGCCTTATTCCACTGCTTCCCAAATCTTCCCTTTGGACTTTAGTTAGAGCCTCATTCTTATAACTCTGTAGGAACTTGTGGTCTCAGGTATTCATAATGTCTGTGTTCCCTCCCTCACAGGGAAGTGATTTAATGGAAGTTGAAGCAATACCTTTGGTTTGCTGATGTCAGCACAGGGCAGCTGTAAGGGAATAATAATTTGGGAGGAATTTATTGATGATTCTGTAGAGAATGATGATGCCCCAGTTAGTATTTTGTCCTTAAAGAAAGCTGACCCAGGAGTTCTGCAGTGCAAAGGCTTTCGTGGGTATCTGACTAACTGAAAATTGGTGTCATAAAGGCTTGGTTGAAGGATTAATAAAGACAGGTTTTCTTAATAGATGTCATGTGAAGATGTTCTGCTTCCAGATTAATTCTTCAGTTACCAAGTCAAGATTTTTGACTTAAAAAAATGTCAAGACATCTCGAGAGAGGTTGAGTACTTTCAGCAGACTATTTTCTTTTTTTCCACAGTTTTTCTGACTCATTCTAGATGCTGAGTGCCCTGATTTTAACCTGGAGAACACTGTATTTTGAGCTCTTTGGTTACATGTTCTTGAACATTTTCAAGACTTCACTGGACTGGTGACAGCTCGGATGGAGTGTTCTACCTTCCCTGTTAGAGAATCAAAGGGCCCAGCTCACAGTGATGCTGATGGGAAATCCCCAATTACTTCAGTGCAAGCAGATGTAAGGCAGCACTTCTGAAAAGAGATGTTGGTGGATGAAGGATTTTTTTATTGTGACATATCAAAAATCCATCCATTATAGATCAAATTTCCTGTGCCACTGTGCTGAAGTGGTCACACCACAAACCTGAGGCACCTTTTGCTCCTTGGATATTGTCTCAGGCTTGGTGGAAACCGTGAAATCTGCAGGCTCCATTTAGTTTAACTTGCACCTTTGTCCTTGCTTCAAATGTTTTCTGCTGACAAGAATATCTGAAGGTGTGGGGCCTGCCTTTAATAAATGCCGGGCAGAGGGGCACAGGTGGGGGTTAAGTCATGGCTGGGGGCTCCCCAATGCTGCACTGGGTCTCCACAGCCTCTTCCTTGCTCAGGGAGTTGTGCTGCTGCATCATTTGCAGTTCCAGAAGCCACTTGGAGCACAGTGTCTGCTGGCTGTTGCACTCGGGTTTTATAAATATGGAAAAAGACCCTTTTTTTAATGACACAATAGCCATGTATTCGTATTGCTTGGGAGCCACAGTAATTTTGACACATATCCCTTAATTCCTCATAAGTGATTAGTTTTTAAAGTAGCAAATTCCCACCACAGGACAAGAGTGAAGAATTGCACTTAGTTCACTTCTTAAATAGTTATTTGAAAGTTTTGCAGTTCTATCCCTTTCTGTTGCTGCAGTCCATCTGTCTTCAGTTTGCCTGAACACTGCAGTAAAGTCAGGTGCTGATTAGGTGGATGGGAACAAAGTGCTTTCTAGCAGTGAGTAATTTGAAGCCAGGAGCCAATTCCCAAGACACAGAAGTAGGAGTTTGTGTAGTTTGTTGCAATTGTGTTGTTTACCATCTCATGCTCAGATCGGTAAAACTTGCTGTGTGTGCTGAATTAAATATTCTATTATTTTATTCTATTTATTTCTGTCCAGTTCCTGCAGCTAATTCTACGGGAAAATCATTCAGTATAGGTTTCCTAGGGAACAAATTATAACTTTGCCCTGTGTGTTGTTCAAGCAGGGAATTCTCCAATACTTCTTGGAAATGTCAGCTGTACAGAGGTGTAGTTTGGTGCTGTTGTCTGGACAGTGAGTGATCTCCAATTTTGGGCTTTAGGTAGATGATTTCTTATCTTGAGCATTCAAGAGTGAAATAGTTGTTGACCCATTTATTTATTTATCTCCTGGCTTATTACTGTTTGCTTGGCTGGGTGGATAAATCAACTCAGCGTTTCCATCAAATGCTTTTCTAGTTGCAGGTAAATTGTGCCTCTGAATTGGACAATAAGAAACAATAAAGATGAGAAATCTGTGCCCACAGTGCTCTGTTAGTTTGAAATCAGCACATTGTCACTTCCTTTGCATTTGCAGCTGGATCACTTTTTACATGGATATAGGAATCCCAAGAGTTCTGTCCAGCTCTTCAGCCATTTTATTCCACCTTCTCTAGGAGGACTTGTAAATGAGCAGATGTGGTGGTTTAGAAAGGAAGTGATTTTTCTGAGGAAGTTATAGCAAAACCAATCAGTGACTAAGCATGAAAATTGATAGCTAATATAGCAATTAGAAAGGTGAACAGAATAAGGGGGAATACTTTTGCTTATGGAGTTTCTGTTTGAAAATAATGGGAGTCACCAAGTGATGAGGAAGGTGAGGGGAATGTCTGAGGTTGTAGGTGTGGAAGGAGCCTTGGCAGTCAAGGAGCTGCATGAGCCTCAGATTGCCAGGCTGCTCTCCAAGGCTTTCCTGTTGAAATACTGCAGTAACCTTAAGGGTAAAGCACTTTCCTCTCTAATCTGAATCTTCTGTGCAATTAAAAACTTAGCACTTTGTCCACCCTGAATGTGAGGGGAGGAAAAAAAGCTGTTTATTGTTCACAGCAGCCTTTTACGTCTTTGAAATCTGTTGTGTCTTTTCTTCTTTAAGGTGAACTGTCCTCAGAGTGTCTTAATCAATTCATCAACACCAGCTGCTCTCCTTGACAGACAATCTAATGAATACTGCAATAAGAATCTTGTTTATAAGAAATACATTCTCTGAAACAAGGCAGGGAGAAACTGAAAACAAAATAAGATTTCTGGTTTTGCAGTTCTGCTATTATGACTCTTGAGAAGTAGCTCAGTAATTTATAGTTTTTTTAAAGTAATTTATAGTTATTTTTATTTGGTGATGTCCCAGGAAGGAACCCCCCTCCCTGGTTTTTGGAAGATTTACATAAACACTTTTTTTCCCGTTTGCAACCTTTGTGTTATTCCCCCTTCCTGGTTTTCAGCTAGTGACAGGTTTTTGTCCAAGGCTGCTCCAGCAGGTCTGTGGCAAAGACAGGAATTAAACTCAAAATTTCCCCCAAAATAGGACAGAGGACCAGGCTGAGGGTTGTATCTGCCCATGGCTTCCACCTGGGACCCTGCTCCCAAACCAACAGCGACAGAAATGTTCCAGAAACAGAGAGAGTGGAGAAGGGCCCCTGGGAAGCAGAGTCTGCACTGAAAGAAAACAGAAAAGTGAATTCAGGAAATGCTCCAGTGATCTATTAAGACACTGGTAATAGTAACAAGGAAGAGAGAAAAAATTTTAACTGCTCTATATTAAACATGCTTTCGGGCAGCAAATGCTTTTTAATATGATAAAAATGTATTTCAGACAAGGCTGCTTCTGTCTCATGGAGACCCACATATTGCTGGTTTCTGACCACTGTCTGATGAAGGACTTCTTTTAAACAGACCAAAGTCACAAGGATGCAATAATATCCAAATCTACTGTGGATAAAAAGCTTTAAACACATACCATGTTTTAGAACTGGAAAACCCCAAGCACCTGCAGACTAAGTAGAGGCCATTGCTCAACTGAGACTGCTGCTGCCGTGGGGAGCATGGAGAAAATGCATCTCCTTTTACAGCCCTGTTGGAGAGAGGAGTTTTAAGGATCCAGCAGTCCCAGTGGTGATAGAGAGGGTAGGTGTGTGCTGTATTTTCAGCTGCTTCCATATCCCCAAGGAGAAGTGGATGCCAGAAGAGCAGATTTTATTAGCATGAGATCATATATCAATGGTACAGGTTCATTAATATTAAGAAATTACCACTGCTGCTGAGCAGGAAGGATGTGCTCTTTTCCCATTAGATTTCTGCATCTCTTTTCCAAAACTTGCAATTCCAGCTGGGGTGGCTGCAGCAGTGCTTGGTTCAGGGTAAGCTGTGAGATTTGGGGTTTGTTTCCTTCTGCCAGTGCTGGGGCAGGAGTTGTGCTTTGTACAGGCTCAGCAGTCACAGTCTGTTGTGAGCAGGAGCATCCACAGAGCAGTGCAAGCTCAGGAGCTGCTGGTGTCCCAGCAGGACTCACCAGGTATTGTGTGAGAAACACAAAAACCAGCTTGGTCTGGACTAATAGGGCTGGATTTTAAGTTTCAGGGTGTGGGTGAGTGACTCATTGAAGTGTCCTGGCAGCTCTTCTGGCCTCGAGTGATGCTGCTTGTACAGAACTATCCTGTGTGGGTGAGTGTGGAGAGAGGCTGAAAGGGCAATGTGGAGTTGAAATTGCTCATGTAAACTGAACTGAACTACAAATGGGTAACAGAAAAGTGTCTTGGAGTTGGGGGCAAGTGTAGTCAGTCAGACTCAGAGCGTAAGTGGTGTTATTATTTCCCGTTTCCTGCAAGCCAATTTACTGCACTTCCAGCCTGCCTTCCCCTGGATACAAAGCAGCAGCCAGAGGAGTCATTAAAACAAAGCTCAGATCCCAAGATTGCCTTTAATTCAGATACTTCAGTGATAGAAAAATGTGTAGTTTCACATTTGCAAGTACCAAACCTCCCCCAACTGCAGAGATGTGTGTCTGTTCAAACCAACCCCTCCGTGCTTTAGAGGAAACAATTTACTACTTAAGTAAATAAACACAGCTGTTAAGAAGTTAAGATTAGCCTGTCAGATTTGTCCTCCGCTGAGTAAATGATGGTGTGCAGGCCTTCCCTGTCTGCAGAAGGGAAGATGGAGCATGCCTCAAGGGTGGAAAACAAGGAGATTAAAAGGCAGATAAAAGAGCTGATGCATCGGGACCACGATCCTTCCAGCTGAAGGGTGGATGGAGTGCTCTTCCAAAGGGAATTACAGCAGGTGCAGGTGTCTGTGTGGGTGTGTGGGGGATGCAGGGAAAGGTTAGGATTTCAGGAAGAGTACTGGGCTGTCAGCTTTGCAGAACACCAGGGAAACTTCCATAGGCACAGCTGGATATTGGAGCTGGCTGCTGTGCACTTCCAGACCTTCCTGTTATTTCCTTGAACCAGTTTGTCCTGCAGGAGTGCTGGCTCTTCCCTGTCCTGGCTCCCTGTGGCACAGCCCGTGGCCATTAGCATCAGAACAGGATTGAAGGTGTGATCTATAGCAGAGCAGTCTCCTGGCCAGCAACAGCGAGGGGATATGAGCAGTGCTGTGTTTTGCCTCTCTCACCCATAAATGTCATACCCCAGGAGGGTGGAAGGCTTTTTCCCTCTTGGAATTCCAGATATTTCTAGGGTGGCTGGCTGAAATCCGGCTGCCAAATCTCTGGGAACTTCAGTACAATTTTAGTACAAAAGAACCCCAAGCCCCCATCTCTGTGACTTTGGCTTTAAACATTGATAACAGACATTTGGTGGAACTTCAGGCAGTGGTTGCAGTTTTGCATGAAATCCACTGTTTTTCTGTCATTTTTGGTGCTGGCCTGTTAAACTGTGCTACACCTTTTCCCAGTGCCAATGCCATGGTTGAAATGCATGTTTTAGGTTTTGTTTCATGTATTTTTCATCAGCCCAAGAGACTTTGCAGGTGGCAGGAGCTGCCTGGGAGCCTGATTCCTTCCTCCTCACTCCCTGCCTTCCCCTCTGGAGAACTGGCTAAAGCCCTGGTGATTTTCCTGTTAGTTGCCTATCTCTGCACCCTTCACCAGTACTATTTTTCCCTGGCCTGTTTATATTCCTGCATCTTCTGCTGGTTTCAGTTCAGCTGCTGAGCCAGGGATTCACTTTCCCAGCTGCCTTAGGAGGTGACATTTCAGTGCAGGTCATTACGTCCCATGGCTCTCTGGCAGCTGAATGGGTGAGGGGCTCTGGTTTTGGAACCAGCAGTGGTTCTGCCCAGCCAACAGGTCTTGCTTCATAATCATTCCTTGCCTTTTTCCCTTGAAGGAAGATGTGGTGAGGGTGTTGAGGTTTTGGTGCTATTAAATCATGCCTAGTTGCTCATTTTTTAATAATGCATATCCATATAGAAGTGCAGAGGATGAGCATCCATGGTTAATAGCAATTTAAAAACCACAGTCATCAGGTGATTTATCTAAGTGATGCACATTGGATGTTTTTGAGATACAAATGAAGTTGTTCTGTTTCACTAGAAAATGCAGTAGTTACTTATTTGGCTTAATTATTCCATATGTTAATGCCTTGCTGCTCTTGCAGCTGCTGGCAGGAAAGGCTCCTTTCAGGCAGTGCTGTGCATGCTAATGAATCCCCAGGTTTGTTTTCCTGGCTTTTGCACTTGTGATACCACTGCATCCAGCTGTGTATGGCCCTGGATAACTACAGCAGAGAGCCCCATACTTAGTGGAAACAAAATCTATTGATGACAAACAAGTTTCCTGTTATGATAAAGACTGATATGAATTCAGTGTGTGCTGGGAAGACAACCATGGGACTTGTTAGAGAAATCAGATGTGCCTTTGAAAAGCATGGGAGAAATGCTTGAGGGAGTTGATTTAAATTTTTAGTTGTTGTCATTCAAAATGTCTCCTGGAGGTTCAGCTCTTTTTTTCTTCTTTGACCCAGGAGCCTTTTAGCTCCAGGAGTCCTGGACATGGGTTATCCCTGGAGTATCACTCATGAGCCCACAGCTCTTTTAGCCCACGTCTCTGTTACAGACACAAGCCTTGACTGCAACTTGGTCCCCTTCTGTTTCTGTTACATTTATAGCCCCATCCTTGTGCCTAATATCTGCTTGAGAACCTATTTCTGCTTTATGTCCATTTGTGGTGTTATTTGAAGTGGAGCTGCCAGTGCATTCATTGCCCAAAACACCAGCAGGATTTAACAGGTGTCGCTTTTCCAGCTGGTGCAGAATCCGTGGAATCTGTGGCTCTGCACATCCACCAGGAGCCCAGGGCTGTGCCTGTCCTGGCACACACAGACCAGCTCCTCTCTCCTGGCTGGGCTGTTTGGGCCCTACTGCCTCGTTTCAGGCTTGTTGGCCTTTAAAAACTAACTACAGAATAAATAAATTTGAAAAAAGGCAAGAGGGGCAGGGAAAAGAGAGAGAGGAAACAAGCCAGGCTCTGCTCCTGCTTCTTCCCAAGCCATATTCAGCCCTCATTCATCCAGCACAGCTCTTCAGGGGTGTGTAATTATCTGGCAGTGCCATGTGCTTTGCTCTCCCTTCTCTGTGCTGAGTGAAAGCTGCTGAGCCCATGTTCTTTTTGAAAATAACAGTAATAAAGGAGACTTTAAAGAACAAGATGCTGTTCCCCTGCAGAGTGTGCTTGTTTGGGCAGTTTGATGTCCTATTTTTATTATAAATATAATTGAATTTCCAATAGTTACACACAAACAACTGTTGTTTGGGAATAAAAAGAAGAGACGTATGCTAATCGAAAGCTCCCATAATTACACAATCTTCAAATTAATTAACGAGCCAAAGGCAGCCAAACATTAGCATTTAGAAAGCACTTTGCTGCATTAACCACTAATGAGTTCATTTAAATCCATCATGCAACCCATTTTGGAAAGCATGAGCCATATTTAATCATATTCAATCAGATTTAATAATGGAATTCCTAACACAAGGCATTGTTGATTGTGAAATTACCATAGAATTTTATTTGTTAAATACAGGGGATAAAATGTAGGTATTTACTGTTGATTGAATTGTACCTTGAGAGAAATGTGAGGAAGAAAAGAAACAGATGTTCAGGTAAGTATATTCTTAATGTAAGTAAAAAAGTGGCAAAGGATTTTGTTTGGTTGGTTGTTTTGGATTTTTTTGGTGAGGTTTTTTTTGTTTTTGGTTTGGTTTGGTATTTTTGGTTTGGTTTTTTGTGAGTGGGTTTTTTTTGGTTTTGTTTGGTTTGATTTGGGTTTTGTTGTTGCTGTTTTGTTTTTAATTTGGTGGTTTTGTTATCATTAAATGAAAAGAAATTATGTCACTTCTAAGAAATGAATCAGGAGTTTTCCAAATATACTTGGGAATTCCAAGATAAAATATTTGTGCTTGAACTATTTGCTGGTTTCAGCCCTAGGCAATTATGGCACAGCTCTGCTGCCCATTCTGTTCCTTTAGAGCCGAAATAACACAAAAGGAGTCACAAGAGCTTCTCTGCATTTAAATCAGAGCAGCTGAGGTGAAACCTCCATTCCTGCCTTTTCACAGACAGTCTAATTTCTGGTCCCATTGAAAGCACCAGGGCTTTGTCACTGCATTTAATAGAGCAGATAAATCACCATCAGCTCAGAGAGGAGACTCCTTCCACCAAAGTCAGGGCACTTGTGAAACTCAAGACACTCCTTTGAATAAAATATCTTTCTCTGCAAAGTCTTTTGTTGAACATTTCAGCCAGATAGAGCTGTTTCAATGGGAAATTTCAACCCAACAGATCCTTGGGCTCTAGGCTACAATTGGTGCATGCAAAAGCCAAAAGTTGGGCTGCCCACCTGGCATGTGGCAGACCAGAGAGGACACCACTAAGAGTGGTATCCTAGGATAGGGGCTGTCCTGGCATGGCATTCTTCCCTTTTTTCATGAGAAGCTTTGACAGGGCTCAGTTTTGTTCCCATATCTTGAATTTTCCTGAGTATTTGATCCCCAGGGCAAGGGAAGACTCTGGAGATCAGCAGTGGCCCCCCAAATCTGTACTGGTCCAGCACCGCCCTGGCGTGGCACCACTGGTGAAGTTCTCACCAGAGAAACAAGCAAGGCCTACAATACTGTAAGACAAGGGACTCTCCAGGGAATTGTTCATATCTTTGTCCTTGGGGACAGGAAGGAATAGAGGTTCTTCCTATAGAAATAAACCTCTGCTGCCTGCTGTTCTCCAGGGCATCCTACTGCCTGTCTGCCCTGCCTGCTCATCACGTGCTGGGAGCGAAGGGTCCAGCAGAAGGAAGGTCAGATATTCTTCTTTTTTATTGAACAAACAAATTTCTAAGATTGTATTAGAAATGGAGAAGCTTTTAGTCTTTGGGTCTTGGAGCATTAGTGGTTCTATTTTCTTTCTGTAAAGTTGGATAATCTGGAAAAAAAAAATCCTCTCCCCAGATAAAAAGTTTTTAAGGGTAAAGATATTTGTAAACAAAGTAAAGGTATTTATTTGAAAACACCTTTAGTAACAACTCAATTTCTCTTTGATTTCCTCATAAACTCCTCTGTTCTACCTCTTATCCAGTGTTGTTACTTCAAATTCAGCTTCTCAGCTTTGTGACCCAGGTCAGAGAGAAAGGAGATAACTCATTAACCACCCATAAACACAATAAAACTGCTCTGAGGATCTCTAAGAACCTTGCAGCAGTAACATGCCCTGGAGTGAACATGCAGGTGAAGGGATTAAATGCCAAAGAAAGTCACCCTTTTATCAAATATGTTCACAATAATTCCTTAGAACCATTACTGTGCTCTCAGTGGATAAAGAAAATGAAGTGACTCACTTTGGGGACAGCACATTATGTCTGTCCCACAGCTCAGCAGAAACCCAGGAATTCCAATTCCCAATCTCTTGGTGTAATTACAAAACTTTCCTTAGTGAAATGTTAGTTGTAGGAGTCGCTTCTTTGCATCCTAATGCACAAATATCCACCATTAATAGCAGCATAATGGAATAAATTTGCCAGGTCTCATGAAAATACACTGAGTGAAACATTTGATTAGGACGAGTTTAAGACTTCAGAGGATGTCTTCAGCTGCTTGTAAAGATAAAAGCAATCATAAAAACTAAGTGACTCTCAGTTAGAAGCTGTATTCTTAAGCTTTTAAATGCACATTCCCTCTAATTACCAAGTACTTCTCGATGCAATGCACTTTAGAAGTAACAGGAAAAAGTTCCAGAGCATTTGTGTTTTTGCAAGTTGAAAGCCATTAACATTTTAGAACTTTAACAAAGGGAAAATTGCACTGGTAGAAGGAGTGTACTTAAACCTGTGCCAGCCAATCAGTGGGTGTTCATTTTTCATTTAAGAACTGTTTATTTTCCCTTCAATCAATCAAAAATGCATTCAGATTGAGCTAAATGCAGTCCCCTGAATCCAAAGTGCCTAAATCCTTTGGCTCTTGTGCTGTCTTGTCTTTAGGGTTTCTGGGGCTGAGGCAAACCAGACTGTTGCAGCCAAATGCAGATAAAGCCTTTCTCAAAAACACCACATTGCCTCTGTCTACCCCAATATCAATGTCTTTTTTGGCTGATCTTGTAACAGGTTGCTTAAAACATCCCTGACAGGAATTCCAAGGAATGCTCTCTTGTTTTCAAACAGGATTATTTTAAGGGACATGTGAGATAACCTCACAAGATGCTTTTATAGCAGGCAGTGCGTGTCACACTGTGCTCAGGAAATATCTTCCTCACTTGAGGACAAATACCAAACTAGGCAGGCCACTAAACACTCATTCCTTTTTCAGGGTTTCTCTCTCACATGTTCCTCTGAAGGGATTAGCAGGGAAAATCCCAGGCCTGCTAAACTGAAGTGAGAAGAGCTTAATTTATAAATCAAGACACAGGAAATTTTCACTCCTGACATTCCCAGATCTCCACATTTCTGCTGTCCCTTGTTTGAGTGGTGTCCTTCAGTGAAGTGTCCAGTTTGGTGCTGAGGGTGGTTCATTAGGGCAGGATTCATAGTGCATCCCAGTATTCCCATCTGAGACACCCTCAAAATCCAGGCTTCTTCCATGTCCTGAGCAAGGCTCAGGGATTGAGCTCGAGGTGATCTGTGCTCATACTCCCATGGTGTGAGAAGCCAGCCTGGGCAAACCTGGTCACATCTGCTAAAGAGACAAAATCCAGCAGAGCCCTGCTGGGAGAGCTGAGGAACTGGGGAAAGGGCAGCACTGGGGGGTTGTCACCTTGCAGTAAGTGAGGGCTGACTCCTGAACCCTCATACATGTGAAAGAGGGCAGTGGAGCCTCTTGCTCTGAAGTGAAAACCTGTGTGCTTTCAAATTCCAGGACTTCAGAGGTGTTTGAAATCCAAATCAGAAGTTTAGTAGCTTAAGCCCTGTCCCTAACTGACACAAGTGAGAGTGCCTATATTCTTTACTAGTTGTTGGTGTCATAAATATCTCCATTAAGTAGCAATTAAGCTGCTGGGATTTGGGCTGCATGCCATTATATGAGGTAATTATAAAAGAATTGGATTAATTGGTTCCTGAATTATTTATGTAGACATAAATACTGCACATGAGATTGGTGTTAAAGAGGATACTGGCATGAAGAGAGGAAGGGGATGGTGTATTGATTTATGCTATTTCTTCAGTTCTTCCTCCCAAAAATATTAGAAAGGTGTAGAAGTTTGTTAAAAACTATTCCCATATTAATGTGCGTACATCACCTTATCAGCTTTTACAGAAATACACTCCCCATATAAAGCCATTCTGTGTGCTTTTGTAATCTCTCTGAGTCCCCACAAATAATAAGTGTTGAGAGTTCTTTCTTGTCAATACAATGAAGTCAATCTTCTGTCTGTTGCAGTGTAATTTAGAGCTGGGGGAAATGACTGATTTCACAGATATTAACTTTATCGAATATACAAACAACAGATGTATTATAGGGGAAAGAAGGAATTTTGTGTGAGCAGCACAAAGAACTCCAGCAATCAGCAAATTCAATCTGCTTTTGACACTGCAGCATTCTCACAGTCTAATGGTGCTTGTCAGCTGTAAAAATAATATAATACAAAGAGGTGGCAAAGTGAAAACAAGACAGGCTATTTAGTATGCAAACAACCAAGAAACTTAGAGAGGATACATTTATAAAAACAGAGATTATGGTTTGAATTAAAACTGTCATCTCTAAATTGATCTATTTTTGTGTTTTCAGGGCACTACTTGATGGGGTCAGGAAGAAATAGCCTGAAAAGTAAAACACAGTGTTGAAGTTGGAAAGAACCACTCTGAGAGGGCAGACTGGGAAAAATGTATCTGGACCTTTGTGGTCCTTCCTACAACTGCCCTAGGGAGGCCAGACTGGCTGATGGGAGGGGTTACATGGCATAAATGTACTAAATGAATGCTTTTGCTGTCCCTTTTGAGGATAAGTGGAGAAACCATTTAATGCCCCAGCAGTGGGCTCAGACAGGGGAGGTGGTGCATGGGCACCTTGGGGAACCCACAGCCAGGGGAGATGGAAAACAAAATGTCAGAGAGTCCTTCCCTTGTCAAAATGGTTTGTAGTGGTACTCCTGTGATGGGTGCAGGGAGCCAGGCTGCCTGCAGGATGATTTTGTGACAATTAACATTTTCTCTCATTTTTTTGAGCCTGCATTGCATTGTAGCTGGTTGGCCTTGCTGCTTTTGGGAGCTGTAAGCAGTATTTGAAGCTTTGTGCATTTCTTAAAAGTGGGGCACAAACTGGGGCAGATGGGGAGAAGATTTTGGTGTTCTCAGGAATAAAAGACATAGGGGGAATATTTTGGGCCATATCTTGCAGCATCAAAAACCAGAGTCTCAGCCCTGTCATAGGAGCTGAAATACTTAAAATTACATGTGGAAGGCCTGGAATAGCACAGTCTGAAGTTTCTTAGGTAGCAGTAACTGTAGAGAGAAATGGAAATGCTGACAGACAGACTCTAACAGGATGAGTTTTCCAGCTTGATTCAAAAGAGATGTCAATACAAGAAATCAACCCCTCCTAATTACAAATTAGCACAGACTGAGTGGTTTGGTACAGCTTCAGAAGTGGTGATTGAAGTGCCCACTCTCAAGCCATATGTGCTCTTGGTGATTCCACAGAGGTGACAATGATCCTTTTCCAGGTTCTTGCTTCTGATGGCCACAAATTTCCTTTGAGCTGTCACCTGGGTGCCACCTTCTTCAGTTTTACCTGCTCAGGCCCAGGTGAAGTCACAGGACCAGCAGAAAATACAGCAAAGGCAGCCCCAAGGGTTCACATGGGTGTTGTACACACACCATAACTGTGCTCAGCTCTTTACCCCAGAGGAGTGGGATGTGGGCCAGGTAACAACAAAACAGTGGATATTGCTGGGGCTGAAATCAGTCTGGCTGTTATGTGAAGAGCTGGTCTAAAACAGTCTGGAAGAGTTCCCTTGTATTGTTAGTGTTGAAATCTCAGGTTTCTGGTAATTTGACTGGTTTTAAAGGAGGAAGTCAAAACAAATCATTTTGACTCGCTTGTGTAAATTAATTTCATTTTGTCTTATTGAAATGCTTAATCTGTTTACTATTTTGCATAAGGCAGTATTTTAGGGTGTTTTGACATTATCAAAATGAAATGGCTCAGCATCATGGAAACAGAACAGTTCTGTGACTTTGTTTCACATAAAAGCTTGTTTTTCTCCTAATAATAAATAAGAATATATTTTGAGATGTCAGTATTTTCCCTGAAATTCAGAAATTCAGCTTTCTGGAAAGCTTTCATTTTATATCACTCAGTCTTGGTGAGATTTAAAGTTGCCTCTCCTGGTGGAAAGCAGACAGAAAATAAAGGCAGGTTTAGGGCCTGGGAATTCCTGGGTGTGACTGCTGGTGCAGAGTTTGCTGATGGGACATGTGGAGTCCTCTTGTCACCTTCTCACCAACCTGCAAAAGGGAACATCACTGGTTATTCAGCTCACCCTCAGGAGGCACTGAGAGAGGGATAATGCTCCCAAAGAGCAATTCTGAGGTAAGACAAAGTTCAAGAGTACAACTTGACCTTTACCTAGTGTTGAGTCCTGTTGTCTTTGCATCCCTTTAGTCCCTGGTGATGCTGAATACCCCAGACTCCCCTGCTTGGGATCCTCCTTGGGGCTGTGAGCTTGCAGCATTAGTGGCACCTCTCTGTGTGGTCTGGGATCACCCTCTTCCCTCCCAGCTGGCTACAGCAGAAAAGCTTGAGCACACAGATAAAACCAAATGGTGTCTGCAGAGAAATGTAAATGTTTGTACAAGGCATCTGCAAAAGCAGGCTGATGGCTTCCCAACAGCTCCAGCTCGTGCCAATACTGGGAGCAGGCAGCCTCTGGGCATATCCTCTATCATCCCTCTGTTCAAAGGCTGGCAGCAGGGCACTGTCAATGTGTCTGTTCCCTCAGATGAGAGAGAACTGGAAGGGAAAGGTTTGTGGCCAGCTTAACTCCCACACCAGAGTTTCACACAAGCCCCTACAGCAGTGACCTGTCATTCCACTGATGATTGGGAAACTGAACTACAGGTCCACTCATCCAGAATCACAAATACTCCACTGCTATGGAACAACTGGTGTATGTCCAGGTTGTGATGCTGGGGGTGGGCCTCAGATCAGCCTCGGGGAATGGCTGAGAATTAAATATGAGCTTCCACTTTGCATTTAAGCTCTTCTCACCCTGAAAGCCAACAATGCTGCATAGTCAAGTCCTTCAGTTGAGGATCTGACCCTTAGCCTGTGGAATTGGACAATTCCCATTACTCACCATCATTCCTGAGTAGCTTGAACCAGTATCTTTCACAACATCTTTGCTGGAGTGATTTAAGCACTAATGCAGCTAGGTATGTCTCAGATGGTGTGTTGTGAGTGTTCAAGCAATGTCAATTGGTTTGTTGTTTGGTTTTGGTTTCGGTCAGGTTTTTTGAAGTGGAAGAGTGGAGGGGATGGAGTGTAGCAGTCCACAGATCCAATGGGGAAGTGATATTGGTAATTACTGGCTGCACAGGTTTGCAGTGTTGAGGATATTGCTGACTGTCTTTAATAGCGGGAAGAGATAAGTTCCTGCAGGAACTGAACACAAATGTCAGTAATGCTCATTTCTGGCACTCCATGGGTGACACAAAGTCCATTGGGAACTGAGTGGGCATCACCCAACCCAGTTCCCTGTTACCTCGGCTGGCAGCGGCTTCTGCAGGGCTCCACTCGGTGACTCTCCAGAGGAGGTGCCGACACCCAGCACCGAATTCACCCTGTGCCAGAGCCCACCAGCCACAGGCTCACGGTGTGATGCCAGCCCAGCCCAGCATCAGCTGAGCAGCCCAGCTACCGGGAAAAGTGTCTGATAAATGCACTGCAGGCGGTACTGGCCCTCCCCAGGTGTCTGTCCCAAATCCTGCTTCCCCACGGGGACTACCCTTGTGTGTGACAGCGCATTGCGTGCCACCGGGCTGTCCCCAGCCTGTACAGGTGCGAAAGGCAAGGAGGTGCATCAAGGAGTTTGATACCTTAGCCTGTAGTATTGTAAATAATATGATTACAGAGAGTGGTAAATAGGTGGCTGCCGGAAAGCTGCCAACTGCACAGCGTGTGTGTGGGCAGTATGGCAGCGGCCATACACACACCAAGACCTTCGGCCCTTTTTCTCCAGGCGAGGGAAAGCCTGGCTGTGTCCTGGCTCTTCCCAGGGGCGGGAATGCCGAACACCGGGAATGCCGGGTGCCGGGAATGCCGAACGGGGAAACGCCGAATACCAGGAATGCCGGAATGCCGCCCGCCGTCCTGAGGGGGGAAGCGGGGCCGGGTTCCCCGCTGCAGCCGCCGCTCGGCACCGCCAGGTGGAGCCCGCGCGCCGCTCCCGGCCCTGAGGCCGCGGCGGTTCTTGAGGGTCGGGCAGACGGATTGATGGACGGATTGATAGATGGATGCCCCTCGTCACCGCTGAGGCTGGCTGGAGGTGCAGGCAGCCGCTGCCGAACACGCTGCCCACACTCATTTCTCACTCGTGAGCCCCTTTACCGTGTCACGCCTCCGAGTGAGAGCCGCGCCGGCCTTCCCGCAGCGCCGCTGCTGTCGCTGCTTGGCGGACAGCAGCACAAAAAAAGAGCCTGGGAAACCTTTTCATGAGATGGCTGAGGAGCTCTTTGGAAATAAGTTATTCACAAGGGAGGCTGTGGTTGGGTTGTTTTTTTTTTTTTTTTTTCCAGATTCACTGAATAACTGCTTGAGAGCCCCGAAGAGAGAACATGGAAGCAGTTGCTTATATAAGCTGGATCCAACTCAGGGAGAGGGGAAAAATGTTCCCCAACAGCAGCCGAGCCCTTGCCAGACAGTGGCTTTAGCTGAAGAGTTATCCTGACCTAAGCAACAATGCATCCTGCTAAGTCATGTTAGCATAAAACTCCCTTGTGGTACTTGTGGTGGAAACAAGGAGCTGGGCTGGTGGTATTTGTTTTGTCTTCAGGACTCACATTTGGCCCTGAATTTTCATGTCTGCACTGGGGGGATCCTCGGGGTGCCAGCAGGGATGGTAATGAGTCGAGTAAAACTCACAGTTTTTGCTGTTGGGCACAGCTGGGAGGTGTTGATGGCCAAAAACCAGCATTGCCTCAGTCAGCAAAGATGACACAATCACCTGGTGCCCCAGGGGAGTTGCTGCTGGGAAGAAAAGGTGGAAAGTGAGGCTTTTTCCTTTAGGAGAAGGGATGGCTCTGCCAAGGTGTGTATCTTTTTGTTTCTTTGCCCCAAATCCCGCACTTTCTGGTGTCAACCATTCTGTGCAGATCATCTGCTGGGTGATCTCCAGGGGACAGAGCCAGAACGAGGTATCACAGAGGAGACAGGAAGAGATGGGGTGCTGTCACCCCTGAAAGCCCTTCCCAGGAAAGAATCTTCCCATCCAAACTACCCTTGGTCAAGATGATGTCTCTCTGACAAGCCTGTGGTGCCAGGGCTGTTTGGGGCACCTCGTGCTCCAGCTGCATTTGGGCAGAGCCTGGGCAATCTGGATGTGCTGGCATCTCCAACCCTGCTGTTGTCACTTGTCCAAGTGCAGCAGGGGCAAAGGAGAACAAAACCATATAACACACAACAGTGCAGTGCAAGAGCCAAGTGTAAATCTCAGGAGCTCAAACTCTCAGTCCCAGCCTGTGACTTTTAGGAAACCTTTCCAAGTGATGCTTCACAAATACTGCTTTCTTGCAGTATTTTTAGCTTGACTGGAAGAAGCAGATTTTACCCAGAAATTTTCTGGAAGAGGGGGGGAAAAGATCCCTAGTCTGTCTGCCTGAGATATTTCTAAGCTCATCTCTTACACTCCACAGGAGGAAGGGTTAAACAGGGAAAATGGGATGCTGTGTATTAAAATTACAGCTGAAATCTCCTATCACTCATTGTAACCACGTTTTTGTACTGCAATGAAGGACTAGGAAGAAAGTGCACAGAAAACTGTAAAACAGCCATCTAAACATTTAATGGTGCACCTGTGGCAAAAATTAATTGTAAACCCCCTACTTTCCCCCCATTTCTAGTGGTTGTAATTGATCACTGCCAGCACCAAACTCAGTGTGCCAGTGCCTGACCTGCCATGCAGTGGGAGCACGAGGCTGCATGTCCAGCCAACAGTGTGCCTTCATTTCTGTCTCAGCATGCTGCCCTGTGGAGAAGAGATGAACACTCTTTAGTACTTCACAAAGAAAAAAAAAAGGTAAAAAAACCCCGTGCTAGATCATGCAAAAGTGGAAACCCAGCTCTGTTTTCCAAAGGGCCTGGAGAAAAGGTATGCCTCGCTGCCTCTAAATTAGATCACAAATTTTCTGGCTGTTGGCAGCATCTCAGTGTTCACCCCCAAGGCAAAGATCTGAACAAATTAGGTTTTGCTATCACAGACCCCTGTGTACCTGTGCTGTGCTCCCACTAAAGCACAGGGAATGTACCTGTGTGAAATGTGGGGGCTTTGGGAACCTGCAGGAATTGCTGGTTTTGGGAAGGCACAGGGGCAAATGGTGAGGAAACCACTGCTGCCTGTGGGTGGTTGACAGCCTCTGGCACTTAACAATTCACCAGTTTGGTGAAATATAACACTCTGGGGGCAGAAAAGGCATGTTTTGGGGTGTGTGTGCTGCAGACTGGAATCACTCAAGGAGTGTTTTGCCAGATATTTTATTCAATGAAATTCTTCATACACACGGTGAGTGCTGATGTTGACATATGTGCTACATACCTACAGGTGTGCTCTGCATCTTCTCCCATGTCAAAAGCATTTTCAGCTGGCTGAGATGTGCTCTAGCAGTGTTGAGTGTTTTTCCTCACAGGGTTTCTCCTTGCCCTGTTCATGCAGCTCTCACTAATGTTTTTGCATCAAAAGCAGGATCAGACCCTCAGGAAGCACAAGGTGACACTGGTGACAAAAGGGAAACAAATGCTGATGCATTTGAGCTCTGAACTCTTCCTTTGTTCCTCTAGTTGATTGTTTGCTGCCCATGTTTTCTGTAACAAGGATGTTTCCTGAGCAGGAGGCAATGACACTCCTGCCCTTGGCCAGCTCAGCTCAATAAACTGCTTGAGTTCTGCAACAAGTGTCAGAGTGGGACCAGGACTCTCACACACCCAGGTGGGGACACTGCCTCCAGCTTCTGATGCTGCTGACCTCTTTAGAATTCAGGTAGGTTTGATTTTATTGGCTTCTGATGCTGCTGATGGAGAATGCTAAAAATTAAGGAGTTGGATGACCCCAAAGTGGGCAAAAATGCATTTGTTGTTCTGAATCGAAGCCCTCACTGGACAATAGCAAATGTAATTATTACATTTAATTACATATAATTATTATTAACATATAATTACAAATGTAATTATATACATAAACAAAATGAAATGTATCACGCTCCTGGAAAATAATTCCTCCCTGCTCCAACACCCCCTCCTGCAAGGCAGAATCCTCAAAAGGCCTTTCCTGTAGAGTTCTGCCCTAATCTGTTGCTTATCTCATGTGGTACATGAAGCCTTGTCCCTACCAGCACAAACATGTTGGAGAACTGACCTGAGAGGAGACCCTTGGGGGTGGGGATAAGGCAGTGCAGGGTTTTCAGGAGAACCTCTAGATGGCTGTGGAGCTCTGCTCCCTCTCAAACATGGGTTTGGCCACACAAATACAATGAAAACCTTAGTCTAGACTTAAGCTCTTGCCTGTTTAGTTGACCTGATTAAATAGCAATTATTTTCCCCTATTGAACACATACCCCAAAAGTTCCCTCCCTCTGCCATTTCATCCCTCCCCCACGCAGCTGTGACAGGTCTGTGTCCCCAGGGTTCTCACCTGTTCCCTGGGGCAGCTCTGCTCTCACAGATCCCTGTAGGGCAGGTCTTGATGTGCTTGTGCCTCTGAGTTTTCTCCCGGATCTGCTGGGAGCCATCTCTGTTCCAGAGTAATTTCCAGGCGCAGGAAAATGGTTGTGGCTGTACAAGTTACACAGGCTGGTAGACAAATGGGTCAATGTTATCTTTAAAACAGGGAAGGTGTGGAGTGACTTTGCCCCTCTGCCTGCCCCTGAGCAGGTGTGTGCAGGGGAAAGGGATACTTTGGTTTTTTAGAGGAAGAGAAATCATTTTTGCAGTGCTTTGAGAGAGGCAAATATAATACCTACTCAAACATCTCTGAGTAATCCCAAATAGTGCTGCACTCTGAGTTTTTCCATTTGTTTTACATGGATGGGCTAGGGATTTTCACAACCAAACTTCAAAGGTTAAATGCTGTGAAGTCAGCAGGAAAATGTGTATTTAACCTTTGGCTGTGGCTAGATAAACCACTTAATTTCACAAAGTTTGCACTGGAAAAGCCTGTATTTTATGATTGTCAGGAGGACATAAATTGAGCGTGGGCAGGAAGAGGAAAACAGGTCAGGAAAATGCTCTTCAGAGTATGCTCTTGAGTGCACTTCCTTGGTGTGAACATTTTCATGGGGATGACCATACAGATGACTTGACCTTCTCCAGGACTGTGCTGTGGGGCAGGATCCTGGAAAAGCTGGGCAGACACTTTGCACTGACACTGAAATGCATTTTGCACTGCTGCTGCTGTGTCCCCATGGGGCACAAACTCACCCTGCACAGTGTGTGAGTACAGCAGGAGAGGGACCTGGCTCCAGCCGTGGTTACTCTGGTCACCTCAGAGCAACGAGGCAGTAACAGGGTTGTTTTGGGCTGTGCCACAACAATAATAAACTGGGCAGGTGCCAACCAAGTGGCTCTGCTGCAGTCGTGTCACCTGGTCGAGCAGCTAAAAATACCCCCAATAATAAAAACTACTCTGGTTGCTATAGTCACAATATTTTAGGCAAATCTCAGCTTTCATTAAAAAGGGAAGGAAAGGGAAGGAAAGGTTAGGCTCTCATCTTCCTGAGCCAGAGAAAAGTTTAAAACATAAAGCAAACATGACCTTGCATTTCAAAGATCAGGAGTTAGGTCCTACCCAGAAAAACACCATTCATGCACAAATTGTTATTAAATGCTGTCATTATTTATTGAGTGGGTTTTTTTCATTATTTTAAAGGCTGCACCATGATGGTGGGCAACTGCTGCCAAGATTTTAATCATTGAAAATTGGCAGAGCTTTGTAAATTGTTACACAATCAATGAAGGTGCTTCACAGCAGTTGGGAAGATCAAGATAGATATTGGATTAAATTTGCTAATTAGTGCTAAATACAAACTGCATGTGCACTGACCGCCTTGCTAGGCTTCCATATCAGGAACAAGGCAAACTGAACTGTTATTCCTGCTTTTTTTCTTTTCTACTTGCTCCCTGTGTGCTACTGGATTTTCCAAAATATCCACTGAGTTTGCATTGATTATGCAGTTTCTTATGGTGTATATTTGCTACAAAATTGATTATATTTTCTTATGCTTGCTGACTGAACTCACAGGAAAAAAAAGGTCCTTTTGTGCCTCTACCAAGTTTAATTTTGGGAAAAGTCTCTTTTGGGGATGTGAGCAAGAACACGATGTTGTTGTTATGTCTGGGACCATACTTAAGTGTCAGAATTTATAATGTTTAATGCCTACCTGGAGATTACTGATCATGTAACACATTTTATTAGATTTATTGAGTAGCAGATGGTGGAACATGATGTGAGCCCTTGTGCTGCACAGTCTGCTGCCCCATGGCAGTGAGCAGGAGGGAGGGATAGACAAAGTGTATGGCTCTGGCAGGTGGGATGTTTGGGTGGGATTCCCTGCAGGAGCAGAGCCCTGCAGCAGGCAGGAGCCTGGAGCAGGACCAGACCTGGCTCCCACTCATTCCTGGCATGGCTACTTCACTGAGCTTGGGGTTACTGGGATGTGGCTGCATTTGGGGAAATGGGGGATGAAATTGTCACAAGTAGCAGAGGTAGCTTTGGTTGGGGGTGTTGTGGTCCACAGAGGGATTTGGATGTCTACAAAGGGGAGTTGTTTTGCCACATAGCCACTATTTCATAGCCTAAATCAGGTGCTTGAGACTAGGCAGGGCAGACCAACACTGAAGTGTTAAAAAAACCTTTGAAGCATTGTAGTGTTTTGTCTACAGCATAATTTCCCTGTGTGGTGGAGGAATGCAGATGTACCTGCCCGACTGGAGAGCAGGGAAGCTAAACCCATTCATATTTAGGAGTCTCCTCACTGTACATTTGGGTACTTAATGTCTTTTTCAGCATCTCCACGCCTGAATTCCCTCATCCATAATTCAGCCACGTTTTGAAGCTGAGGCATTCTGTGATCCTGCACAACTTCTGCACATCACTGCCAGGCAAGGCACTGCGAGCAGGGGTCTTTTCTTCCTCAGGGCTTAGAAAAATGAACCTGCACCCCAACCATGAGGGAAGTTGATTGGAACAATAATTCTGCTGGTGTTAACGACTGACTCAGCTGCTGACAGAGTTTTACACTGTTGTAACCAACAGCAAGGCTTGCTCTTTGCTCCTCTCTGGGCTGTGACCATTCCCCTCTGTTGCTGCAGGCAAGGGAAACTCTTCAGGAAGGCTGGCTCATCCAAGGACAATAATGACAGCCATAATATTTTCCATGTCTTTTGTTGGCAGGAGGGAAAGGGGAGGATGTGATTTTTTTAAAGCAATACCTTCTCAAGTGGGGAAGTATGACTGAAAAAGTGAATTACGTTTACCATGAGCAACTTGGAGTTCATTATTAATGTTTTGTTCTTTCAGCTTTTTGGAGCATGTGTCTCAGTGATAAGGAGTGTGCAGAAATGCTTACTTGATTAGAACCAGCAACCAAGGCCTGAGGGTGGTTTCTTTTGTTTGGTTCTTTTTAATAACTGAGTAATTTCTTTGGTATCCTCTCACAGACAGCCAGGATTAGGTACATCATTTAAGGCAGCCTTCTATCTCCTGGGGTTGTTTCCAATGATGTGATGATTTATTCCTGGCTTATTTACTCCTTTTGCTCCATGAAGAAGTGGATTCTTGCCCTCTGAATGGAGGGAAGTTCTGAAATAGCTGGCTCTGGCTTTGCTGGGAGATCTGTAGTAATTAGAAAATGACCAGTCTAGTTAGGTGATTGTATATAAATGTTTAACCCTGGTTTCTACTTGAAATGTATCAGATAGATTTGCAGGAGAATTGACTGCTGAGTGACTAAAATTATTCTACTCCTGAGGTAATCCCAGTCTGTAAAGGCTGAGTTTCTGGTTATGCAAAGACCCCAAAAAAGTGCCTGTGAGGCAAAATCCTGAAAAGACCTCATTCGTGTTCATTCTCTGCAATATTACCATCATCTTCCAGTTTGTGTGTAAAAAAATATCATCAGGACTGGATCAGGAGTGGCTGTGCAGGAGCTGAATGGTGCCTCAGGGAGGCTGGGGGTGCTGGGTATCTGCTGGAGGGAAATGCAAGCCCCACCCAGGATGTCAGCAGAGATGAGATGTATTTGGTGTGGCTGAAGGAGCTGAGAGGGAGGTGACTAAGACATGTCATTGTTTTTTGATGTGCCTGCATCTGGTGACTGCAACAGTGCCATGCCTGTGTTGGTTTGGAAGTTGATCCTGTCAGTGGGATGCCCCAGCCTTCTGCAGGCAAGTGAAGATAGATTGTCCATGGGATTCCTTAATGATTCTTAATTAAAGGACAAATTTCCACCATTTTTATGTGAGAGCAGCAGGAACCACAGAGATCTCTCCTGGACTTGAGCTAACCCCTCTGGATAGCTGTAACACTTAGATAATTTAATGTACAAAGCTTCAGGTTGTCATCATTATGTCCCTCCATGTAAAGTACTTCAGGAACAATTTGGCCAAGGCAGCAGGGATACTTCTGTGTAAATATGTCATGAGATCCAGCCCTTTAATGTTCATAAAAAGGCAGGATGTCAATTTAAGCTCTCCTCTATCCAATGCATCTGAGGTCTGCTGATTTATGGAGTACTGTAAATTGCAATCATATAAGCCTGTAACACTCTGGCAGCTATTTAAATAGCAAAACTTTCTTCCAAAAACATGATATATGGAAGGTATAAAAGTTTTAAAGCAGGAGCCTGCCTTAATAGGGAAAGAATATTAGCTTTCATTTACTGACAGGAAAGAGCAGATTTTCCTTACAAGAAATGCTCCTTACATAGCCACCCCATGCTTCGTATTAATCAAGTCATTGCTTTTCTGTTGCCAAGATCCTGGGTAAGATTTGCTTGTGGGGGACTTGGGAAAGGTTAATATTCTCTGAATACTTGGTGACAGAGCTGGGCAGTCAGGGCATGGATTGAATTCCTGGTCCCCAGTAAAATCAAAGGCCAAACACTCATTTGCGGGTGAAACCAAACGAGGTTTCGCGACCAGGAGGGAAATGGAAGAATGACAAAATAAATCAAGCTGAAGTGTCAGTCTGCAGTGGGAAGGTCCAAGGGCCAAATGTCACTCTCAGCACTCTGCCATTCACCATGGATGTTCTCATGAATCCTGCCTTCCACCAGACATTTCCTGTGGCTCCTGTGGGAGGGGGATGCCAGCAGGCAGGACTGCTAGTGCCTGCCAGCTTTAGGTGCATTAGATTGGCACTTGTGAGATGATAAAAGACACAGGAGTCTCATGAGAAGGGAATAGGGGATTTGAGCAGTCGGGCTAACTCGCTCATGGTGGTGCAGAAACCTTTGTTTGTAACTAAGCTTAAGTCTTCAGCATTTAAAATGGCTCTTACCTTGCAATCCCCAAGGAAGTGACTGTTTATAGACATCCATGTTCCAGGAGCAAGGGGGAATAGGGCAGGAAGATGCACTGATGTGATTTTACTGTCAGAAACTAGTTGCATATCAGAGTAAGAAAGATACTGATTTGCTATGTAACAAATATCATATATAATAAAAATATTTACACAGAGATAACTACAAGCTGGTTTTTGCTCTTTAACATGTCACAGTAATTGACCTTAATAAAAGTCCTGTTAGAAATAAGACTATTCTGACTCATATGCTTGAATTTCTGTACCAGAACAGGAATTTTGTGCTAGTGCTAATGGTCAGTTTTACTGTATTGAAAGAGCTGAAGACTGAATTTTAAGTGGATTTTACCCCACTGGTATGGTGCAAAGTCTAGCAAGCATTGCCATGGGAGGTGTGGCCAATTTTTATCTCAGTCATGTCAGGGCAGGCACTCTTCTGTGCTTTGGAGGGGGTCTGGTGAAGAGCTCTCCTGTGTGAGCATTGCTCTCATGGCCAGACCCCACAAGTGGCCCAGATACACTGATGCTATGCCATTTCTCTTATCTTTAGCCCAGAGAAGATATTGGTTGGTTTATCTTACTCCAAAATTCTGGTTTTACCACCTTCCAATGACTTGTGTGCTATAACAGGTGAGAAGCTGCCAAAAGCATGTCAGACATTGTATTTGATATTTTTTGAAACTTTTCTGACTTATTTCTTTAATTTCTTCCTGGCTGTGTCTTGTTGTATCCTGTTTGCTCAGACATGAACCCTTCCACCAGAACTGGGACAGTGGCATTAAAGCTGATAGTACCCCCCTATATGATAATGTCTGACCACGTCTCTCAGAGACTGCTGAAGAAATATTTTCAGTGGCTATTTTCTTTCAGGTTTACATTGGAGTCTGCTCCTCATAACATCCTCTTGAATCCAGAGCACTGCCACAGAGCCAGTCCTGAAGGAATAGATGGATCACTTTAATAAAATAATGACATTTCCCTTAAACCTGTTAGGAAGAAGGATATTATTTTGGGGCAATGATTTTTTTTAAAAAAGCTTTAGGACAACTTTCAGTGTTGCTTACAGTCCTGTGTTTCTTCCCACGGGATTTCTCTTTTGAACACTTTCAAATATGTGTGAAAGCCTTCCCACAAATGTGAATAAGCTAAATGTGGATTCGTTTCCAGTTCACCACCTTCTGAAGCTTGGCATTTTCTGCCTTTTCAGCTGGTCTTCCAGTTGGCCACAGAAAGCATCACAATTGAGTATTAACTTTATTGTCTTGAGAAATCATTTCTCTTGAACACTTCCAGTGTCCAGTATCTTAAAAGCTTTTTCTCACAGCTAAATTCCCAAGCTGTTGAGTCAGATGGAAAGAAAAGGGAAAACATAAATTCTTCATTTGAAGCTACATGCAGTCATTGTTTTCAAATACTTTTTACTTTCTGGTGTGGTGTTCATGTACAAGAATGTATAGATTAGATCATAAAGGAAAAAAGAAATGTTTGTGCTTGGTTAGAATACACTGCTTTGCCTGGCAAATCATAAATATCCTGTTATCTTGGTGCAGTTGGTCATTCTGTTTGCTCCCTGACATCTAGAGTTTTGCTGTGGCAGCAGCTGAAGCTTTGTGCTTCATATCCTTGAGCTTCTGACAGTAAATCAAGGGGAACCTCTGAAGCAGCAGTGGGTTGTGATGCACAGATGAGCCTGGTGGCCCAATTTCACAGAGACAGGAATCTGGGAAAAATGAAGTCCTTAATGCCAGGCAGTGTCAGGCTAGGACATACACACAGAGCTGCTTCATTCAGCTGGATTGTTGTATATTACTGTCTCAATAGATATACAGTGAAGTTTAAAGTTTCCTGTGGCTGTGAGCAATATGTGGGAGTGGCAGCTTGGGGAAGGGCCCTCAGCTGGCAGAGCAGAACTCGTATGTGTGCTAATGCTGGAGCACTCCTCGCATGAAAACCAGGATTTGAGATGGATGTGGTGGAACTGCAGCTATGAAAACGTCTCTAGATAGTTTTCACTCCTTGCAAGAGACAGATAAAAAGCTTTAACTGGGACTTGGGTGTTGCAAGTTCACACTCAAGCTTCTGGAAGGAGCTCAGGAAGGACTCAGCATCTCAGAATAATAGTTCAAATGCAGATTTTGGATTCACAAAAATCTGCTCTATTTTGCTCTGCTCCAAAGCTTACACTGGTTTGAACACATTCTAAAAATGCCTTTTTCAGGCACACCAGATCTCCCTTGGCACAAACCACAACCAGGACAGTGGTGCTGTGGCACTGCATGCAGAGAGCAAAGCTTGATACTCCAAAGAGATAGACCAAAAATTTCCTTGGAGGAGAAAAGTGTGTCATCACCTACTCAACATGAGAGAGCGTGTTCAGAAGGAGAGGGAAGCTGTGTCTCTATCAAAGATGAGGCTGTAAGTGATGCTTATCCCTTTTAGCTCAGGTTACAATACAGGGTAGCATGTGCCCTATGATAAATCTCTGCCACTGACTTTGCTTTCAGGAGTTGTTCCCTGTTCATGTAAAAGTGACAATTAGTACTCCACATCACCTTAGTCATTTACACTAGACTTGGAATAAGATTTTGGGCAGTCCTTAGTTGCTTTCAACATCAGCCAAAACAGAATAATTCCTTTGCCCCATCTGTACCTCAAATCCCATGCAGAGTTTCTTCATGTTAGTTTGTTTGTATATGTACTGCTGGTATTATAAAATTCTCTGAATTCTTGAGTTGCTGTTTCTCAATAATCTTTTGGTTGTTTTAGTTTTCAGCCAATGCCTTCGTTTTCCATTAATCTGGAGTAAACAGCAAGCACATCTCCCAGAATAAAAAGTAGTCCTTGCCCTGTAGCAACTGCCTGAGAGGAGGCTGAGTGTCACTGCAAATGAGGGATCTGGGGACAGCAGCAAGATATGTGGAGGTGCAGTTGGTACTTGGACAGAGTGAGAGAGAATGATTTAATCCCAAATCAGTGCTGGCTTAATGGTCTGCTTATATTGCAAAAAAAAAAAAAAAACCACAAAAGAACAAACCAAAAACTCTAAGGATTTGGTGTTTCTTTAGGATTTTTGCAGTCTTTCTGATAAGGATAACACAGAGCAGGGGAAGGTGATGCTTGTAAACTATCCTCCCATTAAACCCTCACAACAGGGTACTATTGAACAGTCCACCTTCATCTGGTAGTCCACTACCCTCAGACTCTTTTAATTTTATTTGTTTAAAGGATTTCCAAATTTCAGCAGTTGATTATCCTATCTAAGGTAAGCAGCAATGTGCCTGTCATGGCTGAATACCAGAGATATTTTTCCCTATTTTTAAAAACATTTTGAATTCTGGATGTGCCATTCATTATGACCACAGTGCTTCCAGACGTCCCCTCACCTGAAAATTTAATAGCATACTCCCCATTCCAGCACCTTGATAATTAATGACAATTTTGATAACACTGTGAGATTTGGGGCATCCACAAGTAGATCCTCATGTATTGTGACTGTTCCATGGGGCAGCAGTCTTTGGATACAGCCACCCTGTCACCCTCTGCTTTACCTATAACAGAGAAGAAGTTTAGCAAGAGATTTTCCCTGGTTTCTTTCTGACACTGGTGAGTGAAGCAGCTTTGAAGGTCTTGCTTTGAGATCGATGATAGCTACTGTTTTTACATCCAGAAGGTTTGTTACCTGCTGTAGAAATAAAATACATTTCTTTGCCATGCTTTCCTCTTAACAAATCTACTGGTGGCTGCATCTCATCTCCTTGTTATCTTCCTGATTCTGACAAATGGTTTGATTTGTTTCTGCAGGAGCTGGAGTTAATCCGATTGATTTATAAATCTCCCAGCTACTCCTTTTTTATCTCTTTAAAGAACTGCACTATGCTGATCTTTTTTTCAGTCTTTCAGTAGCTTATCCCTCCCTCCTCTGTAGGATCACAAAGATGAATGCTAATAGTTCTTTGATAGATTCCACCAGCTCTTTTGGCAGCCTCGGTGGTGTTTGTCAGACTCTGTCTGAAAGTTTGCTCGTTTCATTACCAACCATTTACTTGCAAAGTAATGTTTTAAATAAAGGTTCATTCAGAAAGGCCACTGAAATTTCAGGCCTCTCCTCTGTAGATCGTTTTCCTGTGCTCATTGTTGACATTTTCTTTTTCTTTGGACTTCCTTCTCTTCCTGATGTTATTTGAGAGTGATTCCTTATTCTTCACATCTTTTACAGCTCTTTGCCTTGATCTCTGTGATTTTGTCCATACACTCTTTTTTAGTGAATAAATATATCTTTCTCACTCTTTATAAATTCTCTATAACATTAATAATTTACCTAAGGGAAAAAAGAAAACACCTTCTCTCTACATACTTTTCAAGCCTTTCCTACACTTTGCTGGTTTGTCCTCATCCCACACTTATTTATGCGAAGCTGCTATTTTTTTCTGCCATGCCATGGATATTTTCTGATCATTATCCATGGTTTTTCTTCTCCATTCTTCTTCTTCCCTCCAGCCAAAAGTCATGGGCAACTGATTCCTGCTGGCTGCCAGACTGGGTGACTTTAGTGCCCAAAAAAATAACAAAAGTTAGTGCTTAGAATTTTCCAAAAATGTCTCCTTGCTCTCACTTTGGCAGAATCTGTTCCCTAAACTGAAATTGAATTTATGAGAATTTTGATGCCTCTAAAACCACATTCTCTAATGGTTTTACTGCTTTTGGAAAAAAATTCACCCAAATCTAATTGCATTATTGGAAATGATTGGAGCACTATAATATATGGTGAAGAATTTCTGTGGTCTCTGAGAAATCTTTTGTTCAGCCAAAAAGGCCATCTAATGCTTACAGGAAAGATACTTTGAAGAGGTTTTTTTTTTTTTTTTAATTAAAGGGAATGGGAAAGAGTCATGAGAAGACAACTCTGGGGTGCATTCAAGAGAGAGATTTGGGCTACAGGGATGGAAACTGCTTGTTGCAAGGCTAAAGAAAAATAAAAAAAAAATAATGTGTATTTAAAGGTCAGGAAACAATTTGTAGTTCAAGAGCAAAAGCTTCTGAAAGCTCTTAATTCCTGATGTAATTACCCTCTGTGAAGCAGGGCATTAGCACTCCATGTTGCCCTAATTAGTTTACCAGACCACATATTCCAGGTGAACCGTGCTTGCAATTGGCCTGGTGCTTGTTTGTGATTAACAAGCATTCAGATGAAAAATTGAATGTCATGTGAGCACTACTCCAAGCTCAGTAAATGTCAGGCAGTCGAGAGAGTCGGGAAGCAACAGCAGCAGCAGCAGCAAAACACCAGGGAAAAAAAGCATGAGCTGTGTATAAGAGGAGCCTTCTAGAATTCCTGGCCTAAAATAAGAGGATATGGAAATAGAGACAGTCTAGTGAGGAGCTGTAACTTAAAATATTAATACTGACAAAGAACAGAAGAACAACTCCACTTACTTTATCTCAAGCCATTAGCTTTGATTTAGTGCAGCCAGGGAAGCCTTTTGGTACTTTCTGTGCTATCTTCACACTCCAGCTTAATAGCATTTTTTTAAATGAGGAGTGGTCCCTCAAGCAATATTTCTCTTTAAGAGGCAAGTCCCAGCACAGAGTAATAAGTAATCTGGGAACAATATATTTTAAAAGAAGAAATAGATTCTGCCAGCTCAATTTAAGGAAATATTTATTGCACATAATTTCTCAACTGTTTTCTGAGTAAGCAATATAAAATGATCCTTATGAACAGCAAAATGGAAAGAAGAAAAGAGTGTGCATCATTATGGGGGGTTTAATCTTCTATGTGTCTGCCTGTTCTGAATGAAGTCTTTACTTACATGAACTAATGGGATCTACCCTGGATGTCTCAGAAATTTTACTCCCCAAACGACCTTGTTTTTAACACTACCATGCACCTACATCCTCCCTTTCATGTTTTGCTTTCTAATAAATGACAACAAGCTTGGTGACTTTAAGGGAAGGAAAGAGGTGCTAGTCTTGTCTTGTCTTGTCTTGTCTTGTCTTGTCCATGACCAGATATTTTCCATCCCATTGAGCTGCAGGTGTGATGACACTTGGCAGAGTGGGAATGGAGTTGTTCTGGTTTGTGCTCGCTTGGCTGCTTTGGTCCCAAGTGAGAGTGTCTGTTTGCCATGACTGATTAAAACCCACATCACCAGCTCCTTGCAGTTCATAGTTTCTTGTGAGTTTTCTGCTGTTTGTCTCCTCTGAGAAACAAATAGGCCAAGTGTGAAACATGGGCTTAAAAGATGTGCATCATGTAAAAGTAGCATAGTTCAACAGCCTTAGAATAAGTGGGTTTTTTTCTTCTTTATATAAATATATTAAATTGGTATTGAGTTTCCAGGGCCTCCTTTCAGCTGTAGCTAAAAATACAATCAGTGCACCACATTTTGGCAGATTTAACAGAGCAAAATTGTTTATATGCAAAGTGTTTCCTGCTGAGTGTAACAAATAATAATTTAGTTTAGAACGTGGCACCCCACAGATCCAAAAAGCACTTGCTGTGGAAGGAAAATGTTGCTCCCTCCCCTCTTTCAAATGTTTTGGTATCTTGCCTTCCTGTCACTGTGAGCCTGGTAATCCCTTTGCAGACCCAGACACACAGATATTTTACAACTGCATTATTAAATTAGTTAAGTACTTCTTTTCTTTTACCTCCATGGGATTATGACAGTGTGCTCTACCTCTTGTTCCTTTTTTCTATTACTTTCATTACTCACAGGAACATCATTCAAGTGATCGACACGTTTGTTAGAGATCTATGCAATTTTTAAAAATCCAGTTACATGTGGTTTAAATTCTATTATTTTTGTTAATGTAATCAGACATCATGTTTGCTTTGCTTATTGGACCAAGATTCATCAGTCTTTTCCTACTGAACAATCACGTGAATTTACATCTGAGAGTCTGTGACCATGGTGCAAGAAGGAAAATTAAAGCTGGGTCAGAGAAGGGGAGGTGGGCACTGTAGGCTTATATCTGTGTGCAAGCCTTTTGGCTGTGACTCAGAAGTGTTGCAATGGAAAATGATTGTCCCCTTTTTAATCATGTTCCTTTTTATTGTGAAGGGAACATCAAGTGTACCATGTACAAAGTTTTCTGTGATAAAGGACATAATTTAAAAAGTCAAACTTAATTAATTATGAAGACTTCAGGTTGGATCAGAAATTGATATACCTTGCAAATCAGAACAAGTTAATAGGAGTGCAATTATTGCAGGAAGACCCTTGGTATTAGACACTGTTTAGATGTTGCCCCATCCTGTTGTTTTGAGGAATGTATTCCAAAAGCACTTTGGCAATGGAAAGGAGTGCAGTTCAGTGAAAAAGTGAGACAGATGAGAAAGGAAGAGGTTTCTGAGCATAGTGGATTTAAATAGTATACCATAATGTGCCAGTAGCAGTCAGATTTTAACACTGAATATAATAGCAATATGGCTCTGCTCTGTCAGAGCCATTTTTATATTAAGAGCTTTCAGGTTTTTTGAGAGGTACAGATCACAAAGTGTTCAGTTGCCATATGAGTCCCCTTGAGCTTTGTTTCTCATCACACACAATAGTGGGAATGAATTAGATGTCATCCCTCTTTGTGCCTGTGTGGGCCCACAGAGCTGTGTGGAAAAAGCTGCTTAAACTTGTTTGCTGCTGCTGTCCTGTGGAACATGGTAGTTGAAATGTGGGTATGGGAGGTGTGACACAGAAAATCTGATACTGTCACACCAAGGCTCCTCTTAAAATAGTTGTCAGAGCAGGGGATGGAAGGGACATTCAGCTGAAGTAAAATGCTGCAGATCACTTTGTGTGCTTTCTGGAGAAGGAGAAACAGGACTTGGTATTTACAAGCCAACTACCTTGACCAGGCTCTCCATATACTTTGGTCAATTTCCAGTCTTGCACTTTTTCAAATTCCTGGTACAAATTATTTCATGACACAAAGAAAATAATCCTCCAAAATTGCTTAATTCTTTTCCAGATGAAAATAAAATCCCAACATTTTGGACCTTTGACCAAAGTTCACCACAAGTTTTAATGTGACAAACTGTTCACTAGAAAAAGCTAATAGAGAGAATCAGCAACTTAGGAACAAGATACAATTTTGAACCAGAATGTAATGGGATCAGAGGGGAGAAATTAATGTCTTGTGGTTTGAACATCAGGCATCCTTGATCACTGGATGAATGAATGGGTGGAGTGGATGATATCCTAAAATCTGTTGCATGAGCAGTGTCTGGAGGCATCTATTGCCCTGCCTCAATAATGGAAAAAAATGGATTCTTGGACCCCAGGATAGGGACAGGAATTGATTTAGAAGCAAGGAAAACAGACAAACACACACAGAGCTGCTGTGTTGTCTTTGCCAAAGAGATTTGATCAATAGAGTGATGGTCAATAGCTAAAACTTTCTGCAGTTCATGGTTGGGTAGCTTGACTTCTCAAAAGTGGAGTTGGAAAACCCAGCAGAACCTGTGCTTCACTGGAGGAAGTAGTCAGAAGACAAAACCAAGCACCTTAAGACATAGGACTGCTCATGTGTTTGTTCCTCACTGAAAGAGAGAATATAACCTAAGAGCCATCCATATAGACAGCTTTGAAGGATAGTTTGTGTTTATCTGTGCTAATCTACTTCCCTGGGAAAAAAAAAATGGTTTAAATGAGAGTTTTGGCAGAAGAAGCTGTTTAAAAATGCATCCTGTGAGAGAGAGTGTAAGAGAGCTGCCCTGCACATTGTGGATGTAGGAACCATTCTGCCTCATGCTGCTCCTCACACTGGACAGAGGGGACACTTGGGGTGCACAGAGCACTCTGCAGAGTCCATGGTGGTGGGACAGCAAGGGGGAAGCTGGGTTTAACCTTCAGCTGTGCCCACCAGTTCCTGTGGCCAGTGGTCTGTTTGCATTGGCCAAGCAGACTGGTAAGAAGGAAATCTCCTGTGTCCAGCCAGGAGGAGCATCAGTCAAACCTCTGGTGTGAACACAAGGCAGAGAAGTTAACTCACTGCATCTCCTGAAATAATTATTTCCCGCTGCTGTCATCCCTACTCAGATATTGTGTAATGGTCCCATGTGCTGAGAAAACACTCACTGGAATTAACAATGCTGAACATTATTAAATGTGATGAGTGTGGCAGGCAAAAGCTACTCCACCAAAATAATAAATCATATGACATTTAGCTACCTTTTTCTTGGCAAGAAGCCATCAAGTTTCAGCCTTTCACGGTGTATGAGTTGCCTTTGAAGTGCTTTTGCATTAGGAAGAGTGGGCCTTCAAATCAGGTGCAATGCAATTCTGCTTTTAGTGTATCTTGAGATAGGGAGATTAAATGTATCTAGGCTGCAAAGCAGCTGATCTTGGGTTTTATCTGTACTTCATCTATGGCTTTTGCTTTCTTCAGATCCACTTTTGTCTTACCTTAGTTTTTTGTCCTCACTGCCCATCTGCAACTCTATTTCTGAAGAATGGGAGAATATTTTGATCTACTGGGTAGGGAATCTTTTTTATTTTGTTCTACATGGTTGCTTTTCCCCCACATAGTGCTCAGCATGCAATGGCACATTTGTGTTCAGGTTGGGCTCCATTGGCTTCAGAGAGACACAGATATGAAATGAAAAAAGTGCAGTCATTGCTGGGATAGGGCAGCACCACCCTGGCCCAGTAGAAATGCATATTCCTGCTGGGTTTTGTGTTTGGCTAAATATCAGATCTGTTATGGGGTTGTCATTTTTTTCCAGATGGTCCTACTAAAAGAAAAATCAATATCTGATTCATCAATAACTTTAGGTGGAAGATCAGGAGAGACTTTCCTAAGATCTTTATAAATATTTGGTGTTAAAACATGCTGGAGGACATCTTCAGTAAATTTTTGCTGGGAGAAATGAAATGTTAAAAGCATGCAAGCAAGAAGAGAACCAAGCAGTTCTTTAGGGTATGTGCTTGCCATAGGTGTGGGCTGAAAGTCACTGCTGTAATTGTTATTCAGCACAGAAATTGAAAATGTACTTGGGCTGCAAGTAGTCTGACCTGCAGAGGAAACCATATCTCACTGTGATGTGCTGAGTGTTCACTTGGGTGAAAGGCAGGAAGGAGTGAGGCACATCCAGTATTTCACTGTCACTGTCACCTTCCTGGCCTGCTAATGTAACCAAGAATCAGAATTCCATTAATTCTTAGTTAAAGAATCACTGACATGGGTCTAAAAACTTTTCTGACCAAACGTCATAGGCTGAACTCTTTACATCAAAGTTTAAAACTCCTCTGTGCTGTTGAAAGTGCCTCCAGCTGGCTACTGATGAGTTTGGTCCTTTGTTTATTGTTTCTAATGACACAAGCACTTTTTCCCTGATGGAGAGCCCTCAATTTCAGACACATCATCTCCATGGTAATTAATGATAAATCATCTTCTCTGCATTTCTCTGGCACACATAATGTTGTATTTTTACTCTCAAGTTGTTCTGTTTTGGTCAGCTTGACTGAAATAGCCTTTTAATACTAAAAGCAAAAAAAAAACCCAAACCCCAAATATTTTAAAGAATATTTTATGAAAAGTCCAACACCCAGGTGAGAAAGCCCAGCATTAAGGACACACATGAACCTTCAGGTCAACTTCTTGCTTGTGCTCTCTCTGGTCACTGATGAATTATGATTTCCTGCCTTCTTCACTTGCTCTCATATCATCCTATGGGGATTTACACAGTATTTTTTCCACTGCTCACATAGTGTGTGTGGCCTTGAAAAACTACCTTTTAATAACTATCCAAGTGCTGCATTGAATAAAGCTTCACTTACTCATTGCATTTCTCTAGGGCTTTCCAATATGTTTTACAAGGCTCTTATGGATATGGATGAACTCAACTTCCCATAACAGTTTCCAGAGTAGCAGGTGACATTCCTGCTTTACACCAGGGAAACAGGAGCCCAGAAAGGTCAAGCCAAAAATTCTCAGTTTGTAGGAAATGTCACCCAGTCTGGGGTTTCTAGACCAAAATGTAGAGAATTTTTCTTCTTCTTTTTTTTTCTTCTTTTTTTAAAAAGACATCTTAACATTTAAAGCACAGCTATAATTGATCTGCAGCTGCAGCTGATGACATTCAGCAAGTCCTGCCAATCCAACTGCAAGTGCCCAAGCCCAGGCAGCTGGAAACCAGGAGTGTTCCCATGTGAGAGGAGTACTTGCCAAATATTGTGAATGAGTTCTGGGTCAGAGGAGGAGCAGATTTCCATTTTCAGGGGTGACACTTCAGGGCTGAGCTCTGAGAGACAGTAATTTTTCCTTCTGATGTTCTCTTTCTCGCTCAATTGTGACCAGCAGTTAAACACAATGCAGGTTTTCCATGTGGGCAAAAAGTTATGTAACATTTACTTAAACTTTGGAACTATTAATCTGGGGGGTTGTTTTTAAAGAAGTATGGGGTTTTTCTTTATTGATCTTGGAGTGCTTTGGGATTTGAATTGAATTTGGGAATGCCTTTTTTTGGGATTTGTACATGTAGGTGCAAAACATTTCTGAATTTCTGTCTTCATGGAGTGAAAGAAATAACATTTGTTCATTGTATTATATGCTGGACTAAAAGCATCTTTAGCAGTATCAGTTTCTTAATTTTCTTCATAAAATTAAGCAATCTAACTTGTTCCAGATAGGCTTATTTCTCAGTTTCCCCAGAGATTTCCTGTTCTTTCCTCTGTGCTGTCTGTCACAGGTCACACTTAAAAACAAAAGCAGACCCCAAAGCCAGTGGGGAGGCACAAGTCACAGAGTTGCAGCAATGATTAAACTTCATTTCAGATGGGAAAGGAGGCAAACACAGCAATGCAAAAACCCACCCCTTTCTACACAATAGAAAAATTACTTAGGGGAAATCTTTGTGTTTCTCAAAGGTTGTTTTAAATGGCTCAGATCCATTAGTTTTGAATTTTCAAAATCCTGGATGTGACTTAGCCAGGTCCCATAATTTAAATGATAATAGATGTTCTGGGCATGTCTAGTAAACTGAGTAGTCATTGGGCTGTGCCCACACAGGGGGGTAGTACATGTGCACGTATATTTGCCATTATTGATTTTTTTATTGATTTCTTTTTTTCTCTGATGATTTAGCAATATCTACATCCAGCAGAAATGTGGATGAAAATAATTATTGCAAGAAGTACATTGTGCTGGAATTTTAAAATCTTTATTAGCAGACAAAATCCCAGAGCAATGTTCTCCCAGATGGGAATGGAAAGGCACAAGGGGCAATTCATCACTGAGGGGCAAAATGGTATTCAGTACTTGCTTGTGCTTATCCTTGAACCACTGATTCTCTACCTGACCAGCCAGCTCAGCATGTGGCATCTTTGCATCATGTAGGATTGTTTTGGAATAAAGGAGCATAGGATTTGTTAGATTTTAAAGATCAGTGATTTTCTTTTTTTAATCAGCAGTAAAGCAGTAAGGCACTTAAGATGAAAACTCTAACAATAAACAGGGTTTGCTTTGTATTTATGGCTAGTGAATAAAAATTGCACAAAGGTGGTAACTTTTAATTTTGCATTTACCCAGCTTGGCTCTGCAGTAGGTGCTGAGGAGTGTGACGAGAAATGGATCAAATCCTGTCTGTGCCTTGCAGTGGTTGTCCCCAGTGAAATAATCTAAACCTGTCAGATGGTGACAGCTTGCTCTACCTTCACAAATAACACCATTTTTGAGAAATCAAGGACTGCTGATATTGCTGTAATAGATCTAAAAGTGCATACTGATGTGATCTGCCACTTCTGCAAGATGGAATTTGAAGCCACTAACGTGCAGAATTTTTCTGCTGCTTCAGCTTCTCATCTCAGAAATGTGGATTGGATCTTTGAAAGAGTTCAGCACTGAACAAATCTCCATCTTGTCTAGTTCTGATACTTGGATCATAATACATGAAAAGCTGATTAAAAAAAAAAAAAAAAAGCCTCCCATACCATGAAAGCTACAACAAGCTTTAGAAACTGTCTGGAGAACATTCCTTGAGTATCCCAAATATGTGGCACTGAAGTGTGGTGTCCACCAACTCTATGACAGCTTGAACAAACAAAAGCAAAGATGTTGGAGCATTTCTCATCTCCCAGAGCTCTAAAGGGGTTTCCAGAGCACTCAGCCACAATCCTTTGTGTTTGAATAGGGCTTGACAAATGTGAGATGTTTTCAGTGTTTTGGCCAAAATGTAAACTGTAGGGGGAAAATCTGAATTGCAGTCCAAGCAAGATGGCTGTTACTGATGGTTTTCAGTTTTGCAATGGATGGAGTAGTGACCAGACTTGGAAAAACTTTATTTTGGTTAACCAGAAACCAGTTGTTCAATGCAAATTGAAATACTTCAGTTTCATGGGAATTGGTTTGATTTAATCTAAACATAGGCAAAAGAAAGGTATTGAAAAAAGAAAATGCCAGTTAAAAATGAAAAGCTGAAAAATCTGATTTTGAAGTATTCTGAAAATAATCCTCTCTTTTCTTACTGATTTTTTTTTTTATTATTTTGACCCGATTTTATAATTAGTTTTAGCTGGCAGTGTTGAATAACCATTTGGGGATGAATTCACTTTTTATCAGGATGTTGTCTGCCCACCTTCACCTTGGAGATTTCATGCAGAGCCACTGGGAGAAGGGCAAAGGATGCTATTACTGTGCTGTTAAAAGAAGGATCATACAGCCTTTAATATCTTGTGGCTTTTGAGATCTTAATCAAAATTGAGTAAATGAGATTCAAGCTTAATTTCCAGCCACAACAAAATAAACATTGGTCAGCTTTAAGAGAGCATTGCTGTCAAAATGAGACTTAAAGATTTGTGAAAATTCTTTCCCAAATTGTTCATTCATGGTATTTGATCCTTTTTTTGTGTATGGCTTGACGACAGCTGTAAATCTAAATAAACAGCATCTAGATGTGTGTGGCTCTGCTCTAAATATAGTTCAATGGAAAAAGAAGTTTAATTTCTCCATAAAGTCTCCTGAGACTCAATGTGTTTTTGAAACACCATTGGCTGCCCTGACACTGTGACAGCAGCCAGTTGTTTTGAAGGAGATTTGCTTGCTGGAAATGCTGCAGTTGACCTTGGTGCTGTTGTACTTTCAGGAGGAAAAGGTGGTCAGAGGTTAAAGTGATGCCTGGCAGAGGAAGCAAAGGCAGTTCATTAGGCCAAAATTTCAGCTTTTCTGATAAAGAAGTAGTGCTTAAGTGAGTGATCTGCAAAGAGCAGGTAAAGAGTGAGCACAGTGGGGCTGTAAAGGAGCACACACTTGGTCATTGCAGTTGACATTTCTTGCTTTAGCAGAGCATCAAGAGGCTCAGCAAGGCTGCACAATCCACACTGCCCGTGGCACCTGGGGCAGGATGAGAGGCTTTCTCCTGGAGAATTTTCAGTCTCCAGTGATTGGCTGACAGGTGGGGTTGGTGCAGTATTTGTCTTTGCATTTGATGCGGAGCTTTACCACAAAGGGTAAAACAACCTGCCCAGAGTCAGAACAGGGCTGAGCTGGAAAATGACCAGATTTGTTGAGATTCAGTTCATTGCTTTTTTTGCCATAAGGTAATTTGTCTTCCACTTTGACTTCTGCTGTGCATTTAATCAGGTAATGAGTGAATATCTTGCTTTGGAAATCCAAACTAATAATGGACATGAAAATCGTGGTAAATGGTAAGATGCAATAAGACAAGTCACATCTTCCCTAATGACACCATAATGAACTGAATTTAAAATGAAATCCTATCATGAACAGTCACAGCCCATTAGGCAATGAAATTTCTTGTTAAAGCGACTTTTCAAAAGTACTTTGCAAAAAGTGAAAATGAAACAAAATTACAAATGTTGTTGGAAGCCACTTGCAGCCAGATCCTGGTAATGTTTTTGGGTAAACCTCCATGAGCTTCAGTGACTATTTTGCTCATTCAAGGACATAAACTCTAAAAGCACTGACTGTGGATTATGCACCACAGAAATAATTTTAGCAAGATTTAACAGCTAATATCACCAATTTATGGTCTAAAATAGTGTACCCATTGAGAGCAGATGGAAAAAGAAGTTAAAAAGAGGGGGGTTTATTTCTTTGCTTTTGGTGATTGCTGCTTTACATGGATCATGCAGAACAGGGACAAAACACAAAGTCCCTTGATTTTTAAGCACCACATGCTTTGAAGAAAACATTTGAGGAACAGCAAGTGGGAACATTTCCCAAAAACAACCAAAAGGAGGTGCAGGGAATGGAAATGACTGTGGAGGTGCTTGTTTTTGTTGGTAAATGTTCCAGAATAACATTTTTATAGATGCAAGTACAATTGTCATTGTCATCTTCAAAGCAAATTAAACAAAGCTTTCTCATCAGCAATGATTTTCTGTGAACTGGGGTTGGCATGAAAATTTAAATTGTAAAAATATAACAACAAGTAAAGGTCCAGCTCTCATGGAGAAACAGCAGGGTATAGGTTCCTGTTGCTCCTCAGGCCCATTGGCATCCTCCAGCTGAAGGTATATCAAAAATGGGGCCATAAACTCCTAAATGAAATACATTAAGAATTCTTACATTTCCTATTTTCTTTATTTACAATGTGCATATTCCATAGTACTTTGATCTCTTCTGTAGTAGGAATTAACCACAAGAGAAATAGATTGCTATATCCTTTTAAAAAGTTTCTTTTTTTTTCTTAAGTAAGAGGATCACTGCAAGTGCACGTTTATTTTTCTAGCAGTATTAACAAAAATATCAGATATACAAAGAAAGTGTATTATATTATTGTAGTAATTAGGAGGTTTGGTGGGTTTCTTTTGGTGAGGTTTTTTTTTTTGGTTCTTTTTTTGTTTTGTTTTTGGTTTGGTTTGGTTTTTTTTGTTTTTGTTTTGTGGGTTTTGTTTTTTTTTTTTGTTTTTTTTTTTTTGGTTTTTTTTTTTGTTTTTTTTTTGGTCTTTTTGAGCATCTGTTCTATAGTAATTACCATGCTTGGGTAATTCATCTAATGATCACAGGGCTGTTGGTAGAGGAAGCTGTAAAGCAGCAAGTAAACACAGGCTTATGTAGCTTTAAAAGCTTTAAAGAAGGCAAAGGAGGAAAATATACTATTCTGAATGATTCACAATCCTGGATACCATCAGGCTGTGCTTCTGAAAGGGCTGCAGGCTTAGCTGCTGTCATTGTTCCCAGCTGGAGCTCTCATACCAGCTTCTTTTGAAATCTGACCATTAGAGCTTGTTTTGATACATCCTTGAGTGTGAACATAAAAGCTGAAGTAAATTGTTTCATCAATACTGGTTTATAATTTTAGTCCAAAGCTGTCTGGAGTGCTTGCATAGAGGGAGTAGCTCTGAATAGAAGGTAATTGTGTCTCTCATTCAATGGATCTACCTGGCAACACTGTTTAGAATTGATATTTGGAGAAGGAAAAGAGAAATGGAGAGGATGCTGTCTAGAAGACTTACATGCTTTAAAAATATTGCTTAAATTTTAACTCTGTTCATTTGGACTGAGATAAAATGAGACAGATAGGTTTATTCTCATTTTACTGTGATGAAAATAGATCTTGATTCAGGTGTCACTTTCCATGCTGATCTGCTGCTTTTACTTTTGCTGGTTTTTTTGTGGTTTACAGCAAAGAGAATTGGGGCTTTAGTGTTTGTGTCAATTACTAATGTGGGCTTATAGCCAAAAAATCTCTTTGCTGGTCCACCAAAACATTTGTCAAATGCACAGCTGTTTTGAACCTGAATCCAGTTATTCACCTGCTGTAGGAAGTGTGATGGAGCAGTGAAATAGCAAATTGTTCTTTCCTTTTGCTACCCTAGATGGTTAAGCAAAAAAATGACTGGATTCCACTTTGAGCAGATCATAGGAAATAATAATCTGGAACTGAAATAAAACTCCCCAGTAGGGCAAAGGATACAGCACTGACATGATAATAAAAATACACTAAGCATACTAAACAAAAGCAAGCTCTGCTTTGGCAGGAGGCCTAGGAAGAATGGACTAAACTAGATCAGAGTTGGCTAAAAGACCAAATGGAGTCAGCAATATTTAACATAAATAAAACTCCAGCCTTGGAGCTTTTAAATCTCTGCCCGTCCTCTGAGCATCTTCCTGCTCACAGGTTGAATTTCATCAAGAAGCACTGAGCTTTTTAAACAAAGAACAAAGAGGCAAATAAAGCCCAGTGCATTGAAAGCATTTTAAAGTGGTGAAATTTTAGTTGCAATGTTGTGAGTTAAGTGGAGGGAAATGAAGGAGGGAACCACACCAGCATTCTCAAATGGCAGTGTTGTACACAAAAGGAAAATAAGTCAAAATTAAGAGGCAATCTCCATTCTATTTCTACAAGTAGTCCCTTGTATAACATTAAACATAAGAGGCTGAAGCTCAGACTGGCATCCTCAGAACAAGCAATTTGGATAGGCTGAGTCCCAGTGCACTTCAGCCACGCTTCATTCATTAAACATAACCCAGAGGCAGCAGCACAGCTCTGTGTGCAGACGTGCATGCTTTGCACTAATGCCTTAATGACTGTAGACTTGTGCTGGAGGGAGCAGGCAGGACAAATGTCCCTCACTAACAGACCAGATGACACACCAGGTAACACAGCACAACCATGTCAGGGCAGTTCCTTGGAAGTTTCCATCCCTTGTATGCAGCCATTGGGGATGCATACAGAAATGTTGATGGATGATGTTCATCGTTGTGTTCTCTAACACTTGTGCCCCTGGCTGAGGATGCAGAGACAAGGATTGCAGGGGGGAAGGGATGAATTTTCCTCAGGGATATAAGAATCAGTCACCTGGGTATGGAGGGGAGCACTGCACATGTCTCATTGTGCCTCGTGGAATGGGAGTGGGAAGTGAAGCTCACTGAAGAGAAATTGGAAATATGCTGAATTGAGTAGAAACTGGATTGAGGAGGAATAGCTGCTGGATTTGTGAGAGAGCATTTTGGAAGGAATGGGTTTTGTGTGTGGAGCTGAATAACTGGTAGTATCTTGTATCTAAAAGCATGTAGAGTTGGCTTTTAAAAACAGAGAAGAAATGTCAATGAAGTCTAAGCTGCTATTTGGGCTGCAGCAGCTCCAGGGGTGAGATGGGGTCCTATAAGTGGGATAAGTTAAGAAGAAATTAGCAGGCCAGCCAGAAATGATTTAGGCTCCTGTCTCATCCCTTACCCTGCAGTAAGCAGTGCAGGGACTATTGCTTCCCTTATTTCCAACTGCAGAAAACCCAATAGGCAGCAAAATTTCAGTGAAGAAGTGATGACAGCTCAGGAAACACAGTTCACAATAGAAACAACAAAGCAACCTTACCTTCAGCATGTATTTTTGTGCCCATAATGGATATCTGCTATTTTATTTTAACTACATTAGTGAAAAATAGTGTCTCAAAATTATTTTTCACCTACTTTCTAAAAGAAACATTAGGTATGTGATTGTTGGGTCCTTTTTCTCTCCAGTTACCAGCTGGGAACTTTCAAAATAGAAGGTAAATTATGTTCCCACTATCTTATCTTTGCAAAAAGATTGTGATCAGATTGAGAAGGAGAGACCCAGATTAGCCCGCTGGGAAGAGACAGGCTGAACTCCAGCACTGCACACTTGTCCTGTGGGAGCTGTTTGCTGTGTTTGCCTCCAGCCTGGCTTCTGCAGAGATTGCTGCTCACCTGCAGAGTTCAGCCCTGGGGCAAAGGGGGAGTGAGGGGAAGGAGAGGGGGACAATGGTGCTGCTGACAGGGAGGGTGGTGTCAGAGAAAAAAAGACCTAAATCTGTAAAAAAACAGGTTTATGCATTCTGCTGCATGAGGAACATCTTGTTTACCTGAGGAATAATACCCCTGAGTAAATCTGGGTCTGTTTCTCATATGGAGTGGGTGAAAGCAGGGCAGCATCCTTTAGATCTCACCAGAGCCCAGCAGTGTTACAGTTCCAACTCTGCATGTGCACCAAGGTTTTTCAGGTTAGTACACCATAACCACAATCATCAAAGCTGAGGGTCTTGAGTTAGATTCAATTGAAACTTGAACTCCTATTTTGGCACATAATGAACTCACTTTTTCTGGCAGGTGAATACCCAAATTCATAGAATCATAGAACCATAGAATGTCTTGTGCTAGAAGGGACCTTAAAGACCATCTCATCCCAACCCCCTGCCATGGGCAGGGACACCTCCCACCAGACCAGGCTGCTATCCAACCTGGCCTTGAGCACTTCCAGAGATGGGGCAGCCACAGCTTCTCTGGGCAACCTGTGCCAGGCCCTCTCCAGATACTAATTCCCCCCAATTCACTGGAGATGATCAGCATATTTGAGATGTGGGTTCTCTTTGTACTGAAACACGGATCTGATAGGCTGGTGTGGTGACAATGGCATTTATAACTGTGTGCCCTTCTCAGGCCTCATGCTGGTATTTCTCATTTCCCATAGCTGTGCCCTGCCACAGCACTGCACAGGCTGGACACTGCACAGGGTGGGCACTGCACAGGCTGGACACTGCACAGTAGGGACACTGCACAGTAGGGACACTGCACAGTAGGGACACTGCACAGGGTGGGCACTGCCTCCTCTTTCAGCTTTTGCTCCACAGCTGAACTGCAGAACTTGGGGGTGCTGATCACTACTGAGCTCCTTTTGCCCTTCACACAGAGGCATTTGCTGGGAGCTGCTGAAAGCCCCAGACCTGCCTTTTGTGTTGACAGGAGAAATTTGGAATTCTGTGGGCTCAGGCAGCAGTGTCCAGCACAGTTCTGGCTCCAGCTGAGCCACTGCCTCTGTCAGCAGCCTTTGATGTATCAGGGCAGAGCTGCAGCCTCGTGCTGGGTCCTTGGCAGCGTGAGAGGAGGTGAGGCAGGAGGGAACAGTTGGATGAGAACATGAGGAAACAAACAGAAAAACAGCACATCACAACTAGGTGTTTTGGTATATTCCCTACTTGTACTATTTTCCCAACTTTTGTGCTTGCTCTAAGGCTTTTAGGAAATGCAGAGTTTTAAAAGCATGACTGGCAAGTTTTTAATCAAATCCTGGCTAACCTGTCCTTTTGGTCTAGTCTGACATGATTTTCTCCAGTATTTATCTTTCAGCATATCTTTCCATGTAGTTTTGAACTCCTATAAATTGAATTTCATGTAGTTTCTTCATGAGGTTGTTTTACAATCCAATATCTAAGGCAGAAACACCCCCCCTCTTTCCACCTCTATTCCTAAATTTGATCAAGTATTTTTCTGTTTCCCCTGTAGGTTGGTGTTCATATTAAGTTAGATATTTGTTTAATTCTTCCCATGAAATGCTTTATTTTTATTTTCTCATAATAATTCCTTATACATGTATTTAATTTCCATGAAAATGCATACAAATTTTATTAAAAAGGGCTATTTAATTTCTTTTTGCTAGAACTCGTGGAAGAAGGTGAGTGTCTCACATCAGTCCTTTCCTGGTAACTCTGGATTTCTAACATCAGGATGGAATCATAATAAAAAACCTCCCTCCATTCTCTGCCTGTAAATGACTAGGAACAAAAATGTTTACATGCCTGCTACTGCCATCATTTATGCAATCTAATTCTACAGTGCTGGGACCACCACTCTATAAATTTCAATTATGCCATTAGCAATAAGTCTTCACTGTGTAATTGGTACACTCACTTTATCTAATGGAGTATTTTCCCTCTAATTGACTTCAAATTTATCATATAAATGTCAAAGCCAAATTTTCCTATAATAACCTATTATCTCTGCTGTTCTAGCTCACTACACTCACAAGAAACAGAGCAATAATAATCTTTTGGGATAATGAAGGACAGAAGTAATTCACAAATGCCAAAGAGAATGACAGCTACCTCTTACCTGTCAAAACCAGAAACTTTTAATATATTCATTGAATTAGACTACTGGTCCCCTTCACATAGTATTTTTGCTCTCACTATAATATAAGAATGAATCCAGATTTTGCTGGATTCAAAATGAGAAATATCTAATATTTAGATGGTAAGCTTCCCATGAACATGTTTTTAGACAAATATTCCCATTATCAGAGGCTTTCAAATTTCTCTCCTCTGTAAGTGTAATCAATTGCAGCATAAGAAATAGGCTATTACACCATGACACAGAAATGGCAAAGGCACAAAGAAAAGACTTTTAAATGTGTAAATTAATTTTTGGGAATAAATAGGAGCGGGGGGTGAGAATGATGCAGGTGTAGTCATCAATCCCATAGATTTTACATAGGATCAGCTAAAACTGCATTACCATATCAAGTTCCAGAATAGAAATTTATAGTTAATTAATTCTGGAAGTCTATGCTGCTGTACAGAGAGCCATGAGAGTAAACCTGAGATGAGTAATGGAATGGTAAACTAGGATTTCTATATTTTTTAATTTCTCTCTGTTTGAAGACTTTTCAGGACATTTTCTGTAAAATGTGTGGGTTTGGTGCTGTTTCTTGTCCCCTCCTGAGGCAGAGGAAGTGTGGGACTGGGGCTGGGTCACAGCCTCGTGAGGCCAAAGAGTTGCTGCACCAACTGGTTTTGGGGTTTCTGTGCTCCTGTCCATCAGTGAGCAAGGTCCCTGGAAAGCAATCACTGGAAAGCATCATCAGTGGTGAGTTTGCACCCCTGCCTCCCTTGAAAGGTTCCTGATGGGGTAGTTTCCTTCAGCACTCCTTCACATTACCCTCTTGAGCATCTGAACAATACCTGGATAAAAATCTTTCCAGATACATTCTTCAAAATGGATAGGTAAGGTGCAAACTCTCCCTCTTGAGAAATCCAATTACAATCATGAGCTTTTTCATTTTTCATGTGTCACACAATGTAGAAACTGACTGAAGTTCGGGTAAGAGGCTAAATTTTAATGCTGAGATTTGAGGTGACAGATCAACTTGTTCCTTAGAAACATAGTGAAGGTTTTTCTTTATGGTTAGTGTGGGCTTTTTGGATGGAAGTACCATAAGTGAAGAGAGTAGCAGGATTCAGAATACTTAAACATGAGATAGACATGGCAATGTTACTCTGACATGTAGTCATGAAATGTTACTCTGACAAAATTTCCAGCAAAGAAAAGGTTACAGTGATGTGAAATGAGAAGCTGTGGCACTGTCAGGGTTTAATCCACAGGCAGCAAAACATCACAGCCTCTCACTCACCTCCCCCCACTACAGGGGGCTGGGGGAGACAGCTGGGGGACAAAATAAAGACAATTTTGTGGGTTGAGGTAAAGATTTAATGGGTTTCATAGGACACAAAAGGAAGGGAAAATAATAATAACAACAAATACAACAATACCAGCAATAATAATGATTATGACAAAAGAATTGGAATGTATAAAGCAAGTGATGGCACAGGGCATTTGCTCACCACACCCTAATCCGTACCCAGCCAGTTTTTCCCTGAGTTTATGTGCTCAGCATGATGCCATGTGGTCTGAGGTATCCCTTGGGTCTCAGTTGTCCTGGCTGTGTCCCCTCCCAGCATCTTGTGCCCCCCAGCCCCTCGCTGGTGGGGTGAGGGGTAGAAAAGGCCTTGGCTCTGTGTAATCCCTCAGCCATAACTAAAACATCCCTGGGTTATTAACACCATTTCCAGAACAAATCCAAAACACAACCCTATACCAACTGCTAGGAAGAAAATTAACTGTCCCAGCCAAAACCAGGACAGGTATTCTTCTGTATATGCCATATGGTCATCCTTTACATGGATTTATCTGAGGAGTAGGAGTTTAACCTACATAAGCTGAGTATTTTCTGCTTCTTCAGCTAACAAAAATGTACCAGGTGAAAGCAGTGGGTGTTTAACTTCTTATGTGAAACAGTAGAAGGAGGTAAAGGTTCCTGAAGTGAGTTGGAAGCATACAAATATTCACCCTGTGGGTGCAATCTTGACTATATAAATACAGTATCTGAAAAATAAAGGATTGTAAAACAAATAAAAGAATGAAAATCTAAGTGCAGCCCTGTTCCTCAGAAGTGTGCTGCTGGCAGATGATAACATTCCTTCCTAGTGTGAGGAAAACGATTTACCCAGAAAATACAAAGATAAAACCTATTGTTAGTTTGAGACATAATTGCTTCAGACCCACCTCACTGCTTGCCACTATCCTTTTTAAAAAGGCTGGTCTACAAAGAAACACTTTACATAAAAACACAAATGAGAGCATATCAAACCAGCAAAGTCCTCCTGACACAGATAGAACATAACCTGCCATACCTTATCCTTCCAGCTGTGGATAAAACAAGGCACATTTGCTCAGTTGCAGCTTGGCTGCTCTCCTTGTGTCTCCACGAGCATCAGGGATGGTGCTGCCTCACTGTCACAGTCCACCAGAGGCCTTTAATAGGGTCACAAGCTTCCAGTGACCTTTTTGAGAATGCAGGGCCAAGCACAAGGGCCATACAGGATAGTTGCTGAACCAGTGAATGTTGTCCAGGATTTGCACTCAGAGTTGAAGGTATTTACATGACCTGTGGCATTTTACCCTTTAAATTTTGCTATACCAATTAATTTAGTGACTTGTATTTTTCAGTGTGTATGGATGCTATAAGGGTTTTTTTCCTTTTTTGGTGGGGGATTAGCTGTGTATAATAACTGTCCTCAAACTTTTTTTCTCAGCAGGAAATCTCAAGAAGTTGCAGGGGTACCATAGCTCTGCTGAAGACTTTGGGAATGACACTGGGTAGTTTTCACACTCTGGCACGTGGGTGTCAGAAAATGTATCTCCAGTGTTTCTAACACCCCAACAGAATTTATACCCTTACCCATGGGGCTGTCCTGAAATTTAACTGCTCAGGAATATTAGGTATCTCTTGGTGTACTGAGATCTTTATGCATTGATTAATTTGGGCTACCTTGGACCAATAGCTTGTGACCTTTGTAGAGTTTGCATTTAATTTAATCCCATGAAGCCATTGTATCGACTGGAACAAAAAGGACAAAAACAGTGTGAATCTCTGTTCATTTGAAAATGTGTTGACAAGGGACTTTCCTATCTAACAAAGTCTTTTCTCAGTCAAAATTGATGAGAAGCAGATGATATTGCCTTTATTCAACAGATTGCACTATATAACATATACCTTATACAATTTGGGGTATGGCTTTTAGTGCCAAAAGTGAATATTTATATCCTAAGGAGACACAATTAGTTCTTAATATTCATTTTTTTTAACAGGGAGTTCCAAAAGATTGGCCCAAATGTCTTAGATAATTACTCACAGAAATAAAGGTATTCTGAACCTCAAGAAATCTGAGTTATTGAGCCAGCTTCAAACATTTTCAGGAGCTAGATTTTTCTATATCCCCATTATTTTAGTATATAATGCAATATTGTCACTCCAATGATAGGTGGTTATAATATATCTGCAGACTGTTGGCAGAAGAAACAATTTTAGGCAAGTTTAGGGGAAATACTCATCAACCCAATTTTTTAGTGTTATAAAAACCAAACTGAAGTGAACATTCATTTTCAAAATGATAAATGTGGTTTATATTTTTCTTAAAACATAGAAAGGACACCTTCAATGCAGTCAGTGCATAAGTGGCTAAAAGTTCAGGAGTTTTATTCAGTTTGGGCTTATCCAGATATGTCAGATTGTGAATGGAAATTTTGTATAAGCTTCGGGTGTCCCCTTCTTCCCTTGCCCTTTTCAGTTTTTGCTCTCTTGAAATTTCATTGTTTCTCTTCCATTGTACAACCAAAAAGATGGGGGTGGTAGCTGCCCTAGAAATGTTCTCTACCAATATAAATCATAAGTGGAATTACTAGGGAGTTCTTGGTCAGGAGAAGAGCTTCAGACATGAGAAATGAAAAAAATAAAATCACAAAAGGAGAGCATAGATATAGTAGTTTCATTTTTAATTCCAACCAAAATATGATGATAGTTTGAGCACAACTGCACATGAAGTACAGAAAGAATTCAAACATTTCCCTTCCAAGGAACAGAAATATTGTTGTTTAGTAGTAGCCTTGCATTTCTCAAGGTCCAAGCATGTGACATAGCCCCAAAATAATTAACACCATGCTGGTAGCAAGGTATTTACAGCAGAATGAATCAGGGCTTGCTTGATCTTACAAATTCTTACAAATAAATGTGTTTCAGTACAAGGTGTGCTCATAGCTGGGCTTCTGCTGTGCTGCAGTTTGCTGTGGGTTTTTACCTATTCACTTCTGTAGCTTCAGATACATCAAGAACAAAATGGAAATTGTATGCCCAAATCCTGCATGCAGCTTTGGAAATATCAGTTGTCACTAAATCTTAGTTTGCCAGAGGGCCAAGAGACTTTCATCACCAAAAAAAATGACTGTTCCTCAATTGGTGTGGGTTGAAAGGACAAATTGAATTGACATTTACTTTCTTTAAAGCTTCAGCTGTGCAAAATGTCCCTTTATGGATAAAATCCAGGCTTAACAAGACAGAAATGGGACCCCCAATTTTGCACATTAAAAAAGAGAACAAAAAACATCGAAGAAAAACCCAACCAACCTGCCAAAAATCAACCCTCCAGATAATAAATTAGAACTATTGCAGGTGTGCCATTATGGTTTTAGATAAACTTGTTAATGTCATAGTAAGGGGTAAGTAAGCATACTTACTGCTCATAAGTATAAAACAAAAGCAGCCTTTTCAGACTGGTTCAGATGAATTCAACCTATTCTTGTTGAATAACTGCCTGAGCATGTTTTGCAATGCATTTCTAATATGTGATCACCAAATATCATAGATCTATCTTTTTGTGTCAGTGAGTTTCTGCAGATTGAAGAGACCATCTTATACTTCACTAAGCTGCATACCCAAACAGGAGAGAATGAAAAATTCTCCATTTCTGTGCACTGAAGATGTTGAATTAAGCCTGGGCTATGAAAAAAAGGAATCCATTAACAGATTTCCTGTAATTCTGGTTCTGTATGAGTTATTAAATGGAAAATACAGTTTTAGAAATGATGGCTTACAGGTATCTCTTTATTGCAGACCTTTATGAAGGGTGAAATAGGGAAACATTTCACAGGGAAGCAGTGCCAGAGAGGTGTTTAAAGTGGCTTCTTTTTATAGTGCTGAAATGAAGGAAGATCAGTGAAGAAACTAGTTTCCTATGAAAAAATAGGAAATATACTCAATCAGATGTCCAAAGGCTAGCCATTACACACCCAAAATATCTCATCTGTGAAAACGTGCATGAGCTGAGCTTTCTGAAGACCTTCTGATGCTGTGGATTATTCAACAAATTTTACCAAATCTTGGGACAGAGGTGAAACTGAGAGGGACACATGATTGAGATAGATCCTGCAACTTATGCCAGCAAACTGCATTTACTCCAGCCTGTTCCTTTCCATCTTCATGCCCAAATGTTTAAACAGCCTGCTTTGCTGTCAGCAGTGCTCAGTCACATTCCTGGGTTCACTGGACCTTTGGCAGTGCTGGGCTGCCATCCCCACTCCTGCTACAGAGCATTCCTGAGTGGTTTTGGTTCCAGCTGCTGCCAGCTTGACCAACTTACATCCTCCCTATGTTTTGGCAAGAGATTCAATCCACAGTGAAGCCTCTGGGGTACAGTGGAAAGGCTTTCTCCTTCTCCATTCTCCTTCCTCTCTTGGGTCCTGTACTCTGCAATCTCATGCCTATGAATGTGTTTATATGTGTAAGTATTTTTCTTTAGCAGCATGAAGAAAATATACTCTTGTGTAAGTATTTGCCAGATTGAGTCTTAAATCTGCAGTGTAGTGTTTCCCTGTGCTGTTGAATATTTATCAAGCTTTACCCCAGAGATGGTTGTATTTCAGGGAAGAGCTGAGTTGATATATCAAGGCTATGAGTCTTGCCAGCTCTTCACTGTATGTGTAGTGCTGCTGAATAAAATGGCACCAGTGCAGCTGAACTTCTCACTGGTGTAAGTATTGACAGCATCACCCCCTGCTCCTACAAACACTCAAGGAAGGAAAGAGAAATATTGATTTGTAGAAAGAGCTGCTGAATGAAATAACTCCATGAGGTGTATTAAAATGCTTAGAAAAATTGCTTTCTGTCTGAATGCTACAGCAGTGCCTGAGAACTTTTTTGCAACTGAAACAGTGTTTACTACCAAACACATTGCTCAGGAAATGTGCCAGCACCATGGAAATAAAATTGGCACTGGACCATCTCTTCATCTGTGATATTTATCATGGAGCAATATCCAGGATCTTGACTGTGAGTTCATGCTGTGGAATACAAGGAATGTAATATCGAGGAAATGGCAGAGCAGGTATAGTTGGGTTCTATAATCCAGTGCAGTATCCATCACAGTGTGAGGATCTTGTGAGGATCTTGAGAGGCAACAGTATATGGAGCAGTAATGTTCCATTTTTTTTTTTCCTTTTTTTTCTTTTTTTTTTTTTTCTGCTGGATTGTAAAGAAATGCGTAATTTCACAACCAGGGAAAAATCATGATAAAGTAGATTATACTTTTATTTATTCTTAACAGACACAAGTCTGTTGCCATATGCCATAAAACCTGTCCTATGTCTTTTGAGGTGTCTAATCCTACTGCAGTTGTTTCTTACTGACAAATGATATGAGGTGGTATGAAAGGCCGACAAAGTAAATATTTTATTTGAAAATTACTTTTATATTCCATAATTTGAAGAGAAAAACCAAACATGAGTGTCTTTTACAAGGGTAAACCATAAACCCATTCTTTATGTTATTGTGGTGATTAAATGAGGGTTTTCAATAATTTGAATTGGTGTAAATAATATTCAGATTTTAAACAAAGAAAATTATCACATTTTATTATGATAGGTGTAGGTCAGTACCTTTTTTCAGTGAATATGTTAAGTTGTACTCATGTTGCTTGCCCCAAGAAATATGAATTTCAGTTTTTGCAGTTTGATCTGTTTGGGGTTTTAGTTCTGCCTTTTGAAGGCAAATAGGTACAAGGGAGATCCATAATAGTCTTTGCATCTATAGTGAAGGATGTATTTTCCTCAGGGTGGAGGAAAACTGAGCCCTCAGATCTCAAGATGGGAAGAGGAGCTTTGCCTGAAGAGGAAGGCTCTAGTCAGTCCCTTTGCAGTGTAATTTTGCATTCTGCTAAATGAATTACACTGCAATGAACTCAGGGTGCCATTTCCCAGTGTGACCAGATGGAATGGTGCACTGGGCCTGCCTGGTTCCCCAGGCATCTGCTGCAGGCTGCTCTCAGACCTGAGGGGAGACAGGAACCTTTGCTCTTATTCTCCACCTGAAACCCCCTGGTGCTTTTTGTTTTGAGTGTGACCAAACACCAACAGAGTGAGGGGATTTTCTCCTCGGTAGTTCCCACCTCCCTACTGAAAACACTTTGAGGAGGGAGCTCTTGAATTGTTAGAAGTCAGGGACAATCTCCCAGTGATTGAACTGGTGTCAAATCAAGTCTCAAGTGGACATGGTGGTGGTATCACATGCAGGAGCAGAAGGCTTTGCTGTACCACCTTTCTGCCTATTCACAATATGAAAAGTGCTCATTATTCTCTTCTCCCATTTATTCCCCAAGTTTTTTATGGGCACTTCCAGATAATGAAAAACAGGATACAGATATATATTCGAAATGTGTATGTTAGGGAGTATTTATTTAAAGTTTTATAGTGATTGCATAAAATCCAGGGAAGAGTCTCCAGATGTTGAATACACTGCACAAATTCAGTGAAGTACTGATATATATTAGCATCATTGTCAATTGTTATGAGCACTAACCAATTCAATCTTTCATTGCCCATTGTGCTTGAGTACTTTGACTTAATGATCCCCATCCTAGAGAGAACTCTATTAGCATTTGCAGATGTCTCTATAAATGTAGGGGTGAGAAAAGCTTTAGGATGTGAAATAATCAGGCTATATACTGGTAGTCTCTTGCTGTTAGTGGAGTATTTGAAATCCTCAAATTGGTTTCTTTTGAATGAATACTGAATTTTAAACTCCTGCTTGCAATTCTTTGTCACTCAGTTAATCGAGCATGCTTGAGGGTGGCTAAATTTCATCTTCAGGAAATTCACATATTTTAGAGCTTCCAATTTACATCCCATAATTAGAGCATCATGAGAGCTCTGAAAGGGTGCTAAACTTGTTACAATGCTTGATCAATAATGTATTGCATCTTAACTGTTGTGTAGAAAAGGCTGTCCTTTGCTAATCCAGGTGTTTTATGAACAGATGCTTCCTTTTAAGATCTATACAAATGTGTATTTGTTTTTCCTTTCCTATTTGAATACAAAAATCTGTAATACATTTTCACTGACCTCTTAACTATCTATCAGTTCCATGGAATGGGCTGTATTAATGCAGCTCCAATGTTCAAGGTCAAACTGCTGTAAATAGTAATTCAGCACTGTGCAGAGTCCCAGATGATGTCTGTGTGTAATAAGGCACAAGAAAGCTCCAACAATGACATTTTGCCCAAACAATCTGCTCAATTCTGTTGCTGTATCAGGGACTTCTGGTGTCTCTGCAATGTCATCTAAAGTTTCCCACTGTTTTAAAACAATTCCCATTGTTTTAGAGGCTTTTTCCCCCCCCCTTTTTTTGTGCATTTCAATTATGGCTTTTATTCAGCGCTACCATTTAATTCCTGAAAGTTACTTCAGTTTGACAGTCTCTGATTTAGCTGTTATCTATTTCACAGCCATGTCAAGAGCAGCATGATAAAGTGGGCAACTTTGATTGAATATAAACAGGATCTGGACAGTTCAATAAAAGTTCCTTGCATGTTTAATTCCTACCTGTCAGTGTATCACCAAAAGCACATAAGAAGATTTATGATGATCTTGGTTCACTTCCTTTAACTCACCTAAATGCAGTCCATTAATGGGTTTATGTTTTATGCATATTAATTGTGCTGCATGCTATTTTTGTGAGGCAAGACAAATTAGAATTGGATTGAAAATATTTTTAGCTACATTTGTGCATTATAAGAAAATATCCCCTGCATAAAGGGCAGAGATGAGCTCTGCACGTAACTGAAATGTTAACTGAACTTCTCAAAACCATGTCAGTTTGCTGAGGTCCTCATTGTATCAACTGTTTCATGTATGAATAGGATGTAAAATTAACCAGCTCTATTTTTATACCACCTATTTAAATCCATGGCCTTGTGGTGGAGAACCTGGTGAGTCTGAAGTTCATATTTCCCTTTATTTGATTGAAATTAAGGTTTCAGTAATGTAAGGAAAAAGAATATCAAGTCAGTATTCCAAACTGTTACTCTTTGATGGATGTTTTTATAAGTTGATGTATACAAAATATGCAAAATGAGTATTTTAAATATCTCCCTTTGAGAGCCCCAGCTCTAGAGTTTCTTTGAAGACACAACCTGTGTCTTCACTGTGTATTTTGTTTTGAACATTGTTTGACACTGGTTTTGTTTTACTTCTAAACAATGGCTGACATCTTCTAGATCTTTGCAGGGCTGTTTTTGCTTAATCCTTGGTGGGAGCTGGACTTATTTTTGTTAAAATTCTCTGTTTTTTTTAACAGTGAGGAATGCTGGGATCAGTCAGCAAATTCACAGCCTCTCAAGTAGCAGGGACACTGCAATGTTTCAAAACTCAGCCTGCTGGGGGCTGCTGCTTAATGAGAGGTTACAGCTGCATGGAAAGGGTCAGGTTAAGTGACCATGTTATTATTTTCATTTCCCCATGAATTGCACAGATCATGCCCTGTGTTTTACTTGTTATCTAGACAGCATGGAAGGATATGGACACAAAGAGTGGTCCAGTGGACAGCAGTTAGTGAAACACTGGCAGGTAGTATTAGAACACAGCTGGACCCTGAAACCAGAGCAACCAACACCTGTGTACTGTTACCTTCTATTTGTTTCACATCTGTCTCTCTGAACTGTTTCTCTAAGAAGAGAACATGATCTCACCAAGGAGAAATGTCCAAGTTTTATAACATTTCTGCATCCTATTCTCATTTGATTTCTCCTTCATTAACAGTACAAGCAGAAAACTTGCAAATCCAGCCCTGTCTTTATAGACTTGGATTTTTCAGATAGGTTGACTTTTTCTAAATGCTACACCATCAGGGCTTAATTATAAAATAATTGCAGTGGGTGTATTTTTCATCTGCCATGAGTACCATTTTCACTGTTTTATGTCCTTTTGAGAGTCTAAATACTTGAGTCTGATGAAAATGAACAAAAGCAATAAGACTTGAAATACATTTCTATTTTTGTTTTAAATTAGCTTTTTCTTTTTTTCTTAAATACAACAAACAAAGTTCCCAGCTGATTAGAAGCAAATTTGAAGTCAGTTTAAAGATAAATGGCCTTTTCTTCTTACCTTTAATTTTGCCTGAAACTAGCAGATGAGCTAGCTGGAAAAACACTGTTCTTTTTTTTTTTTACTGACTGCCTATGAACTTACCCAATCCATTTTTAAACCTGCTGTTACTGTCTGCTTTGATAAGCTTGTGTCAACAAATTAAAGCCACATAAAAAAGGGCCTGCTTTTTTCTCAGTATCTCATTCCAGTGTGTTTCTCATTCTACTGGTGGGAGCTTGGTGAGTAGAGATTCTCCACATTGTCAAATGGAGTCCATGACTCTGTACACCTCAGTCAAGCTCTTCCCCAGTGCAGTGTGGAGTACATTTTATTTATTTAATTGGTGTTACAGGCTGTGGTATCACAGTTGACTAGATGATAGATGTTGTGCTTTTCAGCAGCTCTTATGTTAATGCACTGTTTGGAAGAGAGGGTCTGGCAGAGTTGGGCAGCAGGATCAAAAGCTTAAAAGTGATATTGCTAAAAGACTTGTTGGTTAGCAAAGTGTTCCTTAAGGAAGAGCCTCAGCAGAGAAAATTCAGCCTGGCAGGGAAAACTGGCAGCTTAGTGGCTCATGAAAGTCATTACAAATTTATATTGTGAAATTTGGTGAGTTGGTGTCTGATTAGGCTGTTAAAGATTTGCTCCTTCATTTGTATCTGAAAGGAGGTTGTAGCCAGGTGAGCATCAGCCACTTCTCCCAGGACACCAGCAACAGGACAAGAGTGCATAACCTCCAGCTGCACCAGGGAAGATTCAGGCTGGTCACCAGGAGGAATTTCTTCACAGAAAGGATGGTCCAGCACCCCAATGAGCTGCCCAGGGGAGTGATGGAGTCACCATCCCCAGAGGTGTTCAAGAAATGATGTAACAGTGCAATGGTTTAGTTGACAAGGTGGGATCAGTCAAAGGTTGGACTTGATGGTCTTGCAGTTCTTCTCCAACCTTAGAGGTTCTGTGATTCTGTACCTTTTCCTTTTCTGCTCTGTCCTTGGCACACCACATTTCTCTCTGCAGAAACCCCTTTGGGGCACTATTTTCTGTGCTATTGCCAGCCAAGACCAAATTTCTCTCCAATGGCACAAAGGACAATAGGAAAACTGGAAATTAATGAAATAAATAGTTTGGTAACAGTCAGAATAGTGTTGTAAAATAAGAGAGCTTATTATTATTTAAAAGCTTTCTTTAAGCTGAACACAATTCTGCAGCACTCAGAAAGGCAGAGAAGTGGTGAGAACCAATAGTAATGAAAGGACAAATAAGGATGGATGATTTTTGTAGCTTTTTTTTTTTTTTTTTTTTTTTTTGCACAGAAGTTCTCCATCTGCAGCTCACAAACCACCTGTGAAATGTAGGAGGTTTCTTCTGGGTTGCAGCCAGAAGCTCTTGTGTGCTTATGATGTACAATACACCCACTCCTAAAATTGTCTCAAAATCAGTGTCACAAAAAATTCAAGGGAAATGGAAAAGCAATGAAACCTCCTGGGTTGCATTTATCCAGGGAAAAAATGCCATTCCAAATGGGATTCCTCTCCCTGCATCCCACAGCACAGGCAGCACGAGAAGGAGTCATCACACTGAATTCAAAGGGATGGGGCAGGGATTGAGGGCAGAGGAAGGGAGCTCTGGACAGGAGAGGGTACAGAGGTGATCTGATGCCAAAGTAAAAGGCAGAAATGAGAAGCTAATTCTTTGGAGTGGCACTGGGATCACATGAGAGGTTAAAGAGAAAAGAGAGATGAGGACGAGGCAAAAGTAGAACAGGTATTGAACAGGTAAAGGTTTGGGTGCAGGAGAGGGAACATGGAAGTGGCTGAGCCAATGATGGAAACAAGGGATTAGGTTGGGATTGTGGGGAAAAAACTGAGTAATATCCTGGGGTCGTGGTTGGGATGTGAAGACAGAGGGGAGGAATAGATCTAAACAGTGTGTGAGTTTGGGAATTAATGTTATTTGATACTGGCATTTGAAATAGGCTTTAAAATCCTAAAGAGAGGAACTGAGGACCAGGAAGAGGCAGAGACATGAAAAGTGAGGCACAAAAGGGTCCTTTCAAACCTTTGAGGGAGCTCAAGGGAATCAAGTTCATTGTTTCTTTTTTCTGCAAGTGTCTGTGAAATCTAAAAGCAAAGTTTGCCTCTCATCATCCCCTTTTGAGAGTTACTTCCAAAGAATTAAAAATTTATAAATAATCCTAGTAAACAGTGATAGATGATCATTGAAGTTGCAGATTTCACAGAATGCCAAATTAATGTCCATCTTCATATGGATATTATATATGTTATTATAAGCAAAATTATTAATTTTTTATCTTTGCAATTTTTCCCTTTTTCTAGCACTCTGTAAAATGTCAGGTGACATGCAATATTTTATCTAAGGTCTCATCCCTTGAAACTTGATTTCTGTTGAAACAAAATAGAAGATGCTCAGTTCATTGCTCTGTTGCACTTTGAAATGGCTCCTTATGTGTGGATGGAACTAAGAGGAGAGTACACCCCATCTGCAGGAGCTCACACACCTGGATCAGCAGCAGGAAATGATCTTTCACTGGGATTTAACAACCACAGGTACTGAAGAGAAGCTCTTGGTTTTATTTATGTCTTATGCATGTGTCATGCCTGCTCTAATAAGCACAGATCTTTCTTGTGCTGCCAGCTCCTACTTATGTGCTTTTATAAAGTCAAATAATTCTTGACCTTCCAATCAACCTGCTTCCTGCAGAAATAAATGGGTGTGTTGCCTTATGCAAAAAGAATAAGTGAAAAATCACATGGAAAGTAACAAGTAACTGAAAGGAACAAGTAATTGCAAATGAATGTCATTTGGTGTGGGATGGAGTTTTTACAGCCTTTAGATACTTGTAGGTTTTATGAACTAATGAAGTGTTTGTGGCTGGAGAAGGGATGTCACATGGGAGCAGTCCTTGGGAGTCAGCCTGGGTGATTGATCCATCTATTTTCTCCTCCAAGAGCATCACACACACACTAATGAGGGAAAATGTGCATCAAACTCTGTAGTTTCTGTTGGACTTTGGAAGCAAAATGGAGGGAGATAGAGAGAGGGAAAATATCAAGGGTTTTCTATGATTTTATATTTTTACTATCCATATTAAGCCTCTTTTTAAATTTTATTTTTATTTTTTAATAAATTCTTCTTCTTCTGAGGATTTCGTAGTTAAACCTTGCATGAAATCTAGAAGGACCCTCCCCCTTCCCATGATAAAATTTTAAAGTGGAATGTGTTCAGAAACCATGGGGAGTAGTGATGGGTGGAAGTGAAATGAAATTTCTTTTGACAAGAAGATGACAAGAGATGAGACTGGAGAGATTTATGCATACTTTGGGATTAAAAACCTAAACTGATACATCTCATAGCTGTCTTGGGATGAAGCATTCACTCTCTATTTGCAGTGAAAAGTTACTCTAATGATTTTAACATTTACCCAGTAAATTTTTCTCACTGATATATAATTCAAAATGCCATATCAACTCCTTGAAGGCAAGACACACTTTCATTTTCCTGTGGAAATGGATCACCAGGTTGTTGCATCACTGTGCTCATCTCCAGGCTGGGTGGAAGGTTTTAGTCAGGACCAACCTTCTGTGGCAAAAAGATTGCCAAGTCAGTTCTGGTGGAAGATATTTAAAATAATGGTTTCTGATGCTGAGTCACAGTGCTGTCACAGCACCATTAATAACAAACTGGGAGAACATTTGTCTTGCCATATGGGATGGAAGTGGTCCAATGTCTGCCTTTGGTATTGGATGGCGTTATATAATGTTGCAGCATGAGGCATATACATTTTCTCTTCCCTCCCATCCCTCCTTAAATGCACAAGACAGATTTCAGCTGTCTTAAGGAATGAAGTGTTGTTAGAGAGAGTTGTCCGATTTCTTTTGGGAGCTGTGGCAATTGTCAAGGATTCCTTCCCTGCCTCAGTCACTCATAAAGAGATTTAGTTAAATTTGTTAAATTCAGTGCCCACGTTCATAGTCAGAAATAAAATGTCCTCAATTTAATTTGATTTAACTTAAATTACTTAGAATGGTAAAGAAAATTTAATCAAGGCATTTTCAACTCTTAATACAAAAATCTAATGCAATTTGGCTAAACCACTTCACAAATTCATTCAAATTAACCCCTTTGCTCCTGTGCTGACAGACTAAGCATGCCATGGACACTTCTAAATATGGATTAATGACAGGCCAGTTATCAAGAATTCTGAAGAATTTTGGCACTAATCATGAATTCAGAATAGGTATTCAGGTGAAATTTTCTCTCTATGGCTCTATGTTAAGGTTTCAAACCATACAAGGCTTTGCCTGGTAGGCCAGGGAAGAGCATGAATCTGAGCTCCTAGGACGGGCTTTATGAAGAAGCTACACAAAATATACAAGTATTGCTGGGCCCCACAAGCCCAGTCTAAGCTGCACCTGCAGTACTCACTGGCTTTCACTGTAGGACACATCTTATTGGGTTTCACTTAGGTTTCAATTCCCCCCAAAACTTCAAATTGGCCATTTAATGTGTCTTTCCTGGTTAATGCCCCTGAGCTCACTGTGTCCAACACCACCTTTTAACAGGAGAAAACAGAGCTTCTGTGTTCCTTTATATCTTTAAATGTGTCATCCTCTTCCTCCAATAGGTGTGATCACCTTCCCTCTCACCTCCTTCCATGCCTCTGTCCTTCGTGTCACCTTTTTCCATGTGTCACCTTTCCCTGAGGAATACTTAGTCTTTCTCTTTTCTCCTCAAATTTCTAACATTGTTCTTCTCAGTAATAAATTGGTGCCAAATATATTTCGTAGTCTTCCCATCCCAAGTCATTTGGCAGCTATTTTAAAAATGAGATTGTACAAGGATTAGCAAAGTCAACTATCTGTAAATATTGAAGATGACTTAACTAATGGGGAAGATATAAGGCAACGCAGTGAGTAAAGCAAATATTTAAAATAGAAAAGCAGTGGAATAGAGTTGCTTTCTGTCTCAATCAAATAAAATTCTTAAACAGCTATCCTGGTAAAATAAAAAAAAAATTAAAAAATGTTTATTCTTATGGAGAGATAAGATGTGGGAGATAGATTTTAAGCTGAAGCATTTACTATCATGCTTTAAACTATCACGCTCTCCTTTTTGTTAATATTGTAGTTATCTTTGCACAGCATAGTTCAGACACTGCCTGTTTAGGTGAGGACTATAGAACCATGTTATTGCCAGACACTGATAAATCTAGCTTCCATGTCTGCTTAAAAACTGTACTGGGAAAGCCATTAAAATAAGGAAAAGTGAATTAGGATTTTGTGATGTTTGAGAAAGCTGCAAACCTGAGATAAAGAATTCACTTTCCTTTTTTTTTTTTTTTTTTGAATAGGCATAACATGCATCTCAGGATAAGCCTGTGTTTGCTTCACTGAAATGTGGTTTGAAATTAATGTGGATGGGAAATGGAAAACATCTCCATTTCTAGTCATGCTGCTGTTTCATTAAGGATAGACAGCATCCTGACTCTAACTAAGAAACTATTATTTTTCTGTTGCAGGCTGGCTGAATGAAATGTTCCTTATAAGAGTACTTCTGTGCTAATGACAATAACAATAAGGAAGCCAGCAATTCAGTACTGGAGGATGCTGCTGAGGAAACATTGACATGAGGGCAGGTCATTGGTGCTGCTGCTTCTATTAAAATTAGGGGGAGGAAAAAATCAAAATGGAGTCAGTGGAGCAAAGGGGTTATTAAATTGAAAAAAAAAATCTTATTTACACTCTGAAACCAGCTGAACTAGATAAACTAATAAAAATGATGGGCAAATTCTATTAACAGTAGAAAAAACATGAATGAATAATTAAAGTATAACAAAGTAGAGTAAATATTTGGAGGACAGGAGTAAACCTGACAGAGCCTGAACAGGTCAGTGTGGTGGAGTTGCTGCTTTTCAGCTTTTCAGCTTTTCTTGGACTCTCTAATCAAAGACATAATTCTGCATATTATCCCTTTCAGCAGTTTTATTCTTGCCAAAATGAGATGGGGCATATGTGGGGGGAGGAAGAAGAGAAAAATGGATCTGTTTGAACACCAAATAGAATTTGACTCAGCCAAAGTTGGAAGAAATCTTCATGTCAGGCTTTTGCAGATAGTTGATTAATAATTCTAATAGAAAATGAACCTCTGTGGCCTGGGTTTCTTTTTGATGTGGCATCAATGACACTCAGCAACTTAGAGCAATTATGACTTTGGCACAGACTCTTCAGTGGATACAAATAGAAGTAGCCAACTGGTAGTTCTTTTTCCAAATCCCAAGCAGCCTTTCTTTCTAGCCACAGAACGGTGTTGCATTTTTCCCCTAGCTTTACAAGCAATAGAATTTTTTCTTCCAACTCTGAATGATGTTATTTGATTTAATGGACAATTTGGAACCTCTTGCAGGTCAGGGATGGGCTGTTTTTCTTTTTATATAGTTCCTAGAATAATGACTTCTCAATCTTGATTGGAGCCTTTCAGGGCTTTGAATAAATGGAACCATTTTTCTCACTTATGCTTTTGCCCTTGTGTCTGGGGGTTTGGGAGAGGGATTGGGACTGGTTTGGGTGTAGTGACCTGCATGCTAGGCAAAAGAAAAATGAATGAGGATTAACAGGTTTGGTAAAAAACAGAGACTTTCCTACAGAATTATCTGTTGCAGAAAAAAAATCTATTTTGTTCCATCTGCCTTATTTTTTTTTCCTTGCCGCAGTTAAATAAAATGCAGGGTTTAGTTTTGTGTCAATATGAAAATTAATTAGCATAAATTGTAAACCCGCTGTCTTTCTGAGGGCACTGTTTCCTTGTTATTTCCTTTTAAATGGAATCCTAAAGGGGGAAAAATCAGATACCATGTTATAAATATTGCATTATCTTTAACTGATTTATATTTATAAAGCTAATTCCACTTCTTAAAGCAATTCAAACAGGGAAAATGCTTCTCTGTTAAGGCTGGTTTGCAAGTTGGATCAAGCATGCTGATGCAGTCAAAATGAACTGGGGGTTCTGGCCTGATTGTCTCATTTTTTTACATGACCTCTTCTCATTTTCTCATGTTATTTTCCTCCGTTTAGTAATATACTCAAGTGAATATCTTTGCTGAGAAAATAACTTCGTGCAAAATACACATTTGAGGTGACAGCATCTTCTGACCTTCATGCATATTATATTGTAGCACTGGTCAGCTCAGAGCTCTGGCTCATTGGAAATTTAGGCCTTGACATTGTCCCTGTGTGGAGCTCAGGACACGTGGAAATTGGAGGGCTTTTCTCAGGGTGACAAAATTGGCTGTCATGGTGCTGATCCTGCAGAGGTGCTGGACAATGTCACAGCAGGGCAGCTCTATTTCCTGATGCTGTGTGAACTCCCTCAGGTTACAGCAGGGATTAATGATGCCCTCCAAGAGCCCAGTTTTTAACGTACCTTTTATTCAAAAAGGCAGTTGGTTGTTAGTTCCCGGAGATTAAAATATGAGAATATTTAATTGAGGTCTCTGGTATGCCCAGCACTTGCTGAGTATGAGTTACCAGTAACAGCATTAAGAGGTTTTGTGAGCCAGAGATTTGAAGCTCTTCCCAGGCAGGAGCTGGTTGGACCAACTTCATCTTTACTGCCTCAGAGGCAGGACAGAAAATCATAAATATGAAATATGAACTCAGAATAATCTGTAATTGATTGCAATTTGCAGCAGAGCAAGGGAATACAGGTGAGGTCTGGTATCTGGCATAGAACCTGTGACTCTGGGCTATTTTTTCCACAGGATGAGTTCAAATTGCAGTTTCAGGTACCCAGACAAGTCACTCAGATGATTAGTTCTGTAAATGTAGATTTTGCTGTGTGGTGAAGGAGATGGATTACAGTGAGAACTCTGGAAATTTTCCTTACAAGACCAGCCTAAGGCTGAACATTGCTCTTCTTGTCTGGCACAGAGAAGGAATGGGTCTTTTTTGTCTCTGGAATCACACTTCCTACACTTAAAATTGTGAAATCACCCACCTTGAAGGCTGCTGAGGGGACTAACATTTCTAGAGAACTGACATTGATTAGACAGAAAACTGCACAGTTGTGCAATGCATTGCTATCAAAGGAAAATGGATAAACCTAAATCTTCTGAAACAAACACAGAACAGTCTTTCAAACTGCAGTACCTGGGGTCTTGCTGGAGCCTCTTCCTCCCACCCAGAGTTGTACAACTAAAAGAGCACAGGCTTAGATGGGATATTGGGAAGAAATTCTTCCCTGTGAGGGTGGGAAGGTCCTGGCACAGGGTGCCCAGAGCAGCTCCAGCTGCCCCATTCCTGGAAGTGTCCAAGGCCAGGTTGGACAGAGCTTGGAGCAATCTGGGATAGTGGAAGGTGTCCCTGCCCATGGTAGAGGGTGGAATGAGATGACTTTGTTTCCTTCCAACCCAAACCATTCCATGATTCTGTGACATTACTCTACCCCATCTGCTGCTGCTGCTTTAGTCTGTGATAGAACTTCATCTTGTTCATCCATGACAAGGCAGGACCACATAGAAGCTGTGAATATGCAAAAAGCCTCGATGAGAATGAGTTCCATTACTTTTGTCAAATTGTAGTGTCTCTGAACAGGTGTAAATCAAATGTTTTCCCCATGCCAGGATGGGTTCTTGTGTGCTGGCTGCAAAAGTGTACCTGGATGTCTGTGTGGATGAACTTCATTCTGATGAAGGTGTTCATGTGCAGTGGTGTAGTTCTCAGGCAGAGAATAAAGGAAAGAAAGGTGAGCACAAGTGTGCCTTAGATTAGTGCTGCTAAAGTGTCAGAAGGCAGACAGGGACCATCTGCTACAGAGCAGGTTCTGTTCCCCACAGGCAATAAATAAAGTTTTCCTTTGGCTCACTCCTTTAGGCTCCCTAGGGTTCCTGTTTAGGACTGCCCTTTTGCTCAACAGCTAAGGATGTCTTTGATCCTAGCAAGAGCAATCAAGTTTAAAGAATTTGTTGTTCCCACCCTTTAATTAACCCCTCCCTTTTCAAAAATACAGTTGGATACCACATCATTTTCCTAGATGAGTTTTTTGAGCCATTCATTTTATTTAATAATTCTGTGATATGGCCTATACAACATCTCATGTTGGATAATTTATTTTCTCTCTGGCATAGAAAGCCATTAGCCTTAACTATTTGTTCAGTAACATTTTTGTTCTCTTTAATGGTGTCCAATTCATCTCTGGGATTAGCAGTGTGAATACCAACCAAGCTTCTGCAAGTTTTTCCCACAGGTCCAGCAGAAGTTCATATTTTATGTAAAATATAAATTGTAAAATATAACATATTTTACAATTCTAATGCAGAGTTATTCATTGTCTTTTCAAGATCAGGCATTTATCACAGCCCTGACTACAGTAATTTCCCCATACCCCAGCCTAACTGCCCAAGGTTACAGTGGGCACAAAACCATTATTCTGCTTCCCTGTTGTGACTTACAAGCAGTTGAATTGGGATCAGGGCAGAGACAGCCACAGATTGGCAAGGACACCTCACTGCCTCTAACTCACCAGAATTGTGTGAGCTCCATGGGCTTCATGAGATCCACTCTGCACTAAATCATGGCAGTCAGCCTCTGCAGGCCACGATTTGGGTAAAATTTGCACCCTTTTACATTCTGGGTTGGACTGGTGATGTGTGCAAGGATCAGCCTCATTTCTCCTGCTCAGGGGGTGCTGAGCTTTCCTCCCTGCGGTGAGTCATGAGAACCCATGCAGCAGATGTGTGCTCTGCCCTGAAATGCTGCATCTTCCCCACATCTCCTCATGCCAGAACCCCCTCCCCACCCTCACAGACCTGCCACTTCCCAGAGGGACACCTCACCACTCCAGTGCCACCACTTCCTGTCACCTCTGGCTGCATTTCCACCGCCTGAGCTTCCCTAGGGAATTCAAGGTGTAAATATCTTTGTTGCCTCTTTTTTTTTTACAGCTTTAATTTTCCTCCCCTCCTCTCTGTATCAGAATCACTGATTTTATAACTGCCATAACTTCTGTGAGGCAATTTTGCTTCTAGAATGTGTGGACATACAGTCTTTTAACAGAATTATTTTTAAAAATTGGAAAAATTTCTAAAGACCACAAATTATTTTCTTCTGCAAATAATTTCAGAATTCTGAGATATATCAGGTGCAATAAATATACTCTGACATGAAAGTTCATGCACAAATAAATTTTAGGCAACTGGTGATTCTTAAGAAGCATGTAAATTGTAAATATTTTAATCAAAATAAACCTGAAATGAAAGTCTGTGTTCTATCAACATTTCTAGTAGATAGAGGATTGATATGTGCAGGACAATAAAATGGTCCTGAAAATGCTCAAAGAGCATTCTCAGGACACTAATTTATTATTATTTTAATTAATTTTCAGTTTAGTAGCAGCAGGGCCTCACTGAGGGAGGAGAACACTGTCACCACCACAGTCTCTAGACATCATGATCAGGGTGACTCCCATGGTTGTCTAAGGAGTCATGTCTAGAGAGTTACTGTCTTCTTTTCGTGTCACAGTCAGGTGGTTCCTGGCCGTATATTGGTCACAGCAGCTGCAGTGACAAATCTCATTCCTGCTGGAGCTCCCAGGACTCCACACTCTGGGGATGCTCTGCAAATGTCTGTCAATTCCTGGCCATGGCAGAGATAAAGAGTTTCTTCTGCCTCTTGCCCTGAAACCTGCAGCGTTGTATCAGCTGCTTGCAACAATACAGAGTCAGCTGGAGCAAGTTAAGTGGCAGGTTAACTTATAAATCTGTGTCCTCAACAACATTGGTACAGAGGCTGTCTGCTCACTGTTGGCTTCAAATATTAACCAACTTCAGCCCAATCAACACCCTTAAACATCTTAATATCCTACTGCTGACACCCCTCTGATAACAGCCTTAGAACTATCCTTAAGCATGGGAGACTGACAGTTTTGAAGTAGCAATAAATCAGCTTTTTCTGTCATCTGTTTGTCTCAACTAGACCAGTGTGAAGTTGCCAGAAGAGAAACCTGAAACCAGAATGTGACTCTGCATGCAGCAAAATTAACCCTTCTTCCCTGTTCTGCTCCAGAAATGTGTCTTCTGGATTAAGAGTGTCTAGATAGAGTTGTGAACGTAATTGATTTTCTAGTTTGGCTAGTGAATTGAGAAATGAAAAACTTGGGTAAGTATGATTCGTTTGTTTGTTTGTTTGTTTGTTTTCAACTGTCTGTCAGGTTTTTTCCTAGGTAAATTAAGGAATTCATCTAATGGTTTCCAAGTAGAAAGCCACCCCAGTGCACTAATGTACAAGTCTTTGACTCATCTGCATACATAGAAAGTCTCCATCTCAAATTTGAGTCCCTGTCTGTTTTAATGTTGCTGGTTCTTTTCGCCTCTGATTAACTTCTTCCTTCGATTCTCAAAAATGAAAATATCTTGCAGCACTCTATCTTCCCTGAATTAAAGTCAATAACCACTTTTTCTGACATCAAAGATCACACTTTCAATCAGATTATTTCATTCAGGTTGCTTCCTATGACCTCCCCAGCTTTTCCCCACTTATTGGTCACTATTTAATTCTGGTTTTCTTCTCTGTCCCACTGAGGGATTTCAGTGAGTCAGCCCTAATTCAGTGTTCCTACAGAAAATATCACCCAGCTTGCGGTGTTTCTTGGGGTACTTGGTCTGACACAGCATTTCAGTCCTGAAGACATTTTCTTTCATTACAAGGATGCTAATAGTTGTGAAACTGTCTTTAGAGTTTGCTCCAGAAGACTGATATCTCTAAATGAATCATGGCATATTGAAAGTCACAAATATTCTGTCTTTAAGACAGAGATTAAAGTTAACCAGCTGTCTAAAATTAAGCTCTTGCATGTGTGCCTTTTTGGTTCTCTGGGCAGGATATTTAGTATTTGTGAAGGGATATCCAGTGTCTAGCAGGGTGAAAAATTATTTGCGTTGCATAAATCTTTTTACAAAGCTGAGAAGAAAGACAGATGCTCAGGAAGACTTCTCTGAATCATCTGTGGAACAGAACATTATAAGACTTTCGTATGACAGTATGAGAACCTTACATATCAACTAATGGTGAGTAACTAAATCAGAAGCCCCTTGTCCTTAATAAGTGTTTCTTTTTGTCCTAATGTATTATTCAACCAGATTAATGCCGATCTCTCAGCTTAATAACTTGCCAGACAGTAGGTTAATATACTGCTTTTGTTGGTGAGCCATACTATTACTGGCTAATTTTTAAAATAGCAGTTTGTCAGGCTGATCAAACAGGGCTAATTTTGGACACTTACATTTTCATCTTCAGTGGTTCCTAGTCCGTGATTGTAAAATCAGTGTCCAAGTAAGGGAAAGCTTCCTGTAGATGGCAATGTTACACTGGGATAAAAACGAGTGGAAATCCTACATCTCAATAGCTTCACTCTATTAATCAGTGAAGAAAGGCATTAATGGCAATTCGAGATACAGCTGCTGAAACTGCTGCAGAGGTAAATATCTACAAACACATCATTAGCAGTAAAAGGATTGGATCACTGTCGTTTGCTCTTACAGGGACTTATTGAGGAATCCTACTTGCTAGGGGCTTTTTACACCAATATTATATCTGGTTCAACAACAGCTAATTTGCCCAAATCCTTACCTGGTTTAAACAGATGACATCCATTTGATGACCTCATCATCATCATCATCTAGGAGAGCTGCTGTTGTTCCATTTAAAAGCCTGGCAATCTGTTCAACCAGCTCTGAATCTCTCCTGACAACAACAGTAAAATAATGTCACCTTTGCCTGCTTTGTGGGTACCTTTTAGTCAATTTGTTTGCTTTTTCTGAATGTTTTGTTGAGTGTTATTTTGCTTAGCATATATTTTCATCAATCCCTTAATATACAGGTTTCATTCCCATCAAATGCTTAGTATCTCTACATAAATATCTGAATTTTCATAGCTCCAGGTAGACTATTCAGAAATTGAAAGTTGCACATATCTTTAAGAAGCTTTGTTTTAAACCAGACACTTTCCCCTCACTTTTTTGAAGATCCTGTGAGGTTTGGGAAAATATTTAGTTATTTGACATGAAAAAAAAAAGTGAGTTGTGAATCCAGCCCATGTGCTATGTGAGTTAAAAATCCAGTCACAGAGCCTGCGTAGCAAGTATTCAAAGCACTATCCAGGACAGAGTGTTTATGAGCAATCATTATGCAGAAATATATGTGAACGAACCATCTGTTCTGCAACTTCAAATAATGCACAAAGTGGCCAAAGAAGTCAGCACAAAGAAATTCTGTAAACTAGGGATGGCCCTAAATTAATCAAGTAAATTATTCATTGTGAAATGCTCATCCAGCTTAACAAGCATAGAACTGAAAATAGATTCCTTGAGGCCAGGTCTTAGAAAGCTTCATACCACAGACCACTGCAGTTCTGTATCACCACGTTGTAACTTTATTTGCCATCAGTAAAACACCTCTGGAATTGAGTGTTTTATTTGGAGGCCTGACTAACTGCCTGCAAGTCATGTAGCTGGATGTGGTTATTTCATTTACTGGGTGTCAAATGACTGTCCATTTGCAGATAACTGTGCACAGAAAATTATACTCATTCATTTTGACTCTGAATTGAAGTTTTTTCTCTGAAAAGGTAGCCCACAGAAAATATACACTGTGGAGAAACCTGTACTTCAGCTGGGAATCCATTTTGTCTTAAGTGACCTTTTGCAAGGATCTCATGGGTCTTCACTGCAATTTTGTTTGACCTTTTGTTAAAAACCAAGCTCTTCTACAACTGATATTTGGCAGAGTGATTACTTGAGCAGAGGTTCATTGGAAAAGACTTCCAAAGGCACCGACAGGAGCAGGACAGTGGGTAACCAGCAGTAGGACACAAAGCTGCTCTGCATTGTGACTCAACACACATGCTGTACATTAATTAGGTTTTTCCTTGACAGACCAAAATAAGTCAGTTTCATGGTCAGAAAAGTGGATGGATTAGAGAATCTCACACTCCTGGTTGCCCCAGTCAATCTGCAGTGAGAAACTTTAAAAGTCTACATGAAACAGTGGGGCACACCTTGTATGTGAAACAGCTCAGGTCTGGTAAGGCTTCTTTGGGACACTCATATTTTATATAATTTTCATTTTTTTAACCCTTCTAATGGTAACAACATTATGGTAATGGTAACAAATGCCTCTAAGACATCTGGCCAAACTTGTGCTTTTGTGACTACAAATCACATACCTGACACAATCACACTTTTGTTTTGGCACTGTGCATTTTTTACAACATGGACCAAACATTCAGAGTTTTCTTCTGTTTGCCAGTTTCCAGACCAATTCTCCTACAATGGTGTCAAGTTTTAAACTTTTAACCTCCAGTATATCAATGAATTTGCATGAACAGCAACATGAAGAGCATCAGTTCCTTCCTTAGTTTTTGTCTGAATGCTTTCTTGTATTCATGGAAATATGGGATAACTATGAAGTGATACTTCTGCTCAGCATAATTTGAGTTTCTTTCTTGTTCTTGACTGTATCCTGTAGTTTCCTTACCTGCAGTGGACTGACTGGTTAAGATGTGAAGCTCCCTACCAAACCCCATTTTTTCCTAAAACTGTTTCCCAGCTATGGTCTAGCTGTGGGCAGGGGCTGGAGGCAGAACCCACCACATGATGTGTGGAAGTTGAACACAACTAGTGGGGACAGGGGATATTTTCTGGAAAAAGGGCTGGTTTATTTTTATTTCAAGCTCAAGTAATCTTGAGGTTGTAGTTTGCTACATTCTGATAAAACAGTAAAATATCGAGCTTTTTTGCAAAATTGTTATTCCATTTTGTCTATGTACTTAAACCTTGAAACTTTTGATGGATGTCATAGCACTAGTGAGTCATTAAATTCATTTTTGGCCTAATCACCAAATGTGTGTCCTCCCTTCAGCGTTAGGGACTGGGTTAGAATTGAGTTCCCAAGACCAGCACAGCAATGGTCTCCAGAGCTTTCTCACTCCACCAAGCACATTTTTTGACCACTCTAATACCCTTAGTGCCAGTGATGTACAAAGATATAAAGGAAATTAGAATCTAACTGGTCATAAGATTAGATATTATGTGTTTATGATATGTCTCAAGGCTAATTTAAATAAGAGAGAGGATTTCCTTTGTCATCAGTGAGTTTTAACTTGGGAAATAACTATGAAACGAGGTAGAGATGAGTAAGAGCCTCTTGATCCTTTGTCTGAAATTTGAAATCAGTCTCCGTATTTCTTTCTAGAATAATGTGATTAATTTATCTCTTGGAGCTGAGCCACTAATTCAGGGAACAAATGATGAATTTAGCTTTCTGTTTATGGATGGTCCTTTGAGATGAGATAATGCTTTCACACAGCTTATCACTTGTTTTTTTGAGTGTTGTTTTATTTTTTCCCCATTTATTTCACTCTTTTCCCAGTGAATGGCTTGTTGTGATTATTTGGTAGTCAATATTTAACATGCAAGTCTTGTGGGTTCATTGTGATAAGTCACACAATGCTGCAACTGTCTCTGTGTTGAATAAACATAGCACAGGAGAAGAATCTGAGGCTGTCCCCAGGACTGTGAAAGTCTCAAGGAGAAACAGCAGCTTTGAAAAGAGAAAGGGACAGATAGAAAATATTAAAACTATTTTCTTGGCTTCACCAGACAGGCCTTGCCTAAATCATAATTCCTTGAAATCTTCCTACTGTAAGGTTCATTGGGAGGGTGTAGAGCTCATCTATCATATTCACTGATGTATTCTGTGCAAGAATTGCTCTGGGAGTGAGATCCTAATGGATGTACAGCAGTCAGGTTGAGACCAGGATCATTTCTGGCCTGAGCTTTTAGGAGCAGTGTGCCCACAACCCTTTCCTGAAGCTGCATGTGTTTGGTGTGTCCAACCACCCCTGAAGAAAAAGGGAGGCTGGGAATGGATGCTGTGTTGTGGTGGTCTCAGCTCTGTGATCTTGTCCATATAACCCTTAGGAGTGAGGAAGGAATGCATTTAGATTTTTATGAAGACACCTTTGACATTTAACATAATTGATAGAAATCATATTCCTAAATGATTCTGGAAAATCATCCCTTTCCCCTGTGCATGAATATTGCTGCAAAGGGCATTGTGCCAAATGGCAGCCACTGGACTATTTTGTACTTTGTGAAGTCAGGATGGCTTGAATGTTGTTATCATCTTTTCAATGAGAACAATGCTGCACCATAAAAATTGAACACAATATTGTTCCTGATTTGCTAGAAATGATTGAAGGATCCCTGTTCTGAAAGCGAAAGTGCATTTCCTTCTCCATTCTCATCCTCCCAGAAATTAAGAAATTACTCTGAATCACTGGAAGTATTTTCAACAATGGGCCAATTTGTAGATGTTTGTAAAAACTTCCTGCCAAACCACAGAAACCGTTTCAAAACACAGGGTGTCTAAAAAGTAGCAAAGTGACATGATAAAATTAAAAAATACTCAGTTTTGTTGTGTCCAGTTGTGTCCTTTGTGACTAGTTGAAAAATACCAAATCCCTGTTTGTAATCACAGGCAGTATACAAGAGTATTTAAAAAGGAGTGGATGTTGGCATCCAGGCTTAATTACAACCTTGTTTAAGAAAAGCTTCTATTCTAATTGCAGTGTCATTGTTATAGGACAGGTACATCCACAATGTCCAGGATACTTTTCCTCCCCACCCTTCAGGAGTGTTAAGTGTGTAATACAGGGAAAATAGGTGAGGAAATATCTTCAGTGAATCATCTACTTATTTCCAATCTTCCTGAATTACCATTTCTTTTCAAACACAGCAGCACCCTACAGGGACAGACTTCTTTACATGAATACTAAATAGAACTAAGAAAAAAGAAGTAATATTTTAAGGCTACCCACAATGTGATGTGATTTTTGGCACTGGAATAGAGGAACTATAATGATGAAAATTTTTAATTTGGTCAATAAACAATAATCTTGGTAAACACTTTTTTTTAATGGGAAAAAAATGGGGTTCTTCTAAGCCAGCTCTCTGGGTTTACATGATATGTCAAAGTACAGTGACAAATGTGATAATAGTAATAACAAGGTAAAAAACTTTGCTTTATTGTGTGATACAATTGACTGAATAGTCATTATATCAAACACATTCATCTGTCCCCATGTTAAGCTTTAGCATTGTGTAAGAGAAGTATGATTTTTCTTAAAAGAAAACATGAGTTTTCTTGTACCACCATAAAAAACCCTATTCTGTAAACTTTTAAATGTTAGTGATCTTTGTATGTCTCGCTGCTCTGTGGTTTGGGTGCATCTTCTCCCTTTGTCTATTCAGATTATGTCTCTAGGGGCTTATTTTTGTCTTCTGTGTGTAAACAAAACCCAAACATTCCCCTCCTCCACTTTTCACAATACAGAAATATAAGTAATGATGGTAGTCTCCTTTAGAAGATACTTCAGCTAAACAACTCTGTGCCAAAATTCCTCTTCCTGCTTGGTCTCATATGTTTAGGACACAAAGGCTGCCCTTTTGCAAATTTGAGCCTGGGTCTGAGAGACAAGGGCACAGGTAGTTCTATATTAGTATGGGAATGTATGTATCTACAAGTGTGTATTTATAGATATGTATATGAATATATATAATTTTAGAAATTACAAAGGAATGACAACATCAGGAATGTCACCTCAACAGTGCATGAGACTAACACTTCTTGGGTGACATTGGCTTAATTCATGTTTTGTCTTTTGAATGCCTGATTTCACAGCTTTGACTGACTTTCTCTGTCTCAAACTGCCTGTTTATTAAAAATATGCCCAGTTTCATTTTTAGATTGAGGTTCTTGTCTTTTCAGAAGGATGGGCATAGAATTCAAAGGCAGGTAACATTGATTATGGTCTCTAAAGAAGATGTATGTGTCAGATGAATTTTAGCAAATTTTGTTAAATCATATATTTTAGGGCTGAATCTCATCTATCAGCTTTCTTCCTATACTTTTGAACACACTGACTTTCTTTTGAACATTTGACTTTTTGATCAAGTTTTTAGTTCTGTGTAAGTTCTTAATTTTACCTAAACCTTTCAAAAGTCATTTCTGTCCAAATCCACTCTTTCATTGACAACTAATTGAATTTTCAGGATAAGATTACAGTCATTTGAGATCTACAGATCTGAAGGGCCACAGATGGTTTTATTTCTGTGTGTGTGATAGGTTTGATGTGAAACATTTGATGGTTTTGCTGCGTCTCTGATCTGCATTTCTGCCTGCTAGTATACCACTAGGCCTTTTCAGTTAAAAATGCTAAGTAATTGTTTGTATGGACATGTGAATTTCACTAATACTGGATTTGTTTTACTAACTACAGTATGGACTAGAGAACTTGAAAAGCACCAACCCATTCAGTCACTTGGGGTTATGTACAAGGAGATTTGTGCAACTCTGGAATAGTTTCTGTGGATCTGAGCCTTCACAGACAAAAACAGAGTATGTTTTGAGAAGGATATTTAAGTAATTAGAATAGCCCCTATATTAAAGGTGACTTTTGTCTCAAATAATAAGACAAAAGTGTTTAATATTCTCCCAGTAATACAGGAGAAGTTGTGATTGCAGGCAGAGCCTACTGTGTGTGAGGCTGCTGAGGATTCAGAATCACTTCTCACATGCTCCAGCCTTTTTCATTCTGAACAAGATGTGTGAATATTTAATATGCTGTAGACTCGAGGTCATAAATGGTTTGCAACAAATTATTCATGCAACAAACTCAGACTCTTCTGCTTCCTGAATCTCTGTGAAAAGGTGGCCTTTTACTAATGTAGAAATCCACTGAATCTTTTACATTTTTTCTTTGGTTGTTGTTAATATTGGTGGCACAGTGTATCTCACAGGGCAAGGTGGGCCAATTATCATTCTGTTGCTAAAACTCCCTAAATTTTCTTACTGAATTTGACACAGTGGCAGTATCATTAACAGCAGTCAACTTGATTTCAGCAGTTTACTGAAAGCAGTTTTTGTGCTTTGCTTGTCGTGTGTGACATTTGAATAATATACAGAATCACTTGCCATTCTTAATAATAATATTGCAATACATTTTTTGTAATGGCTGTTGCTAAAATACGTGCATTGGCAGCTCTCGCTGGTACCTACTCTATTCTCATCTCCCTGAAATAAAGTGTTTTATTTATTTGCAACACCTGGAGAGCTGTGAGAAGGATATTGTAAAAGTCCATCTGGACAAGTGAGCCTTGGTAACATAAATTATAGTGCTCAAAGGCCATATGCACAAAGTAAAAGTGGAGGAGCTTTTGGGTATCTGGTCATATATTTTCTAAAGTTGCCTGCCTTGAAACAATAATGTTGCCAGGTTGGTTATAAATGATATGTGGTTCAGAAATGTAGTTCCGGGCATTTTTCTTTTGTAGTTACACTCAAACTTTTTTTTTCTACAGATGCTTTGAGTCTGATGTTAACAAAAGGTAAGCACTGACTCTAAAATTTTTGTTGATGAATTTAGGTAGGTGGAAATTTACCTACACCATAAACATTCAGGTAACACCTTGTTGTCTTGATCTTCATGCTGTAAGGTCAGATCCATGCTGGTGTGCTGAATGGCAGCTGTTTTCCACAGGTTTTGTGCTGGCAGAGTATTCCTCTGCCTCTCCTCCTTGGCTTCTCATCCCTCAAGGTCTTCTCATTTCCTGCTTATCTGGTGTCAGAAACAACTGTGGTGTTTGCTCCTCAATTCAATGGTAACACATTTCTTCCCTGAGAATTCTGGTTTGAATTCAAATTAACTAGTTGAGTTTTATCCCCCAACTCCACATGGTTCCATCAAACCACTTTTTTTATTACATTTTTGCCTGGATTTTAGGATTTTTGCTGGGATTTGAGGATGCTCTCTGGGTAATACTGGCAAATCTTTCTTATGAAGTGTTTGTGTTTTTCAATCCATTTCTACTCCTGTCTCTTCCTGTTTTCCAGCTGGCAAACTTTCTAAATCCTGGGTGAATACTGAAGGCAGGCAGGACGATCATGTTTACGTGATTTTTCAAACATGGAACAGTCTCAGAAATTACATTGTCAAGCTCCCTGCTCCTGTGTAGAAAGCTGCACTTCCATAAAGGTCTGTGAGGAGAAATCAGTAAAAGGAATGGAGGGTACTTCAAAACAGTCAAAGCTTTATCAATATTTAAGTTCAAATAGCAACAGCAGTAATTATCCATATACCCAGCACAGCACTTGAAAGCATGGTAACCTCGGGAATTATAAATTCTAGAAGAATGAAATTGGCAAAGAAACCTACTGTCAGAAGGAAAAAAGAATCTTTGAATGCCAAAAAAAAGAAAGAAAAAAAATTCCTAGTTGAACCCTGAGATATTCTTAAGTTTCTGCTTTTAACTGCAGCTGTATCTTCCTGCTACACAGAAGAGAGGGTATTTTATTTTTCCTCTGGAAGAAAAAAAAATACTTTAAAAACATCTCCCACATGAGCTTTTTAATTTTATAATCTGCCTAAGCATGTCTTGCTTCCTGCTGTAATTTTTCAGCTGATTAGAATCTAAGCCATGTGTTCTTACCAGCATCCAGGATTTGTATTAATGGAAGTAGCAGCAGATCCTCTTGTAATGAAGGAACACAGAGGTACAGAAATATTTTTGGGATCATTTAACTGCTTTAAGAGTCAGGCAGATAAAAGTGGCAGCCAAGGCCAACCACCACAAAACTACCACAGCCCATAAAATGTCACAACAACACACTGAGTTTCTTTAACTATGTAACATCCCAAATTTTTGTGCCAGAAGTAACATTGTCTTCATGTTTCTGTCCCCCAGAAGGTTTCATCTCCAGTTCTCCATTCTTGCCACAGCTCGACAGGATGTTGAACATAGATCTGCTGCTTTGGGTGTGTTTAAATAAGAATGTGCCTTCACTTCGCTTTGAGAATGTTTCAGACTTCCTGAAGAAACTGTAAGTTCATTTTTCCTTTGTGTGCTTTTCTCTTGCACGGTTCATTTTGTAGTTGCCCATTCTTTGGTGTACATTGTGTCAAGGTTGTTGTGTTTCTTTCTGTTCTTTCAGCACCTGCATCTTAACAACTCATGGTGTTAGGAACCTGAAGCAGCTTGATTTGTTACACTCCATGTTTCAGAGGTCTTTTGAGGCAAATGTCTGCTGAAAGCTCAGAGTAGTGCTTTTAGGAGCTGTAGTCTTGAAGTCACTGTCCTAAACTAAGGACTTTGTATATTAGCTGGATAGTAATTCTACCTTTTGTTCTACTTTGTGTACCACCCAGGGTCCTATCTGTCTGTCTTTTACTCAACAGCAAACCCAAAATCTCAGCTCATCGAGAACTGAACATTCAGACAGGTCATCACTAAATAAAGCAGATAAATGATTTGTGAAATGTGTCACTTGCAAAAACCTACTTTAAGATTTGCTAAATTTAACAAAAGATTTAGATAGTTATTTTGGTTAGTCTGGGGCCTTTTGCTTTTACATCACTATCTGCTTGGTTAGATTTCTAAGAGCTTTAACAGAAAATAAAAGTCCTTTTTTTACTACCTCAGTGTTTGATGCCATGAAAGGGGTAAGGTTCTATGGTTCCCATGCTATGCTGACTGCATACATTTTCACTCAGCAAATTGGCACAAATTTCTTTACATTTTTTACTTCTCCTCTCCCTGTCCCAACTGAGTGAGCTCTGCAGTCACACGTTTGCAGATATATCAAGACCAATAGAATGTGGATACTGTATTGCTAAGAGCATTCAGTGTGCAATCACATTGCCTTGGCTTGGCACTCTCAGCCATGGCAGTGCTGATTTCAGTGCCAGCCAGCAACCTAAATATTTGCTCTGCTTTCCTGAAGGGTTTTGCAGTCCACACTGAGCTTGTTTTATTTTGGTTTTTCCCTGCAGCTATACTGCTCTGAGCTACTCAGCTGAAGACTAAGGCAGGTACACCTAGGCAGGCTTTGGTCTCAGGAGAGATTGTGAATCTGCAGTTGTGTCATTTGACCACTGTCAGGATTAAGTCCAAAACTAGTTCCTTCCTTAGTTCACAGATGCAGCAACCTCTGAACACTCACAGTACTTAGAAGAAGATGTTGTTGAAAAATTCTCATTGTCTTTTGGGAGCCTTTTCCACTCATTTTCTAATATTGCTTTTGAAAGTTTTTTTTTGGTGGTCCTAGAACCATGATAATAAAGAAGATGACATTTTCATCTTGATTTTCCCTTGAGTGCCTGTTTTGTTTTTTCACTGCAATCCCGTGGAACTCCCACCTTGTTCTGCTGCTTGCTGCAAAACCAGGAGGGGAAGTGTCAGTGTGAGTGCCCAGCCTCAGAGCACACCATGACAAGGTGTTTGCCATCACCACAGCAGGGAAATGAGCAGAGATGGTCACATTTGTGAACACTTTCCCAAAAAGAGAAGGAGGAGATGTTGAAAAAATACAGATCTTCACATTTTTTGTTGGCTTCTGGGTATGTCTGAAGTAATCAGAAGGAAATGAAATTTCAAGTTGGCAGTTTTCCCTTTAAAATGCTCTGTGCATTAGTGCTGAATGTGAATAGCATTATCTTTCTTTCTCTTCTTTTTTTTCTTTTAAAAAAGAAATATCTATTAATAGATCTCTGTAACAACATTTGCTTACTGGTTTATGCTTATGGCTTATCACAAAACTATTCAGGAGGACTTGTGGTAAAAACTGTGAAGTTCATATAATTTCAACCGAAGGCAAAGCTTTGCTCCAGGGTCTGCTACACTAACAAACTCTGCAAGAGTTGAAAATAATGATGTAATTCCAGTGACTTCTTCTAAGGGGCCATGTGAGCTTATTTGACCCAACAAGACACTGGCTTTGGCAAACAGAATACCTTTGATTCAGAGCTCCTACTGATTAAAACAGAGCTCTCACTGGTCTATATTGTAATTTTCTTTTGATCTTAGTCATGTATTTTCAGTGGGATGTGATAATTACATTAAAATCAAATATTTTACCTCCCTTTTTTTTTTTTTTTTGGTGTATGTGTGTTATCTACAGTTATATTTGTGCAAGTGTTTCAGTGTAATATCATGGAAAATTACCACAGTGATAGAACTGCAAACATCCCATATTATTACCTCGTGCCCTGGGATTTTGAGTAAACTAGAACTCTTTACAGTCTAGGAGAACTGCCAGTCCCCCTGAAATTACCATTTTAATTGAATTGATCATAAACACTTTGCTCTGGCTGTAATACTAGACTGAGAAGATTAAATCTATTTAGCCATAGTTTGGGGAAAGGGTGACCTTTCAGCCAGTTTTGTTAGAATTTAAAGGTTTCTAATTTTTCTGGCTGGAGCTTGGTGCAAGAAATGTGATGTCAAATTGTAATATTAAAAATACTACTTTTATTCAAATATGTAGATGTAGTCAGTAAATACATATTTATCTATTTTCCTCACTTTTATAACTGTTATCCTAATCTGAAATTATTATAATTTATTTTAAATCTACCAATTTGGAATTTTTATTAGGAATATTGAGGAAAATAAAAATGGCTGATGCACCCACGCAAAAAATAAACTTATTTCTAAAGGAATAAAGTGCCATGCCTTAAAATAGCAAGTGTCTTGTGGCCTCAAAATTTCCACAGCCAATTCTTTTTTTTTTCCTCTGAATTCTTTTGTCTTAAAATTGCCAGCAGCCTAAACATTATGTTAGACGTTTTTGTCCTGCTGGCAAGCCCCTCTCCTTTCTCTGTGCTCTTTGCTGCCCCTGGTCTCTGTCAGCTCCAGCACACTGGAGAGCCCAAGCTGTTCCCTTCAATCCAATTAACCCCAGACCATCACAACCATGTTTGGTGTCACGCTGGCAACTTTTTATTCTTTCCTTATTTAAATGAGCAACTTGATTTCCAGCATCTCCCTCATATTGGTTCTCTCAGGTAATTGGTCATTCAAACAACTTGCTTTCAAGTATTTTCCCTTTTGAGGTCAACCCATTGCAGAAAGGTAAAGGATTTCTGTACTTTTTACCTGCCATTTTAATAAATTTAATCTAAGTCTTTTGCCTGTGTGGAAAGAAAGCCAAAATTGAATTGTAGAATGTGATTCTAATATCTCTTTTCAGCATCCTTCTAGGTACAAACATACTAGAAGCTTAAACAGTTGTAAATAGGGACAAAAAGAATGCTCTGCTACTTCAACAGCTTTCTCAGGTGGGGTGATTTTGCAGGTATGCCTGTAAACAAAAGATGGAGTGATTTGACAGTTCCAGACTAGTTTTGTCATTGCTCCTTTAAATGGCAATCTTGTACAGTGTGCCTTTTTTTCAGGTGAAAAGATCTGTGATGGAAAATACAGCTCTTCAAAGATTTCTAGTATTGACAGAGGTGTTTGAGAGGAATAAAGCATGCACAAATTGTCTGGGTTCTTCAAATTCAAGTCCTGTGCTCCCCTTCCTAAATTTCCTTTCTTTCCTCTGAAATACAATGCAAGTCAGCAATTCTTCATTGGCATTGAAGCTCAGACCATAACTTGGGCTGTGTGGGCATCATAATTGTGATTGATCTTGTGCTGCAGCCAGCTCTCTACTCAGACTGGAATTTGGACACACAAAGAGTAAATACAACCCTCTTTACTCAACAAAACTTAGTGCAGAGATCTGAGAAGGAGAGGAGAGTATCAGAAATGCCCATCCCATTACTTCTCAGGTATTTCTTCTGCTCTTCTGTATCACCAGCATGAGGTTTCAGGACTGTATGGTGGCTTTATGGATGCATGTGAGGGAAATGGTCCTTCTGGGTGCCCAGCTGTCAAAATGGATTGCCATCAAGGCTTCAAAAAGTAATTCAATATTCCGTCTGAAATGAGCAGATTGGAGCAGAGAGGGTTAAGTGTATCTTGAAAAAGTTATGCAATACCTGGAAAAAAATTATCGGGTGAGTTCCCTCTGATTGCTAATTGCATACAGTATAAAGACATAATTTTCTTTTCTTTCTCATTTGCTCTGTGCTTCAAGGTAAAAGATGGAACACGGGATTATGACAAATTCTCCTCTGGGATCTATGTAGTGGGGCTTGTCTTTGATCTTCCTCTTCTCCTGCCCTTGGAGACCAAATGCATTTTTGCACATGGCAAATGCACAGAACTGTGGGGCTCAGAACTGCTGTGCTGATCAGAGAGAATTTCCCTGAAAGGTCTGTGCTCTGCATTATTGAAACATTAAAGAGTGTAGTGTGAGCTGTTTGAGGCTTGAATTGGATGTGGCTTTGTGTGCTGCCCTGGAAGCTGTGGTCTGGCATGGGATGCAGGGTCAGATGGCCCCAAGTTCAGATGTGACCTGTGCTGAGTCATGAGACAGTTGGCTTTTTTTTTTCATTTTTTATTTTGTATTTGCTGCCATGAACTGGTGGTTAATATAGGAGCTCCCCGTAATTTTTGTGAGCTGTGCTCTCCTGATAACAGTTACAATGTATGCTAAGGGATTAAGCCTATAGTGGGCATATATTTCAAATAGATTTATATTAGAGAAGCCAATCCTGTCAATCAAGTAGCTCATAGCTAAAACTGGATATTGAGGACCTCAGCTTACAGATATGGGATCTCCCTAAAGCTAAGTCTGGATCAGGCTGTGCTGGGTCAACAGCACAAAAAAGCAGCATTGGACTGTGTGCAGTGGAGATAAAATGAAAATAGAGTTCTTCTGCAGTACCATCAGTTTCCTGACACTGGTGTGTGCTGGCTGCCTTGGAGCTGCTAAATTTAACATATTTTGTGCAAGGTGTGTCAGCACCCTTTGAGAGCTCTGCCATTGTGGAAGAGCTTGGCAGGATGGTGCTGAGTGAAATACAGAAATAGGAGTGGGAAATGTGGGAGGAAACTGGAGATGGACATTGTCCATGTATGGTCATCAACAATACAGGGCTCGTTCCACCACAAAGTGACCTCAAGTTGTACTCATTGTTTATCTTAAAGACTTCTTGCAAAATTGATTGAATAAGGGTATATTTGGGAAAGACAGGACTTTACTTTCAGCAGAAAACTTGTTCTGTGGGATTTTCTTCATTTCCCTGAACCAGTATACTTCCTTTTTTCTTTTTTTTTTTTCCTTTACTTGGGTAAAGGAAGGAAAAGATGACCTGAGGTTTTTATTAGACCTTCATTAAATATATTGCATCTCAGCAATGAGACCTTGTATTCACTGAAACTTGTGAGTGCTGTCATGATGGAAATAAACCCTATGGTATCATTTGTAATAGCCAACAGATAGATTGTATTTTAGGTTTCAGTTTGCTTCTGAAGAAGGCTCAACAATTGAACAGGCTTTGTTGTAGAGAAAACAACAACTGATGCCTCTTCTGGTCAATTTCTTTTTCACTTTCCATCTTTTTCTGTCTGCAACTTACTTATTTTTTGCCCTTCTGTTGCTTTCATTTGTAGATTTGGAGTGCTAGTGTGTTTTTACAAGAGGAATGGCTCTTACAATCATGAATATCACCTTTCAATACAGTTCACATAGACCCTCAAATGTAAACATTTTCTCTTATGAGACAGTGGAAGAAGCAAGTTGTTTAAAATAGCCTGTATTTTTTCCTGAGAAAAGGACATGAACACATCAGCTATTCTGCCTTTTCTCCCAAATCCCCAACATCAATATATTAAAAAAAATTCTTAGGCCAAACTGGCTCACAGGGATACATTTGCTTTTCAATGCACAAGTCACTCCCTGATTCAATTACTACTGCATTTTTCAGAGGAAAAATTAATTAGCAGTTTGTCACTGTCCTTCTGACTCCTGGAGTTCCAGTAATGACTTGATTTTTATAGAACTGAGCTTATTACATGCAATAGACAAGTCTGGACAAAACAACTTACATGGTGCAGCTTCTGAAATCTTACTGCTATTATCAGCATCCTCATTGTGACTGCAGAGCTGACAGATTTTAGGACTTAGAACAGGATGCATAATATACCTCATTATTTGGAAAAAGGTCTTACATTTTTCACCCACCTCCAGCAATTATCATACTACCAAGAAACATGATGGACATATTTCTGGTTAAGGAAAAGTTAGCAATCAGAAGTCTGCACTTGAAGGACAGGTAGTGTTAAAATTTAATTTTCAAATCTGACAGTTTAGTTCTGCAGGGGAGCATTCAGCTCTTCATATGTTAAGAGAAGTACCACAAGGATTTTTTTTTTCCTCTGTAGTTACACAATAACCTCATGTATGGGTTTAGCAGTGCTTTCTCTATCTAAATAATACAGATTTTTTTCCTTTTCAGTGTGTATGAGTATCTGATCTTTTCCCTGAGGTCAAAAAGTACGATTTGCCCAGTACTTCTATTTCCCAGTCTTTTTGCTGCCTCTGCAGCAATGCTGGAAGTTCCACATCTGCAGACTTCTGCCCTCTTCCAACCCTCTTCACCTCTGAAGAGATTCACACCTCCTCAAAATATTATGTTTCCCAGGACATGAGACTTCTGGAAGGCCCATGACATGTGAGCCATCAATAATTTACTTGTCTTACCCTGCATATTCAGTGTGGACACAGTGGAGACAGATTTCATCTGAGGTGTAGCAGTGAGCAAACCTCTGAGCAGGAGAAATTAAGAGCAGAAGACCAACAAGTCCCAAGCAAGAAGCAAATGTTCTTCACCAGTCCCCCATCACTGGGTGTTCCCTGCTCAAATTCCTCCCACCACAGCATTCTGGGCATCTAATATCCTCAAACACCTTTGGGAATTGAATACTTTCGATGTTCAGATGGGAATGGAATCCTATGTAGAAATGATACATAGAGAATAATTTATACAAGACATTTTACTTTTCTGGTTTGTTACTTTGACCTTGATTTTCTAGGTATTCAGTCATAATTAAGAGTTTTCTCTTTCCAGACTGTCAATGGTTATTTGCAAAAAGTCGAAGTTTGGTAAATTTTGTGTAAATATTCCCAAAAGCAAAGATGAAGGTGTGGCAGCATGAGAATGATCTTGCCACAAAGGTAAGAACTGTTTCTCACACATCTATTTGCAACTTCTAGTAGAAAGTATCACGTGAAAAACAAGGAATTCCTTAGAAAACCGTGGGGGAAATGACTCTGATTAGTCATCTTGATATCAGATATAGGCTGCTTTGGACATTTTATACCAGATATGCAAATCCCATTGTACTGCCTATTAAAAAATTGCTCCACATTTATGTGCGGAGGCTTCTGATTCAACTTCCTGAATGGGCATTGTACTTAAAAAAGCCTTTTTCTAGACGATATTCACTTGGGTTTCTCTGAGGAGTCTGTGTTCTGCTTTTGGCCATGCTGAGCCCTGACACTGATCCACTGATCCACTTGCCAAGAGCTGGACATTTATTTCAAAGAATTCTCTTTAATCTTTGGTAACATAAAGTATGTGCTACATAAAACTATTGCAAAGTGTTTGTAGCTCCACAAAACATCCAGACACATTCAGTGCATGCAAATAAATGAAATAAATGCAAGAAAATAAAAATAGTTAACACTTTAACTTTGACTAAATCTTTAGATATGGTGTTTTGTTAAGTGCATATGTGAAGTAGTATTTTTATTGCTCCATGCAATAATTCAGGACAACAATATGTTTTTTTTGTCAGTTGCTGGATGAAAAAAAGTAATACACCATAGAAGAATGATGACAACTATACATTATTTCATCTTTCATTTTATTAATTGTATTCATCAACAGAAGTTATCTGTGAGTTCATTGCCTGATGCAATTAGCAACATGAATTTAGAATAGTAAATGGATCTGTGGGTTACAATTTGATTCCATATGGGTATATCTAAGAAAACCCACTCTGTTATGCCTCATTTAATGCAATATGTTGTGTACTTTCTGTTCATCATGAGCACAAGGTTCACTTACCTGGTACGCAGCATTTCATTTTCACGTCACTTTGGCAGTGCGTGTCTGTGTTTCAGCTAAAGCAGGACCACAGATGGTTGTGGAGGTGTGGGATTACAATTATCTCCATGGCAATGCTTTGAACTTTTACTGCCCTACTACTTTCTCAGTGCTAAATATAGTGACACTCACATGTGATTTAGTCACCTGAAGGTAATCATGTGTCCTTTTTTCAGTGCTGTCCTGTATCTGACAGGATCTGCTGCTGGTCCAGAAGGGCAGAGGTCTGCCTGCAGACACCCCTGCTGGCTATGTGCAGGTGTCTCAGGTGCTCTACAGCTCCTAAAATCACCCTGGACCCCTACCTTCAGACAATTTAGATCCTTTGATCCTGTCCTGGAAGCACGCGCACACACACACACACACACACACACACAGACACACAGAGGATCTTGCTCTCACACCCTGGAGGTTGAGTCCACACAGTTAATCTTGGAAAGTGCAGATCCAAATATTTTATTATGATTTACCCATGTCTGGAATTTATTTACTATTTTTAATAGAATTATTCACTGTTAGAAATCACCTTTATTACATTAAAAATTTAACATTGGTTTCTAGTTTCTTGGGACCTGTGTGCTGCTCTTGTGCTTAAAAGCTTTGCATACAACATTTCCTGGGGAAGGATAAAGGAAACCTTAAAATCTCTTTTTTCTCTTACATTAACAAGCTTGCCAGAAACTCCTTGCACCATAAAATCTACTTGTATGTGTCCTGACATCTTTTAGGGATTCTTTTTTCAGCATCTTGTCCTGAAACTGGTTTTCCAGCTCAACTACCTTAAACTAAATTATTTTGGAGATGCTGATAAAATACTGAGAAGGGATATCCTCAAACTCAGTTAGGAAGTTAGGTATCTTTCATGTTTTGTTTCTGTGACACTGTTACAATTCTCTAGGATTCTTTGGGCACTGGCCTGTCAGAGCATTGCTGCTTTAATAGGTGGCATGAACTCAAAGCCTTTCTACCACCCAAGCACAGTGGGGCAAATACTACTTTTAGTCTTTACACAGCAGTAACCACTTTTCAATTTTCACATCCTCCTGTGACATTTTTCACTCATTTTCTCATTGGATTCTCATTGGATACTCCAGTGGTGGCAACATTCTTAATAATTGCAATTTAAAAAATATAGATAGGCCTACTTTTCTTTGTCCTCTGATTTCTAATTCTTGCAGAATAATTTCTGTTTCCTGGCTTTTATTTTCTACTGGGGAACATAGAGATGGATTATGAGCTCTGTGAGAATGTGGTCTGATGTGCTGCCATATGTATATAACATTGTGTAATGTGCTTTGGACAGAAGTTTTGCAAATTAATTCTTTAATCTTAAAGCAGGTATTAATGCATATTTTGTATGTCTTTGTAAGGCAAACCTGTAGACAGCTTGGCAAATTTGCAGTGGGAAAGGACTCATAGTCTCTCTCTTGTAGAGACAGTGACTGATACAAATATCAACTCCCACTGATGACACTTCCACATCTCCAGTGATGCTAATCCTCAGTGTTTGTTTTTCCATACCTCATGCTTTTACTTATCTTGTGTTTATGCTTGACAGGAATTTACATCAGCTATACATTCACTGCTCACTTATTCTCATCTTTTACAGGAATGTTTAGGCTTGGGGTTTTTGTCAGGGAGAACTTTGCTAACTGAACTTTTTGGTTTTGAAATAAAAAATAGCTCACTAGAATTATCAAATGTATGTAATTTTTAAAAATTATGAAAAAAACTGGGAAGGCTGACATGAAGGAAAGTAAACTTTCTTGATGATAACTTGAAGTCATTAGGTAGTGGCTACCTAATAATTTTTTGGAATGGTGTTAGAGTCAAAGGAAATTATCATGGCTGTGGAGGACAGATAGCAGTAACAGTGACTCTTGTTTACATGTTGGAATCTGGCATTCCACACGTCGAGTTATATCTAACCCCCTTCAGCACCTGCCAAAAGTAATATTCATTACTCTTCCATAAAAGCCTAAAGTGACTTAATCAGCTGAAGTTTCTCCCTATTTCAGCTGCCTCCTCCTATTTGAGGCAAGGAGAGCCTGTGTGGCTGCACAGAGGTGTTGCCTGTCTCTGTTAAACAGATACACAACCCTTCTGTTCACTGCCTCTCCTTTTACATCGTCTTCCTGCTCCCTCCTGATTCTTGATAAATAAAACAAGCTCTGACCAGACAAAGCTGATAAGCTGCAGCCAGGCAGAGAGGGGTGGAAGCTCTTTGGAGTCATGAGCTGGGCTTCCACTGATGTGACAGCACTGAAGCCAGTCAAGACAGAGGGAGAGATCAAATACTGAGCGTTTGAGTCCTCTTGCTTCCCAAATGCACCAAACAAAAGTGCTGGTATGTTACCTGGAGTAAAAGACAAGTCAACAATGAAGAGATAAAGTAAGTAATAAGGAGAGGAGGGATTGATGGACATTGCAGCAGCTCATCTTACATGTATATTTAATGCTGGTGGAAAGTGTGGATGGGAACTAATGAATTGCAGGCGTGTGTGTGTTGTGTGCCCAGTAAAAGGAACTGCTGAAATTATGCAGGACATGTCAGCCTGTTGCCAAATATTTAACACCATTCCGACACAAAAGAGACAGCTCAGGGGATCCTTATTTAAACATTTGTAATCAAATCCTTCTCTTATTGGCAAACTCTTTTGCATAATTTGTGCCTGCCACATCTAGAACTCACTCACAAAGAGGTGGCCCAGTGTTGGCTGACGAAACTTAGTGCTTCAGTAACAATTTGTGCTGTTCCATAACTGTGTAAGTGAGTAAAAATAAGCCTGTCTGGATCCCCATTTGCTGATTATAGTTATTGTCTGTTTTTCTATATTTTACAGTGACTTATGATAATTTCCTGTCCTGGGATTGAGAAAGAATGTCTTTACCTCAAAAAATTGCCCATTCTGACTCAAAAAGAAAAATGTTGGAAGTGCAAATATTTTCCACAAATTGAAAGTCACCCCGAGCTCTCCATATCTCTTCTGAAAGTAATGGTTTCAGCAGAAACTGGCTGATCTGCCTAATGGGTACAAATTGTTCCTGCCTGAAATGAATTTTATTTAAAATTCAGTATCTTTCAAAATTTATGGTTACCAGTCTGTGGGGGTTTCTCTGCTTCTGTAAAATGCACAAAGAGAGCTAACCCAGTGCAACGTGTCCTCATAAGAGTTATTACATTTTCTTATTATGCATTCATGGAATAGTTTGGGTTGAGGGAAACCTTAAAGATCATGTAGTTCCAACACCCTGCCATGGGCAGGGATGACCTCCTCTATCCCAGGCTGCTCCAAGCCCTGTCCAACCTGGCCTTGGACACTTCCAGGGATGGGGCAGCCACAGCTTCTCTGGGCAACCTGTGCCTCAACACACAGTAAAACATTTCTTCCTCATATCCCATCTAATCCTGCCCTCTGACAGTTTAAAGCCATTCCCCTTGTCCCATCTCTCCATCCCCTTGCCTAAAGTCCCTCTCCAGCTCTCTTGGAGCCCCTTTAGGTACTGGAAGGAGCTCTAAGGTCTCCTCAGAGCCTTCTCTTCTCCAGGCTGAACAGCCCCAACTCTCCCAATGTGTCTTCATGGCAGAGGTGCTCAAGCCCTCTGAGTATCTCTGTGGCCTCCCCTGGACTCCCTCTGATGGGTCCATATCCTTTTTATGTTTGGGATCCCAGAACTGGACTCCAGGTGGGGCCTATCAAGAGCAAAATAGAGAAGGAGAATCACATCCTCAACCTGCTGGTCATGTTTCTTGTGGTGCATCCCGGGACAGGGTTGGATTTCTGGGCTGTGAACACACATTGCTGGGTCATGTTGAGCTCCTTGTCAGTCAACACCCCCAAGTTCTTCTCCTCCCAATGGGGCTGCTCCATGGGAATTCTTCATGGCTGCTTCTCCAGGATTCTCTAAATTCTCTACAGCCTGTACCTGTATTCATTAGTTCTATTTTATCTTGGTCCCATTTTGATTTCCTAAGAAGTTGTGTTGTGCTGACCTCTCTATGCTTCACCCAACTGAGTGCATTTGGGTGCTGATAACTTTATAAGCACAGGAAAAGAAAAAGAAAAAAAAAAGGAATAACAGCAGTGAAAACCTTAGGCAGCCAGTAGCTTTGATAGCAGAAGATGAAGTTTCAGTGGGAATTACAAATGAGGAGAAAGAGCAGAATTTGTAATAAAGAAGCATGATGCCGTGCAAGGAACTGAACTTCCACCTACATATTTCGAACTTATTTCCTCAGTGCTTGGAATTCCATAATGTTAATACTGACCTTTAGTATGCAGGAGCATTAGGGAAAGGAAGATGTGTCTTGCTATATTGTGAAAGCACAAAATTTAAAAAAGAGTGTGAGAGTATGATTAGGAACTAATTAGTGACCTCCATAAGGTCTGCGGTGTTTGATAGATGAGTTATAAGATTGGATCCCAAATATAAACCACTACAAAATTTTTGTGTGCTGTTATACCATTTTGTTAAAACTCAGAATAGAAATAACTGAGATTACAATGTGAGTTTATAGGTAAAGAGTCTTGGAGTAGTTTCATGTGTCTTGAAGATTTTTAAACTTACAAGTTCTGGAGAGAAAATATGTAGCATAGACAAAGAAAGCAACCCAAAGTCCAAAAATGTTACTGCAGGCAAATCTGTCTCTGAAGTAGTAAAATTCAAATTCTCACAACTGATTGTTTTAGTAGAGAGTTTCTGGTTACTCCAAAAACACAAGCTCTCAGTGGACTTCATGTTGGTTGCTGATACAGAGCAGTATAGAGAACACATTGCTGTGTATCTTACTGGGCATTATATAATGTTTAGAGAATATAGGGAAAGCAAGCCAGGTAAATGAGAGAAGCTGTCTGAGATCCAGCAGAAGGGCTTTGAAACCAAGAAATGTGCTTTTCCAAGGACTTTCTTGTTGTGCATTCAGTTAAAAGTTTGATCCAGTCAAATGGGACTAATTTGAATCTGCAAAATGCAATGACAATGCAGCACCAGTGGCTGTCCTCCAGTGGCAAAAACAGAGATGAGTCTCCCAATGATTTTCACATTATTTCTTAATCTAACCTGAATACAACCAGTGATCTCTGGAACACTTTATCATTCTTTCTTCAGGGAGAGAAAGTATTACAGGATGAAACCTGAGCTCCAACTGTGCAGTAAAATAGCTCTGACTTACTGGTAATGAAAGCAGAATTAAGTCCATTCTATCTAGTGGGTGTGAAATTAAGTCATTTGGTGTGACACTGTTGCATTTTCTAGAGATCATAACAAAAGACCTTGTTGAGAGTGACTATGAAATGATCAATAGATGAGTTCTTGAAACCAAATAAACTAGATTTCTATGTGAACAATGAGCAGGACATCACAATACCAACTGAAGTATAGCTTTTATTGGCCCTTGGCTTGAAACTAAACTGTTAGTTTGTATAACGTGGTGTTGATAGCTGTTTGAAGAGTAGAGGTGAATGGAGCATTCTCAGTTTAATCACCACACATTTTCCTTCTGCTCTTACCTTTAATAGTGAACCTTAAATACTTCCTAGCACCTCTCCTTTTACTTTTTTTGTTTAAGTATTTATATGTGGAATTAGATAAAATAATCTCAGCAGCTCTATGTTGGCTACTTAATTGACATGGCAAGTGAATCAGCCTGAGATTGAACTCACCTGAAACTAACAAAAAGATTGTAAAAAATCTCTAGTTTTAGAAAGAGATTAAGCCATACTGAGATATGAATATAAAGATGTTTCCAGTCTATTTTCCCCCTAAAATATTGCATTTTTCTATATCTATACCGTGCTTCAGTGGCAAACATCATGTTAAAACAAGCAGCATATTGTCTCCATACCAGCTTTTCTTGTAAACTCAGGAATAAGTGATAACAAATAGGGAAAAAAATCTTCAAGAGAGCCTTGACCAGAGTGTGAATTAACCCATATACAAACCTTTGGGAATGAGCTGCTGGTGTTGTCTGGGTTGCTTAACTACAAGCTGATATTTCTATCAGAAGGGGAACAGAAAAAATATTTATATTTGCAGAAGTCTTGCATGGCTAGACAGTGCTTTACTGAAATGGTATGAGAACTTCCTCTCTGTTATCAGCTCTCCATAGGAAAAAATTATGTGGCTGGCTTTCAGAATCATTATGTGTGTGTTCAAATCTGTGTTTTTTTTAATTTATCTCCTGAATTCCTTCTGAGTTCTGAGTTTTTGAGTTACAGTGAAGTAATTTTCAAGCTTTCCCTCTCCTTTGCAGAACATAGAAATACTTTTTTCTCTAGTGGAAGTTGAGATTCTCTACCGTAAATCTACTCAGTAGATAAGCCCTTGAAAGAAACAGTAGTATTAATGAGCTGATGATGAAGATTTCAGCTCTTTGCAGCTTTTCTTGCCCCACAGAATCAACTCCTTTTTAGATTCAGTTGAGGATCATTTTACATGTGGATTTACATGCAAGGTAAATTTGGGATTTTCTTCTCACATACCCTGTGGAGGAATGAAGTACTTGTGGGGAAAAAAAACAAAGCAAATATATGTACCTAGAAAGACTTATTTCATGTATTCTCTTTCTTCTGCCATCAGACACTTCCAAAATCAATTGTGAGAAATAAAAGTAACCTCAGGACCAATGTGCATTACTGACTTACAGGGGAGATTTGTGGGTGGCACTCCTGTTCTTACCTGGGGTCTCTGGTGAGACACACACTCTGGACACACTCGACAGCTCCCCTTAAAATGTAATGCATCAGGACCCAAAGGATTTCCAAAATAGGAGGGAATGGGAAAATCCCTCCTTTTTCTCAAAATTCCATATTTCTTCATGTCTGACAAATGTCTTGCTGTCCTCCCAAATGCTGTAGTATTTTCAAACAGACATTGGTACTTGCTTTAATAGAGCAGTCTTCTGTGTAAGTGCAGGGAAATTATCTGCACTTGAAGAGAAGCTGTAAGCCATTAGAGCAAATAAGGTTGGTCATCACTGTGCCCCAACAACCCTGTTTGAAGAAAAAAAAAGAAAGTGTGCATGTGGATTGGTATCCATGGGATATTTTTGTTGTGTTCTGACAGTCAGTCATGACTCAAATAATTTTCTGCACAGGTATTTCTACCATTTGGACCAATAAGTATCTATTCCTCAACCTGTCATATTTAGTTTTGAAATTATATATTGCTGACATGCCTGGGAGTATGAGCAGCAGGAGTATTACATTCTATTTAATTATGTGCATACATACATATTGCACATTTCACCCCGATCCTGGGCATGTATCAGCCATCAGGAAAGGCAAAAATATCTGCTTATCAAAGACAGTGCTGAGGCAAAAGTGCCTGTTAAATTCAATGAGTCATTGAATTTAAAGGGTCTGCTGTGGCTGTGCTTTTCTTTAAACTTGGCTATTTTTTAATCATGGATGTGTTACTTCATTATGCAGGTGGTCTGAATTGCTTTGGCTTTCTGAATAGTGCTTAATGCAGAGAGATTTTTGGGACCTGTGACCATAACTTACACTCTGCAATCACTTTTTCGCCAGAAAGATGACAGAAATCTGAAGCATTGTGCTGAATTTCTTTTGGGCACATATTTCTCATTTAGCTAATAAACCAATTATTTTGTATTTAGGAAACAATCCCAAAACCTCCAACTCCTAAGGTACTGCTACACGGAAGGGACACTGGTGATTGATGGCCTCTGTACTTCCATGTAACCAAGACGTTCTACCAAGGACACGGAGTGAAGGACTCCTGGATGTTTTGGGGCACGTTGCTAAGGAAACCTGTGTTTCTGATGAAATGTCCTGGAAACAGCTGGTTTTGGAGAGTTTGTCTCTCTACTGTCAGCACTGCCAAAAGGGAAGCAGAAGCCCTAAATAGCTATTTTAGAATCTTTACATATATATGTGTCAGGGGACCCCTGGTGCCCTCATGCTTGTGAGGGTTTGTGCTCTTTTGTTGGCCAAGCCCACAGCTCGTATCCTCACTGGATTAATGCAAAATCTGTTCTGATTTAACAAAGAGTAAAAAGACACTTTGAATTTTGAGATAAAAATGTTTGTAGGATTTTATTTGATCCTTCCACTTAATTCCAGATTAAATAATGGAATGACAGAATGGTCTGGACTGAAAGGGAACCTAAAGATTATCTCATTCCAGCTCCTGTCCTGTGGGCAGGGACATCTTCCACTAGACCACACTTCCAGGGATGAGGCATCCACAGCTTCTCTGGGCAACCTGTTCCAGTGCCTCAGCACCCTCAGTGTTTGCCTGAGACTCAAGTATTTGCCTCAGATTTAATCTGTTGAGAATATTTCCCTCTCCTCTTGTTTTCTCACATTGAGAGTGCTGCTCACAATGTGTGTGTGTGTAATGTGAAGAACACTGCTGAAGCTCAATGAATTTCAACACAGTTTTCTATGTGAAGATTTGAAGTATAAAGAATCTACTAAAAGTTCTGTAAGGTCTCCAAAGACCATGAATGCATGTGAAAAATGGATGTGCAAAATGCCTTCAATCACACAGGACCTCATAGTGCTTCTCATCATATTATGGCTGAAGTCTTGGGGTTGAAATTAGCTAGAGTTACATAGCTAAAGTGCAGAAATAAGTCATGGCTAAGGTGTGTGTGTGTGTAGTAGTAGAATTCTTTCTCTAAAGCACAAACTGGTTTTTGAGGCAGCATAACTTCAAATCACAGCAAAGACATTTTATTGCAGTACATCTGTGAACAGGACGTTAAATGTTTGACATGTTTATTAAAAAACCTGAATATGGCACATTATCCATCTGCTGTGATTACTGTACAGGTAGGCAGCTGGGACTGTGAATGTAAAAATCTATGGGCTCCTGTGCAGCCCATCACTGCTGCTGCCAAGAGCCCTCAATAATATATCTTCATGGTGAGGCTTCTAGTGTACTTCAAGGTGTTGTTGGCATTTCCCTCCTTCTTAATTAAAAGGAACCATTTGACATCTTGTCTGAACCTATTCAGTGAAGTTACTTGTGTTTATCAGATTTGGTGTGTGTTTTGGAATATAAATTATTGTGAAGATTCATAGCATGTGAGCTTGTTTGTGCAGGGAAGCTGTACCCGACTTTCAGGAGTGGAATTTAGTTGACGGCTTGATCAGTTCAACCAAGTATCTTTCCTTGGTGGACTTCAAGATTGAGTTCTCCTAATTTCTGGAAATATTAAATTTCAGAATAAAAGTGCTCACTAGAAGTATTGGTTGCCTTGGCCCACCCAGTGTTGATCCTACAAAATCTGTATAAGAGTTGAATTCCACCATTCACCTTGCCCTGTTTCATTCTGATATGCCAGATGTTTTTTGTTGGTTCATTGACTTCAGAATGTTTAGTAAAGCTCAACCCAGAACTGAAAGTGTTTCATCTCAAAGGTTTTTCCTATAGTTCAGGTTTTGTTTGTGTTCAGTACTGCGTTGTTATCCTCTTACTGCACACTAAAACTCTTTGTTGAAGCAGCAAACTAACATTGCAGAGACCATTGGCAATTGTCTGAACACCCATCCAACTGGTGTTATTCAATATCGAAAATGCTAGGAAAAAACTCCAAAAATTCTCAGGTTTTATGTAGCTACAGCTACAGAAGTAAAAGGTAAAAGCTGCAAGAAGATTAATGAGATTACTTATTTAGTAGTCCAGAATGCAAAAAGTATTCCTCTGACTATCATCCATCATTTCTGTTGCCTCAGGCAAAGAGGATGCTTCAAGCTTGCTTCTAATTTTACTGAGTATATTGAGTTTCCTGTGTTGCTTAAGATCATTACTTGTTTCATTAATTCAAAATGACTAAATGTGACTAAAAAATAAAAATAATAAAAAATTAAAGCTTTATTTTCAGCTTTGGGATTGTATCTCATAGTGCTTGAACTGTCATTCAATTTTTCTGGGCTTTTTTTGGACTTGTTCATATGCAGCTATGAAGAAAGTTGATATTTTCTTCTAATTTATACATGCAACTTTTTTATTACCTTCAAATATTGTTACTTTTTCTTTGATCTTTCCTAGACAAAAATGTTCTCCTATGATTTTTTTAATCAATATGTATCTTCATTCTTTCTTTTTCCTGTAATTACATTCTGTAAAATGTGAAAAAGTTGATAACAAAGTTAGGATAAATCATAGTTTCCCTTTCTGGTGGTCCACAGGACTCTTAGCTTCATATTTCTCTTGGTTACATGGCAGTAAATGAGATAGATGCTCTTTGTCACACCCAGTTTTGCAGGTGAGATCCCAAGACAGTCATGGCAGTGTTGAGTAATTGCAGCCAGCATAGTGGGAAAATGCACTGGGAGAGTCAAGAGGAGAGCAGGGTGTGAATCACACATGTGAGTTTTCCATCTCAACCCTAACCCACAGCCCTGTTCCAGCAGAGTAATAGAACCAAGGAGTGAAATGTTTGCTCTGGGTTGTTTTTATTTGTTATCGTTGGGTTTTTTCATCCTGACACAAAAGTTCTGCATACCAACAGAGTCATGGCTTAATGATTTTCTCCCTTAGCTGCCACTATGCTAGTCTTAATTAAAATACTACATCAAACTCTATTAGTCCTCTATTAAGGTAGAATCTTCATTTTTCATATATGCCTTATAAAGTTGTCTGTCTTCTCTAAAAATATCAAATTAAGTTCGTGACATTGCTCTAATCCAATAACAGTTATTATGTGCTCAAACAGAAAAAAAAAGGCGTTTTTACAAGTTAACTAACATAAAGCATTTGTAGATTCTGCAAGTCAATTTGAACTGAAAATTATATTGGTAAGGACTCATGTTAGGAAATATGAAGGAATGAAACTACAGTCCTATCCACCGAGCTGCCTAAATATTTACTCACTGTACTTCAAAGAAATTTTTTGTTAGAAATTATGATGGAATGCTTTTCACTGCAATCTCCCAAGGGTCTTAATATTAAAAGTAGAGCCTTCATCTCTTTGATGAATTACAGAAAGTGGTCCATTTTATCTGAGGAATTCTAATGCCTGTTTCTGTAAAAGTAGATGAAAATAGGGATCTGATGAAAATAAGCTGGATGACTCTCTTAACGAGGGAAAAGCTGGGTTGGGAAAATTCCTTTTAGATATTCAGACCATATTTCATTTGCTGGTTCTAACATGATTTTCCAGAATTCATTTCTCTCTGCATAAGGTTTAAGAATTCTATCTGCTGCTCTGGATAGCTCTTCATAACAACAATAATACAGTGAATTCCTGGTAGAATTAAAAGATCAGTTTGATAGGTACTTATCTTCCTACAAACCTTCATTTCTGCTCCTCCAGCATGTGGAATGAAACATTTAATACTATTTAATATCAATGGTTCCAAAGTGAGGACTTAGACTTTATTTAAAATTCATTCACACCTCATACAGTTAAAAAGCTGCCTAGAATAATTGGGAAATTGCTTTTGTGGCATGTATAAAATGATTTAGTGGATTAGCATGTCACAAAAGAGTCTGGCTTCATAAAGCACCCACTGTTTTTGGTGCATACACAAATAATTTACTTCTCTTGGACTTATACTTGGAAAATTCTCGTGTTATGGTGTATAAATTAATGTATGTTTATGTAGGCTTATACAGAAAGAAAGACTGTTGCATTTTTAAATGCTCTTGCAGTTTGTGATTTATCCTCTCACTGTCTTTTGGGGACAATCTGTGGAATTGGTAGACTCTTTCAAAATGGTCCCTGTATTTAATTCTGCATGACAATAACATAACTTGCTTTGTTGTCTCTCCTCATATCCAAGTCTCTTTAAGAAAATGAGGTCTCAATTTTTGGACAGTGCAGATACTGTGCAGGTGTGGTGAGAGATTCACAGAATGGGTGGGTGACACACAGGGTTGGCACTTTACTCTGTGTTCACCCATTAGATATAATCTTTTTAAAAATCCACCATGCCCACAGGAAAGAAGTAGCATTATATCACAAAAAGGTAATGCCTTAGGTGGAGGAGGATGCTTTTATAACTAAAATAATGTAGATACTGAATATGTATATGTTATTAATAGTCTTAGGAGCAATTTAACTTCTTCTTTAGCAATAACAATCTTCAGCTTTTCAGTAGTTCTGTATAACCATAATTCTGAGGCTAGAACATGCAAGTGAGATAATTTAAAGTGATATATCAATATCGGGCCAAAGTCTGACCTAAAGTTAACTGATATTACACAGTCTATCTTCACTCTGCTCTAGTTGATCTTGTCTGGTTCTGATATTCTCTTCAGGAGTATCATTGTTATAGAATTACAGAATTATAGAAAGGTTTGAATTGAAAGAGACCTTTTAGATAATCTCATGCCAACACACATGCCCCCACCCAGTCTGTTCTTAAACACCAGGGATTCTCTGTTGTATTTACTATTCCTTGTCCTTCCAACTTCAGTGGTGCAACTTTCTCTTTCTTTTTTTTTTTTTTAATTTATTTTCAAAGTTGGTGGATAGGCAACTAGTGATTAATGAGAGTAGTTTAAATCAGCCCTCAACTGTTTCCAGTAAGCATCTCTCCTTTTCTCTTTAGATAAACACTCTTGAATACCCATGTATGGGGAGCATTAAAGTGAGCTTCCTATATCACATTTACCAAATATGTGAGAAAAGCATATGAAAGAGCTTTCAAGTGTTGCTGTGCTGACAGCTGCTTGCAGGGGAGGTCAGAGCCTTTCAGAGATCTGCCACTCTCCAGTAACTGTTCAAAGCACTGCCAAGGCTGCTCGGTGAACATCCATTTAGCAGGAAATGTTTGTCCTCCCCTTGCTCCACTGAACTCTGTAAAAAAACATCCTTTAATGAAATAGGAGCAGGCTGTGACCTCAATACCCAAATCAAAAGCTGATCTTTTGGTCCACTTTTTTGCAGTCCGTTGCTTCAGATTATATCTATATATCTATACGCCTTAATAAAATCTCTATCTTAATTTACAATTCAGGCCTGACTGAAGAGCTGAATAAGAATTGGAACTCGGCTTGCTTTAAGATTCTGGTGGTTTGGAATACTTGTTACTTGTATGTGTAGGTTTCCACAGTGTGTTTGTGTGAGAAAATCTGAGTACATCACTCCTTTTATGTACCTGACCCTCTGCTCTGAGTTGTGTCATGCAGTAAGGCAGAGGGTGACACAGCCTGTGCAGTGTAGAAACATCAAGCAATCTCATTCTGCAATTCAGGCCAAGAAGTCCTGTGGTATTTATAGCAGATGTTAACCCCATGACCTCCCAGCCTCTCTCTCTGCATGGAATGGGTTGTGCTCTCTGGAGCTCTTCACGCCAGCTGAGGGAGCTGACTCCTCAGACAAAGGGATGGGACAAAAGGGGCAGTATTCAGGCAGGCTGTGCTCTGGGTACTGCAGATCCTCACTATGTATGGCATTGAGTTAAATTTCCTCACTGCATTCAGATGTGGAAAGGCATAAAGTGATACCAGGCCTTTGAGAGCAATACAAAGAATTAGCCATCAGAAACATTTTGGGGCTGTTTTTTACTCCTTCGTCTTGGCTTTTGTGATTTGGCTTTAAATCTTAATTGTGCAGGGGTGATAAGTCCAGATAAGTCTAGGTGATAATCATAGTTTTAAAAAACCTGCTCTGACATAGCTTGCATGACAGCCTAATCCAAAATACAGCAGTAGCTCTCTGTAATCTTAATGGTAAATGTTGACTTTATCCAAGCTTACAATTACAAATCCTCATTTAGACTTAACAGAAGATTGCTACAAAGGAAAAGCTAGTGACCTTAAACTTTTGTACTCTGAGCATGTATAAATGGCTCCCTGTATTTCACTGTGATTTCTGTATATGAAAAAAGCAACACCCAATGTCTCTTTTGTTGCATTTAGTAAATGATGATTGATAACCCTTATATCCATTATATGGCATTTCTCAGTATTGTTACATAAATTGCCTCAACCTTTTTTTTTTTTTTTTTTGTGCTATCATTGATTTCTGACTGCTTCCTTGTTAAACACTGCTGAGGGCAATCTGTCAAGGGCTTCCATGATAGTGATGAGACTTTACCGTGGGGAACTGACATAATTCTTTTAAAAGTCCACCAGCTAAATATCTGTTTAGTCATTTTTAGTGCAGCAAGATCATGTCAGAGAAACATTTTTCAGCTGAGTGTGGAATTTCAACTATTTAAGGAGGACTAAACTCAAAGCATAATCAAGTTCAGTAATTACCTGTTCTTTGCACTATTGCCTATCCTTAAGTCTCCCCTAGAGAAGAGTAAAACTAAGATATTTGGATTCTTGGAGAGTGGGGACAGTTAGCATTCAGTATTTTGAAAGACTTCACATAGAGAATAAAGTGGCCTTTAATTCAGTTAGAACATGGATATTCTGACCTAAATTTAAGGCCCATTTCTGCTTAAAAGAAAGACCAACATTTGCTCAAGTCCTGCTCCATAAGGTTTTGGAAGGTGTTTCCATGGAATTGCAGTCAGTTTTATGCTGTCCTGTTTTCTTTGAGCACATGCACACCACATTCTTGTGTTTTGTTCTGCTCTTGCAGCAACTGGGCTTTTTGGATGTCTGTAAAATATAACTTGGAATTCTGCTGGTTTCACTGGAGAATACATTGAAAGATTTCAACTTTCTTTAGAAGCAGAAATGCTTCCACTGCAGGACTTGCTGACATCTTGAAATTACTTTTCCTAGAACACAAAAGAAAAGTTTTTAAATATTAAAAAGACATAGGAAAAAAATTGTTGGTAATATCAGAACAAAATTTCAGTGGGAGCTAACCTGCAATAGCTAAAGCTAGTGTGTCTACTTTGAATTTGCATTTTGAAACCGTGGCTTTCATTTCAAATGTTTTTATTGAAAAAAATTTAACATCATTTACACTGTGGCTCACAGATATTTTCGGTGCAGAAGATATTCAAACAAAGCATTTCAAGTTACTTTACTGGAGTCTGAAGAGCAACAGGATATGAGCCCTGGTTCCATTTAAGCCCAGAGCCTGAAGTGTCAGAATATTGCAATTTTAAGCATAAAAATGGAAAAGTGCAGGTAGGCACTTCCTTCATCTCCAAGTGTGAGGGACATATGGCTTTGGAATTTTGTTCCACAAATATGCATTCACTTAGAAGATTGAAAGGGCATTTGAGCCCATTCCCTTAGATTAAATTCTAATGAGCTGGACTGAGGCATAAGAGATTTGTCTTTCCCACACAGGCCAGACTGAATCTAGGAAAAAGAATCATTAAAATAGTTTATTATAGTAAGTTAATATCTTAATCTATTAACAGATTGTTTTATAAAGGGAAGAACATGACATTTCATAATTCTCTGACAATTTATAGCTGTAGCAAAGAGTTTAATGAAGACAGACATTGACACAAATGTACCATATTCTTACGACAGTATTTATATTGGGCTTATATTTTTTCCTTGGCTTCTAACCCAAACAGCTTTTGCTTTATTTCAATGAGTTTTTATCTTTTGTAAGAAAAGTACAAGAGAGCCTATAGCTCATTGATTTTACTTCAAAATCTTTAACAGCCTTCTAGTTCAGTGCTGTTCTTTTGGACAATGTTAAAAAAAAAAAAAGAATTCAAATATTATTTGTGTTTCATTTTTTTGTAACTGAAGGAAACCAGGCAACAAATTCCCATTTAAAAGTGGTTATGACAAATAAAGAAGCAGTAATTATTTTTCATGACTTCTTGACCTATTTAATCAAGTCCCTACTGCTGGAAAAAAAGATCCTATTTTTGACTTGCACTTTTCTTTATTTATCTCTTATATATTTATCAGGTGATTAATGTTAAATATGCAGCTTATTCCTCCTTAAAGAAAAGCAATATTGATTTTATTCACAGGATAATTTAATTTCCATCAGTCTTTTAACTTCAATAGGTTCAGAACTTTTCCTGAGGAATAGAAAGAAATGCTACTTAAAGGAAATGAAGTTTTGCTATTGATGAATCAGGAAGTACCACACATTAATTCATGGCAAAATTAACTGAAGTATCATAATTACTATGGATCAGAGTTTAAATTCATGCCAGAATTTAGAAGAAGCTATGGTAGGAATATATTAAAACTAAATGTCTTTTAAAAATTGTACTTTTTTGTAGCTGAGTGGGAAAATGCCTCAGTTAATCTTAAAATGTAAGAAATATTTTGTAGAGAATAATGTATTAAGCTCTGATTTGTTATAAAGAAACTTGAAATTCTTAAACTTCTAACCCTTTACAGAAATTATTTCATTTAGAAGATGATTTTTTACATGGATTCTTGTAGATACTTAATTCACAGGCTGTCACAAGGACAGGAGAGCACAACACAGATGAGGTAATGGACAATGTTGAATGCTGGCCTTGATGCAGTTTTCCCTCCCATGAGACATTGCACCATGGTCAATGCAGCCTAATAAATTTTGACCATCTGGTGGTATTAGAAATGGAGTTCCCTGACATGGAAGAGGAGGCACATGGTGTGAGAGACTTCCTTTGCCTGACCACAGGTCTGGAATTAAAATTCTTCCTAAGTAAGTAATTTTTCACTTCTTTGCTTTTGTGGTGAGGTCCACATAGTGCAATGTGATACATTCCACATAGTTTTGTTGTTTTTTCCCCTTCTCTTTTGTAGCACATAAACGATTCCTTCTACCCCAATGGTCATATCCTGGAAGAAATATTCCTTACTGATCCAATCTCTCTACATTTTAAATGCTCAGGTTGGAATTTATATATATATATATATTTATAAGAACCACAGAATATGGATAGCAAATTGTAAAGATTACTGAACAAAACTGGAGCCATGCTGCCAGGTAACTCATCATGCTGTCTCTGTGCTATCAAGCTGTGGAGCCTCACAGTTTTAAAAGAGGTAAAACTCAGGAGAAACCTGACTTGGAAAAATTACATAATTTTGAGAAAAGAAAAGTTTTCTTTTTCTTTAAAGAAAAATCTTCTCAAAGTCTGATTTTTATTTTTATACCTCAAAGACTCTGTGTAGATTAAAATGTGATTTCTTCATATGTCATTTGCCAGGAAGTTTGACAGACATGCCCAGATTCACGTCTCCTTATGTCTTACTGCATGAGCACTTACCAGCAATTGCTCTCAGTAAAATATATTAGGTATGCCTTTTAATACTCTGACAGTTAATAAATTCTCAGTTGATTCAGGGACTAGAAGTGTTTGTTCGTGTTTGAAGATTAATAATTGAGGTTAAAATCTGTCATTTAAAGAAAAAAATTCCTTCCCTCCCCAATTTATTCCAGCCCCTAAACATAATTCACTCCTTGGTGTGTGATAGTTTTGAAGTTTTACTTGAAAGCATGATTACAAAGACTGTTTAGACTAGCAACTCTGGGCTTTGGAAATTGCTGCAAAGCTTTAATGACTGAAACAATTTAACCCAAGTTTAGCAACTGGTTGTGATTCAGATCATGGCTGCAGGACAGTGCTTGGAGAGGCAACATGGCTCTCTGAGTGCCCCCAAAACGGCCCAAAGTTTAAACACTGAGTGAATTATCCTTGCAACAGTCTTGGCTGCTGAAAACCTGCTGCCACTTGAGTGAGGCTGCAGGGACATGTTGAGGCTGCTTGGTTGAGGAAGGGCTTTGTGGCATCCCAGGGCTGGTGACCAGCTCTTGGCTGCCACGTGCTGTCCTGTGCCCTTGGTCACTTGAGGGCTGAGCCTGGGCCACAGGGGGACATGGGCACTGCTCCATCCTGAAGTGCTGTGTGATTCCTGAAATGCTTCACGTGCATGTTCCTGCTTCCCTGGTGGCACAGCCCTGGAGATCTGTGATGTTGTTTTAATTCATTATTGACAGTTAAAGACTCATGGCCTGTGAGCATCAATATTAAATGCTACTTGTGAAATTAGGTATTGTCTTGAGGAAGAGGGGTTTGTCTCTATTCAGGAGCTGTTGTATGAGGAAAAGCCATTGCTAGGCTTTTGTTTATCTCTTGCCAAAAAAATCCCCAGGATTTATGCAACTCAGTGTGTTTTTACCAAAGGTTATGAAGAAGAGAGCTGGGGAAGGATGATCTTCCAAAGCAGAGACAGTTTCTAGCCTGTTAGCAGATCTAGAGCTTTAGGTCTTCCTCCTCCTCACAGGAATTTCTTCCTCCTCCTCACAGGAATTTGTACTAAATACTTTCCATCACCCTATTGTCAGGCAATATCAGCACACAGCTTTCAAAATTTAATCTGCCTATTTATGTATTTAATTCATCTTTCAACTTCACTCTACAAATATATAGATAAATGGACAAGAAATAGCAGCTTGACCCAGCACCTGTGGCCATGACCTCCTTGCCACATGAGCCCTGTCTGAGTTAAGGTGGGGATCTGCTTCCCTGTTTAAGGGTGACTTCATTCTGCACTGCACAGATCTTTCCAGAATTACACTAAACCTGGTAGGTGCTAATGTGTCATTCCAACAACAGTAGCATGAAAGAGAGGATCTCGGAGAAGTAAGATTTGAAACTGCAATTTCTGGTCATTCCTCTCTCAATTTTTGTTAATTTGATGCCATTTCCATTATATACCTCTAGGGGAACAAAATATGGGTCTTGTTGTAGCCAATATTAGCTCAGTTGCTTAATTGTTATGTCATTTATTGTACATGACACAGCTTACTGGAATTAAAATGACCACCAGTAAACTCTCAGATAGATTGGGTTCTCCAGGTGAGCTGCTGTCCTGAATGAATTATAGTGGGTGTTTATAATACTCATGGAGCTTAAACTGTGGAAGAAAAAGGAAATGAGTAAGGCTCCTAGTTTGAGCAGTAATACTAGAGAGAGCAGAGGCCTTTTGTGACTCATAATAAAAAGAGTTATGACTTCAGGAATCAACTGAAAGCTGTGGCTCAGTCCCAGAGGGTTAAGTTTTCCCATTGCTGCATGTCCTCACACCAAGGCATCTTTAATCTTTTGGTTTAACTGACAAAAGGGTAAACTGTGTAATTCTGTTGTTTCAGAATGAAATGTGCTTAATGATGCCTTGACCTGTGATCCCTGGGATGCAAGAAGATTAGGTTAATTATTAATTTATGTGGGTTTTTATCCTTAAGAAGTGACAAAATGTCCTCTTTAAGTGTTTTGAATTATGTCCTTTTTTTCATACAGCATTAAATGAAAGAAATATTTTGACCAAATGGTTTTCAATTTCTCAATGAAAGTAAATGAAAGTGTGGATTGATTTTGACTTAAATAGGGAAAGAGCAGCATTCAAAATTTTACTTGGCTTTTTTGACTTGTTTTCTTTTTTTGTGCAGGATTGAATAAATATTAAAATGTACTTTTATACTAAACAGATAATTTTACATATAACTTTCTTATTCTCAATTTTACAACTATATTTTGTAGCTTTGTTTTTTTATTCACAGTCCAAAAGAGAACCTGACAACATATAGTTTTCAAACTGGCAAAGCAGGCCTACCTACAGCTTTTCATTGAGAGATTATAAAAGTCTATCAAGGCATAGATGCACTTCATCCTTTTACAAATATTTTATTTTACTCCCTTCTTGTAAGCAAAATATGCAAAAGAAAATAAAAAAACACTCATCAAAATGAAATGTATGTTAATGAGTCATAACTGTCAAACAAGCAGTTCTTTCCTTTTGATGATTGAAATAATTGACTTTGCTAAAATGAACATTCACACACAAGTGGTGGTTGCTGCAGGATGTTCATTTCAATTATGTCCCTAAAGCAGGACACCAAGAGATAAAGTGACCTAGGTTTAATAGGTTTTCATCCCTCCTTCTGCTCATCATAAGCACAAGGTGTCAAAGAACTGGGGAACGTTCTAATACATGCTTTTTAATTTAAAGTTTGTGTTTGGAAATTTTGAGCAGCTCCTTTCTTCAAGGCTAGAGCTCCAATCAGTATAATGACTTCAGACCAAAACTGAAAGCTGTGCCAATACTTGCTGCAGATCTATCTAATATGTGACTTTTATAGGATTTGATTCCTTTCTCAGAGCCAGGTTTCAACCTGTGATGATGTTTATCTCCTATTTATAGGAGGCAGGAAGAGGTGTAGCCTTGTGCTAGCAGACATTTTCTGAGGCTGCCACTTTGCCCAGTGGAAATGCAGGTATGCTCCAGAGCTGAGGGCTGTTTGGGATGGATTCTTGGCACCCAGCAGAATTATATGAGTTGAGCAGATCAAAGGGTAGAAACTGAGCAAGGAGGTTCTGCTCTTGGCCCACTGATGGGTTGCTTTGCTCACCCCATAAAAAATGGAGCCCTTTGGAGAGCAGGGCAGGAAAATCATCCGGGGCAGTGTGAAAATCTGATAGCTTTGGGGAATGAATGGCCCTTTTACAGTCTGGGGAGCTAAAATAAAACCTGCAGCTGTGCAGCCAGGAGCTCCAGCATCCATCAGGAACACGGGACAGTTCAGGGCACTGTTCCACAGCAGCCTTAGTCCCATCTGACTGGAGGCTCTCACACAAAGATCTCCTCTCCAAATAAATCACTTTCCCTTTGGATCAGTGAGTCATATTCCAGAAACAGAGGGAATGACTAAATCTAATATGAGGAAAGGGTAAGGCACACGTCAGCGGAGTTAAGAGGGGAAAGGAGACAGAATTAAACCATCATTTTTGGCAGCAATGCACAGTTTGATGAAATTAGGCACAACATGAAACTGTGCCTCCAGAGAGCTTGGGTGAATTGGAGATCTTTTAGAAAAAAATAATATGAAGCCTCTTGCTGTGAGGAGTAAGTAGTTGTGCAGTGTAGTTTTGAGGGATTTCTAGCAAAGGGAGAAAAATCATAAAATTTTTTTAGTGAAGAATTATGTCTATGGGAAAAAAAAGGAATTTACCTATATCAGGCTAGAAATTTTATTTTTCCCAGTGGGATTTTTACCAACGCCTGACCTGTTTAAACAGTTTAGCTCTCATTTCCTATCACTTTAGGCTGACATACATCTGCAACAGCTGTTTCTGAATTCTATCAAACTGAGTTTAGTAATGGTGAAGGTTAACTCGTTGTGGTTGTAAGTAGGTGGAAGCACCAGCTCATGCATCAGTTTTTGATGTCCTATTTGCACTCCTTTTCTTCGTCTTCCCTATTCATTGTTTTTTGCTGCGATTCTTGCTCTCTGAAAGACCTTCACTGTTTAATTTTTGTGCCGTTTTATTTTTTGGTTTTTTGTTCATGTAACTTTAGGGTAGCAAGGTTTTTTATAACTCAGACCTTTTTCCTGCAGAGGGACAGCGCGATCCATGCGAGGCTCCAATCCATCTGGTGAGGCACAGACAGCAGCTGACATTGGGGCAGGTTTGTAAGTAGAGCACTGAGAGCAATTAGCATTTGAATTAAAGCTACCTGTGGATAACAACAGGTGATTACCCTATTTAACAGCTGTTAAGTGGTGTTATTTGCCAGCCATAGACCACAGACTGAGTGAATTGAATGCATACAAATGTTACTGTGAATACAAACGAAGGACGTTAATTAAATAATATTTTTTAAATTGCAGTTGTGAAACATAGAGGTCGACTCAGAACAGGTGACGGGTAGCAAAAGAAAGGGTTTTGGAAGTGTTTGAGGATGCAGGACAGCAACTTCATAAAGGCTATAAACCCCTATGTTTTGGCAGCCAGCGTTTTGTTCTAGAAACAGGAAAGCAAAGCTTGCTATTACACTGATTCAGCTTCTGGCAAAAAAGAGAAAATGGTAAAGAAGTTAAAGCACATAAGATTATTTTCTCCTTCTGTTTTATCTCTGCGTTTCCAACAAGGCTTAATCGACCTGGGAGCTCTTTGGAAAGTGCAGCACTGTTCCCTCTGTGCGTGCCCACTTGCCTCCGTGCATATGTGGGAGAAGCTGCTCTGCCACCCCACTCCCTTCTGTGCTGGGGGTGGATGAACGCCTTTTCTGCACATTTGTGTAGCATATGGCTGTGCAACATCCTCTTCAATCTATGTGGGGGTCTGTTCCGTGGTTCTGCTTCGTGTATTGCTGCAGAATCTCTTACTGGCTCTGGCTGCACCTTTTCTGTACACGTTCTCCTTTGCTCAAAAGTTTTCCCTTCTCCAAGGGCATGGATTTTCAATGGCCTTGTTCTAAGACCTCCCAAGGCATGTGAAGGGAATGCATGTACCAAGAAAGGCTGATTAGATTTCTGCTTTTGAGTATTTGCTTGCACTCTACAAGCAGAATTATTTTATCAGTTACGATTTGTCTCATTGCTACTCCAGAACTGCCAGAGTTTTGTGTAAGTGCAATTGTCACAAATTACAAGATGAACTTCTTCCCTGTGGCACAATTACCCATTCACTTAAAAACCTCTCGTGCCTGGTGTGTGCATATTTTCATTGCATTAGTATGAATAGAGAAGTCCAATTAATACACATAAAGATGTAGGCATTCAGTGCTTCCAGAGCACAGGAATATGGGATAAATTCCTACAGCTTAGAAGGAATCACTGTTTTTTATTAATGAGAGCTGCCTGATTAAAGCATTTGCTGTTTTAGGTATTTAAACTGCAACTAAATGCCCGTTAACTGTCTGATTCTGGCCAATTGCATGCTACATCCAGCTAGAAAATTATTATACTGACAACCTTATTTAACTGGAATCTGATGTGGTTCAGAACGGAATCCATCTGCTATCAGGCTCATAATTACTTACGGAATTTTAAGTTAAAGCACCATAACTCCTCAGTCATAGCTGCAATGCAGAAGGCTTGGACTGTTTACAAATAAGCCCTATGCCATCAAAGCAGTTATTTGAATAATGTTCAGTAAGGGCTGGTTATATAAACACCTTCAAGTATGTCCTTTTTGTAGGGTTGCTCAGGGATCATAATCTCAGTAATGATGATGCTCACCCATTCTGCCCCTGACTTTAGGCCAGAGAGAAGCTCCATATTTGAGGGCAGACTCTCTTTATAATAAAACATACATGGCTCATCTTTTCTTTATTCTTTTGACATCAGGCAAGAAATGATATATATTTTTGCAGATAACTTCCTGTCACAAGAATACTGAAAAGTTGCAGAAATTTGCTGCCAACCAACCAGTGCTTTCTAAAGTCACCAGTCCCAAAATAGTGACAAATTCTGCATTGGTACTGGCACTTTTCAGCATGTGCTGAGCTCTTGTGCTGGCCAGGTTATTTAACCTGCTTTATTTTACAGCTGCAGGACACTCACCCACTATGTGCAGCATCCTTGCTATCAGCAGGTGGGCATCTTGACTTGTTTCAAGATTAGTGTGATAAGCAGCATTTCTCTTTTTTCCTTTAGCCTCCTGTGTTGGGTGATGGGTATCTTGGGTGAACAGGAGTTCTCCTGCCAAGGAAGAGCAGTAACAGCATGAAAAGAGGTGGGCAGCTGAGTGAGGGGCAGTACCAGACATGCTGGGAAAGGAAAGCACTGCTAAATCCCCAGGAAAATGTTGCTAAACTCTCCATGGGGAGCACGTGGCTCTTGGCAGTGCCTCCCCATGGCACAGTGGGAGCAGTTGAATCCATCTTGCCTTTCTGATGCCTCCTTCCTGCTAATCTGTATCTGACAGGATTATTTCACACAGTACAAACCCAAATCTGCCTATTTAGAGATAACCAGATAAAGTAAAACTATGTCTAGAGACAGCTTGAGATTTATTTTTTTTTTTAATTAAAAAGGAATTGTTTAAAGTGCAGAGAGAATAACAGAGTGTTCTTGATCAGAGACAGGCTTTAGCTTCAATATCTGATGAATCAGTGTGTGAAGTGAGAATTTAGTTGTTTGGTATAGACTGAAAGCTGCTTCCTACCCAGGACATAAAGTCATTTGTCTCTAAAAAGTCATGAGACAAAGGAGCCCTCAAAATAACCTTGCTGTATTTAAAAATACATGGAATTTTTTTTTTTTTTTTGTGAGTATAGTATTTCAACACTTTGACTGACAAAGCTCTTAAAAAGATTGTCATTTCTGTCAGTCACACATCCACACGACTTGCAAATGTGCAAAGCTGATTCATAAACTTAGTTGTTTCTTAATTATGACATTAGGCTGCAAAGGAAATTATAGTATGTTGTAAATATTTTGGTTTGCTCTCAGTTGTTGTGTTTGGCACATCTATCATGAGCAAAGAATAGAAAATGCAGGTTCATATTAACTAACAAATTACTAATATATGAAAGAAGTATGGCAATGGTGGTACTTTATTAGAGCCGCAAATCTTTTTTTATTATTATTTTGGCTCGAAAACCTAATAAATAAAGGATGAAAGAAACATCACCTAATTAAGGTGCTGCATTGTGATGCTAGAACTACTGATAGAATAGCTGTTTAACAAGATTGTAATGAATGTTCAATTGTCACAGCTTTGGAAGGTGTTACGCAGTGGTTTAATATATTACTTCTTTTATTCATAATTTCTTTAAACAATGCTTAATATCAGGCATGTTTGTGTTCAGTTGTTTCCAATATTTTACAGGAAAAAGGAGGGCTCCAACATAGGTTTTCATTATTTAAAATTTAACATGCCAATGGGTTTGAAAAGTGAGAAAACTAAACCTTATTAAACTATTGTGCTTTTTTTCCCCACAATGCTTATAATAAATAATTCAAGCAATAAATAAACTAAAATTTATTAGTAAATAATACAGGGAATGCATCAGGCTGAGGAGGATTAAGTGTTCCTTTCAGAATAGAGACACATTCTTCAATGTTCAGATGCCCAGGGGTAATGTTTAATTAACCCACTCAGTTATAAATCCGTGCAGACAATTCTTCATCATTATAAAACCCATAGCAGAAAATGCTTCAGAAATTATCCTCTCTCAGACACCACCTAATATTAACTTGCCAGTGGTTTCATCAGAAAACCATTCCAAATAAGGATGCTTAAGGGCTCAGGAGGTCCTTGGAATATTTTTATTTTCATTTGCTGCTGGTCTGTGTTATCAGAGACTTGTCAAGCAAGTCATCATCTTGTCCAGACTCAGACTGGTTCTGGATAGTCCTTCCCTCCCCTTCTTTGCTCATGCTGCACATGGTGTCCTGCCCTTTCTGTGCCCAAGTCCCCAACAGTGGGATATTTGGTATTGATACTCACACCAGACATGGCCAACAACAGGGCAGAGCTGTCCCACAGCAGCACAAACTGGGACATAAACCAGCTATGACAAACCAGACATGTCTTGGCCACTGGGCTCATTTCTGATATGCAGAACTACACCAAAATTGTTGCCGTAATTTATAATTACCCTTTGGACAGTGTGAGCTAGTCATGTTCACATGATATGTAGCTGTTGACCCTTATTAAAGCAGGTTTGAAGTGGGAAGGACATAGACAGAAAGAGAGGAACTCTCTTGTGTCCACTTATTGCCTTCCTGAACTACCCAGAGCCCACTGTTTAAATAAAATCTAATCCAAACTGGGCAAGGTGCATTTGGTGTTCCCTGTTGAAACCTTCCAGAATCCTTAAACCATCAGCTCTTGTGGTTCACTGAATACCTGAATGAATTATTTTCAACTGATTTGGCACCTCTTCAAAGGAACAGATGGTTCCATCTTTACTGCAAAAACAACAACTGCAGCAACAACAAAATAATCTGTGATTCTGCCTGGAACCTATTTAAATATAAGGGAGAGCTCTTTGACCATCTTACATTCCTGATAATTACCTCAAGGAAGAAATCTATTTCCCAAGAAAATCACATTATAATTTTCTAAGCAAAGTATCACATCCATGGAGCAGTTGTCTGAGAGAGACTGACTGTTATGGATGAGTTTCTAATAGTGCCTCCCCAGCAATACAGCAGCTGCAAGGAGAGAGATTGTGAAAACATAGTGTTGAGGGACTTTTCCAAAGCTAAAATTAAACTAATATATGTTACAAAGGAGATGGTAGAAGAGGAAGAAAATGGGGACTAAGCTCACAAAAGCACAAATGATGTGATTAGGAACATGCAGCAAAAGCAGAACAGATTTCAAATAGCCAAAAATTGTCCAGACTACCACCTACTTTCTTTTAGAGAATGTTTTTACTGGTCATGGTCTAGAAGTGCTTGTTATAAACCAGTGTGCAGTCTATCTTTGGAATAGGATTCTCTTGAATTTGCCTTTTAGTCTCTAATATTTCAGCATAGGAAAAACTATATAATTGACAAAGTAATTTTCTGCTATTATTGAAAAATAGATGATCAGATATACAAGATTAGCATTAGGAATAAAGCAATAAATAGTGCTCATTGTATTTAATAAATACTCTTTTGCAAGTTTCAAGGGAATATATATATATATTAAAAAAACTGGCATTCATTATAAAGAAAACCTGTCCCTGTACAGACTAGCTGTCAAGCATTAATATGAAATCTCATTTTTTAAATATACATTTCTATTTTTAAATCCCAAGTAAATTCTGCTAGTATATATTACAGAAGAGATAATCTGAATACAAGACCTATGCCAGTGTCAGTTTTCTGGCTTTTCTGGGCAGCTCTAATTATTGGGAGTGTGCTACAAAAAGAAATATTTGGAGAGCTACTTTAGCTGAGGCAGTACTTAAACATTTAGTTGCTTGGCTTTTTAGCTACTTTTAGCCTGTGCTGTCCCTTCTGTTCAGATGGTGAACAGGGTGGGCAAGAGGATCCTGCTTAAATTCAGCGTGCTGAGGATTTGTCTTCTGGCCATTTTTCAGCTAGATTTGATTCCTGATCCAATCCATTGCATGGACCTGATGATGAGAGTGCTGCATGTGGGGAGGAATAACTCCTAATGAGCACAGAGCCTGTAATTTAGCTCTGCTTGAGAGTAAATGCATGTCAGGCTGGCATGGATAAATAATGTGTTTCAGGCCAGGATGAATGTGTTTCTGTGCTCCTGAGCCAGGGGGAGCCAGGCTCCATGGAGAAATCTCTGCTGGAGACCAATGCACGGGCATTTGCACTGATGGGAAGGCTTTGGGGAAGTGGTCTGGATGTCGAGGTGCTTCTCTGAGGCAGATTGCTCCAACAAGCAGCCTGACAGGGCAGGCAATTCCTGCAGCCTGGCAATAAATGTGTTCCCTGACTCAGGTACAGCTGGTATTTAACTGAGGGGTTCGAGAGCCCTGAACATCTGTCAGAGAGGCAAACAGGTGGAACCCAGCTGTGGCCACAGTTGCTCTCACAATTCTTGGATTTTAATAAAACCTATGAGCTGCTCCTTAGATTCCCTGTGGAAAGCACATTCCTGGTATGTTAACTTATTGCTCTCAGTCTGTAGCCTGGTCCCTGCTCAGGGAGAGTTTCATTTTTTTTTTTATACAATAGAAGCAATTGCAAGGAGACATAGAAGCACCCCTAGGTTCTAAATAATTATATTTGCTAAGTGTACACGAGGAGCTTGACTGCACACTCAGCACTGATCTGACTGATTCCTGGCAGCTGCTTTACCCTGATGCATTGGGATCATCTTTACAGTGTTCACAGGATACTTACAGGGGTATTTTTTTTTCCTATGTGATGAGAATGATGGTAACAATTAGCAATCAGCAAACAGCCAGTGGCATGATTACAGACACAGGTAGTTTTTTGAAATATTTTGTGTGTTGAACAGAGCAGTTTTATTTTGCTAAAGTGCTACTTAAATATTCCTTACATTCAAATATTCTTGGGGGAAAAAAAGGTATTATATAAGAAAAAGGTTCAGGCTTTTCTTAGTGACATCAATACAGCTCATCTGTTTACATGATTCTAAGGAGAATATGGTGGGTAAAATACTCTGGGGAAAAGTTCTCTCAGCGAATATCAATGATAGAACTTCTATTTCATAATTAGTCATATTTAATTGCTATGAGACCTACATTTAAGCTTACTTTAAGAATCTATTTTTCTATGGATTACTGAAGAAAGACCAAAGATGTTTAATACATGTGACTTGAGAAAAAAGGTTTTTCCAGGACACAGAAAAGGTGATGCAAAATTAAATATCATTTCTGTCCTCTTTATGTATTCAGTGGTTGACAGTTCTTAGGTTTTTTATTTGATAGCTTCTATTTTTTGTCATTTTTCTCATGTTTCTAAATTAGGTGTAACTTTCAACCATTTTGTTGTCCATCAAAATCAGAAAACAAAGAAATCTTACCAAGTGAAAACTTCTGTTTTTTAGCACTGCCTGTTCTGTCATTCTTAGTTCAGCTTCAAATTTAGGATCTCTCAGTGGGAGAAGATGGATCTTTGGTGAAGACTGACTTTATCACAGCTTGACAGCACTTCATTATCTGCCTTAGTTTTAGTGGTTTCATGTTTTGTGTTTATTTAGCTGAAAATTGAAAATAAGTTGAAAATACAAACAAAGTTGCAATCAGAGCTGTGGGACAGCTTTGTTATAGAGTGCTGCATATGTTAAACCCTTTTTGCTACGTGAATTTCTTTTTCTAAAAAATAAACCAACTAAACTCAACATTTGACCTCACTGATAATGATGGACTTGAGGCTCTAAGTGCTTTACTGAGAACACTGGAAAATGCACATGGACAGCCAAATTGAAGGGGAAAATAGCTCTGAAGTCAACCTGTCTATGGGGCTGCCAAAGCTGCTGGGAATCAACTGTGTTTGGCACAGGGGTTTTCCATATTCATAGAACCATGGAATGGTTTGGGTTAAAAGGGACCTTAGGGATCATTCAGTTCCAACCCATAGGCAGGAACACCTTCCTCTATCCCAGATTGCTCCAAGCACTGTCCAACCTGGCCTTGGACACTTCCAGGGATTGAGGAGCAGACAGAACTTCTCTAGGCACCCTGTGCCAGGGGCTCACCTGTACTGTTTTGTAAATAATCCAGTCTCTCTAAAAACCCACTAAGTTGAGAAGTACAATTCATAGCAAAAGGGTATTGGAGGAATGATTTGTAATTAAAAAGCCTTTGCATCAGTGCTGGTTTATTTCCTGGGCTCAGGAAGGCTCATCTGCACAGGTGTGAGGTCCCGTTTGTCTTTGGGTGATGCTGATACACACATGGGCTCTGCCTTTTGGGAAAGCTCTTTACTTATCCTCAGTCTAGAGGTTCCTAAAGCTTAGGTTAATCTGCATTTTTAGGCAACTATAGCCAGTGTCTGTGGGGTTGTTAGAATGGAAATGAGCATCAGATCCTTACTGAGAGTGAAGCAATCAAACAAAGAAAGGTTCAAGAAGAAAAACGGATGTGTAGAACTCTGAAACCCTATAAAAGTATTATCTTTATTAACTAATCTTAAGAAGTATTCTTTTTTCTGTTAGATAATAACAAGAACTTGCTCTTATTTTCATCTGCAGTATCTCGGCTTTAAAAAAAAGGTCTAACACTTTTCTCCCCCTTTCTCTTACCTATTCCACAACTCAAGTTGTACAGGCTTTTCAAGGTCGAGTGTGCTTTCATGCCTTCAGCACGTTTCTGTTAGAATGCTCTGATGTAGGATTGTGTTTAGCTGATAGTCCTGGACAACTCAATTTGTTGTTTGGTATTTTACAGAGATATAAAATGGGACAATGACATGGCAGGCACATGGCAGGTGTGTTCTGAAGATTCGTCGCTAATTATCTGCAGGAAACCATGGGAAAAAATCATAAGAAGTTTATATTTAACTTTTAATGTGTTGCAGATTGTTGAAGGAAATAAAAGGGGACCAGACAGAAGGGCAAGGAGGTGGGAATTCCTGTGATGGGTACTGCTGCTTTCACTTGTCTCTGCCTGCTTTGTGTCTTGCCTAATGAGCTTGTATTTAATCTTTTGGAGCAAAGAGTTCCTAATTCCATGTTTGTCCATGACAATCACAGTGAGATCCTGCTAGAGGACTGTTCCAGCAGTGATAACTGTTTTCAGTGTCACATGTCTTTTTCTTTTTTTTTTCCTAGTGAAAATGAGCAAATTAAAGACCGTAACTGGGATGTTTGCAGCAGCAACATGGTGAACAAACAGATAAGGTAATTTTACCCCTTCTGTTAGTTACCAAAGCAACACCATAAAGATCCTTTTAATTTAGTTTAGTGCTGTGAAGATTAAAGCTTAATTAAAATGGTGATATTAAAAAAAAGGCAAAAAAAAAAAAATAAAAAGAAACCTGAAGCAGCATAGGAAAAATGGAAAGATGTAATTATGGTCCAGTGAATGCTTACCACTCGTTATGAAGTTTTGGACAAGAGGCATTTTTTTCTCTCTATTGAGAGTAATTTTATTCTGATCGTAAATTTGAATGACCAGAACAACCTAGGATCATAGCTGTTTATAAATTAATAAGGACAGTTGGAAGGAATGCATTATTCTACTCATAAAATAGGGGATAGTTATTTTTCCTTTCCTGGCCCATTTCCTAAAAAATTCTCTTTCATACCCACGAGGGATAAAGACTCTATGAAGGCAAAAAAATTTCCTGTATTCCAGTATTTCACATGGCTTGCATACAAATTCAGCTATTTAGTATTAAAAGATCTCTTCCTTTCAAATTGTTTAATAGACATACCCTATTGTGAATTTTAAAGGTTAGATTTTCAAGTGGTTCTAACTGGCACCATTTCCTTTTATCAACAGAGTGACACTAATTTGTAGAGAGTGAAAAGATATGTGAAGGACTTGGTGTGATATAATTATTAGAAATTCCTCCAGGAATATGACTTTTGTTGGCTAGTTAAACATTTGTTGCTTTGCCAGATACCTCCTAATGAGTTTAAAATCATTCTGGGGAAGCCATATGTTTGCCCAGTAGAAGGCAAACCAGGACACAGCACAATATTCTTTCACTGCAAAATTCCAAGTAGGAATCTCTGCCCATGAGAAAGCAGGAGCACTGGAGAAAGAGCAGTTCCAGCTTGTCAGTTTTGTTGAGAGGTATCTTTCCAAATCCTTCCAGAAGTGAGCTGGTGAGATGCCATAGCTGGTACCCTGGAGAAGTAGCTCTAAATACCACAGGACTAAAAATGCCCTTTTATCAACTCCCTCTGTTCTTCTTGCTCAAGCATTTTAAAACTATCTTTAACCATATATCACACATTACTTCTGGGCACAGAATAATTAGCAAAATTAGACATTTAACCTTGCATCAAACCAACATTATATTTATAAAATACAGTGATGACTGCTGTTGGTACAACTTGGCCTGATAGCTTAACTCTGACTTTTTGCCCCAGGATGCTGTGGAAAGCAAAAGGTCACTGGACTTCAAGGACAAACTCCTGGAAAATGAATCCACTGAGGTTGCTGAGACTGTGTCTGGCCCTGGATGTCTGTGAACTGCAAAGGACTGGAGGAGGGGGGAGCACACAGGTGATGTATTTCATCAGTCTGCCCTGTTCTTGCAGTCTTTCCTGACTGCAAGTTTCACTCATGCTGGAGGAAAGATATTACATTGCTGGTAGTTTTGGTCAGGTCCTCTTCAACAGTATTGCTATCAAACAATTTTGGCAAGCAAAAATTTTAGTTTTGAAAATATTTCCTTTCTTTTCCTAAACAAGGTATAAATTAATTTCCTGGCTTCCAGGCTGGCATATACATATATATATATATATATATGAGTTCTCCACAGGTCTGCAACTCAATTAGTTATTCCAGGATACATTTTTGGTTTTGCTGGCAAATATAAATCTCCCTGGTGGTGTTCTTGCAAAACTTCAAACCCTTTTAACCAGGTAACACTCCAGGAAACTCTCCCACACCCTCCAGCTTGGATCACTGTCTTTGAGGAACCATAGATAATGGGCACATGAAGGGCTATAGAATTTAGTATCATCCTTGAGCAGGTACAGTTAAAAATTATAATCAAATATAATGGCAGTCTTAAGAAAAGTGAAGTATTTTTCTTCACAAAGAATTATAAGTCTCTAATATATGCTTTCAGAAAAAAAAAAAAAAAAAAAAAAAAAAAACAAACCAAAAACCCCATGTAAATTTATTCTAGAATGCCATTGTACAATTTACCCTGCCAGGGGCTCAGGCTATTTATGTTTTTGACTGCACCGTCTTCACTAAACTTAAAAAAAAATTATGAATTACCATGGAAACCACTGCATCACACAACAAAGACTTGTATACACCACTTAGATCTTTAAAGAGGCAGAGTCTGGAATGAAATTATAGTCTGCATTTTTTATCAATAATATTTTTCTTAGTAATTTTTGTTTTGTTGTTTTATCAATAAATTCTAATTTTGCATTTAAAAGCAGCATATAAAATAATTCTTTTTCAAGAATGTTAACTTTATGGGAGCTGTTCATGCAGCTGAGATCACTGGGCTGTAAGGTGATAGGGCAGAGGTGTGAGATGCTGGTACTCTTTAGTTCTGTCTTTCTGTTAATTTTCCTCCCATGATGTTTCCATTTTACAATTTTTATTGCAATACAGTGTGGATGTCACAGGAAGGTCACACTGGTCACACATACATTTATATATGCTTGCCATATATATATATGGCTACATTTTCTAACTGATTCTTACATGTATCATCCTGTGGGGGGGTGGAAAAAACAAAAGTGGAGGCCATTCCATCTGTCTCCAACTTTACAACCATGCTTGATACTTTCATATGAGAGCACTTTGATAATGGTGCTCATTTCTCACCTCTGGGTTCACATGGAACACCCCCATCCCAGAGCTGCTCTGTGTGCAGGTAGGAAGTGTCACAGGGAGCTGACACAGGAAATCTTGGAGGCAGAGCCCTGCTGGTTTTCCTGGCTGCTGCTTTGGGCTCTGCCAGGGCTATTGAAGAGCACCAGAATTCCAGAATATTCCTGTCTGCCTGTACAGCAGCATCAAACCACTGGGGTCTATTCCAGGTGGTACCAGTGAGTTACACAATTATTTTTTTTCTTCAGAATAGACCTAAGGCAGAGAGCAAGGATCCTATCTGACATCTGGGTAGAAGTCTGGCATTTTGAATTAGTCCCATGGGTTCCACTGAAGTGCCCTGCCCTGTGCCTGTGGCTTTAGAGTGTGGCCACAGCCTTCTGCCATATTATACAAAGTTTCTGGCAAAAGTTCCATGTTGATATGGCCCTGCTCATGCTGGAATCACTTTCCCACTGGAATAAGCAGAATTTGAGACTCTCTCTTTCTCTCTCTCTCTCTCTCTCTCTCTCTCTCTCTCTCTGCATTCTGGAAATTCTTCATTTTTTTTGGTAAGCAGAGATGCTTGATAATATTTAGCTCTCAGCAATTTTTTTAACGACTGAATTATAAAACCAGGAAATATGAGTTTATAATGAAAATGACAGCACCACATTAAAAATAGCAGGAGCAGTGGGCACTGTAGTGTTGTCCTTGCTTTGGTTTTAATCCCTTCTCCAAACCTGCTCTGCTCCCTGCAGCACTGGAGGTAAAGAATCTCAGCACCTGATACTCTGACCATGCCACATGTGGGTGGGTACCTGCTCCCTGACATGCTGTCTCAGCACACAGCTGAATTTTGAGCTTTGCTGCATCACTCCAAGTGGGAGGAGAGAGGTAAGAAACAAAGGGATGGGATGCAGTTATCATGGGATTAAATGGTTCCTTTTTTTTTTTTTTTTATTAGTTATATAACTAGGAAATTCTGACAATTTGACTTATCTTCTCATTTACACGTAAATAACCAACGAAGTAAGGAAAGACCAGACTCCTGGGTTTTTTTGGGAAAATGGGAAGATCTTTCCTTTTCCTCCTGGTGCCTGCAGCTTTTGGATTATTCCACATTTTTCTTCAGTGCTGTTTGGCTTTTTTGGGTAATCTGAGTATGTCTCAGCTTCCATCTATTTGAATAATCATCTCAGACCTAATGGACATAGGATAATCTCCCACAATTTGAAGTACTTCTGGCTAACTAAAATTTTTGAGGCTGCAGTAGTGATGTCTGGGTGAAGTTTAACTGCCTGGGACAGCGTGGAGGGCAGAGAAGCCACCAACAATTATGCCTTTGAGGGAGGGAACTTTGGAAGTAGTGAAAGGTTCATTTTAAACTTCATTCTTCTTTTACAGTCCCCATTTCCCTCATCCCTTCACCTGCACATGCCTACCTTCTGTCAGGGTTGCTGTGTCCATCAAGGCAATCCTTTACAATCAGTCATTCTTGAATGAAAGTTGTAATTATGAGAGCTGCTGATGAATTACTTTTTGGAAGTCATTCTGATGTCAGAGTGCAAGGGGCTGTGAAAGTAAAGGCAAAGTTTACCTCATGAAACTGGAAGAGAACAGTGGAGTCAGGGGATTAAAATGTCCTTGGATTAAGCTGGAGGACAAGAGGTAGTAAAAGTAAAATGAAGGAAGACTAAAAAGTGAAAGGAGTGCAGAAAACTTGAAACAATAACAGAGACAAGTTGTGGGCTGAAAAAAAAGAGGTGGTTACGTTTCTTCAGCAAACTCCCTAAAAATTTCAAAGGGCAGTGAGAAAGGAAGGACCTCTTTGAACAGTACACTGCTGCTTAGAGCCTTGGCTATGCAATTTGTCCCAGCATTAGAAATATTTGAGTATATTTAAGTATTTTTAATAACAGTTTGCATTACTATGGCAACCATGTTATCTGGCCACTTTCTCTGCTCCAACACAAAAGAACATAAATTCCCCAAAGATTTTTCAGCAACTTGCATAGTCCTATAAACCCCTGTGAATTAGTTAATGGTGGTTACAATTAAGAGTTTGTCTTGTTGGCCCTTGCCACCTGTCTATTCTACTTTTGTTTCTTTTCACCTGCAATATCTCCCTCAGAGGCAGGATCTCATTAATCATTGTCTTTCCCAGTGGTACAACTCGACTGATTTTCAGAGATTACCTGTAACATGTAAGCAACACGTTGACAAATGAGCCCTTGAAATTCCATGTTTAATCTTTGTGGTAAAATGCCATTTCTGTTAATATTGCAGTTTCTTCACTTTAGATAATTGCACCTTTCTTGATTGTCAGATATTCAGTGAAATAAGTGGGGAGAGGAGAATGACTGGAGTTGAATCATTTGTGAAATGACATCCCCTTTCTTTTCCTCCTCCTCAATTACACCATCTTTATGACACAACATGGAGAACAGGATGTTTTCCTATCCAAGAGAGAGGAATAAGTTGGTTGACATGAGGTTGACATTCACAGCCCTGGTACCTGAATGCTGACCACACCAGCCAGAACAAGTCTCAGTCCCTACACAGGATGGTTTTTCAAGTATTTTCAAAATAAATAACAAAATATTAAATTAATCCTTTAATGCCACTGACTGTATTAACAAGCAGTAGTTTTGGATCCAGCCTCTTTTCTTTTGCTCAGGACAATGTTTCCTCTGGCCAGCCCATGCCCTCAGCAGTGACTGGTGAAGCTGAAACAGTCTTTTTGTTGTTGCTATTATAATTTCAGAACAGTGTTACATCTCCATACTTCTAAAGGACAGTCCCCTTTCTAAAAATGATGTATTTACACAGCTGCTGAATCTTTTATATGCAATTTCTGTGAAAACAATGTCTCCCTGACTGCTTGCCTGTCAGCTCCTATTGTGAGCAATTAGAAAAGAGCAGTGCAAGCAAGTAAAAGTGCTCTGGGTTCTGGAGATCTAATCTTTGTAAGAAAAGGACTTTGAGCTGGGAGCAGTCATGCATTGTGGTACAGCAGTGCACAAAAAGTACTTTTTTCTTCCCTTGTCCTGATTAATTGGTTGGGTGTTAAGTGAGGTAACAGTTTAAAGAACTAACTCATTATGTGAAATTACTCTATCTGCTGTGATACTTAAAGTCATCTTGCCACACTCTGGAGCTCAATGCATAAAATATGACATTGGTAAGTAACTCTCCCACTGGATAGAGCCTTTTCCTTCTGAAGTTAACCTGCGGATATGAGAAATCCATCCTTGCACAGAGTGTCTGATCCAGTGCCAGTGCCCAAGGATGTTCTTGGAAGGATTCCCATCTTTAAGCACTGGATTGGGGTCTGTGGTGCAGTAGCTAAAGTGCTGAGGGTTATACTTGCAGCAATAAAATATGGCATTATTGTTAATGTAGGAAAAAGGGTGCAAGAATGTAGGTTGACAGTGAAATACTGACAAGAAAAAGCAAGAGCTGTGTGAAGGCAGAGGAGGGGACTTTACAGAGGAAAAACTTGGAAATCATGAAGATTAAAATAATAGATATTTTCCCCAGCTTGTTCTCATCTGTTGCAACATACATGCAAGGGAGGAACAAAGTGTTTTTCTCCCCTCAGACAGGTAAATATGATACCAGTTTCAAAGGTGTGAAGGATAGGACACAGACATCACACAGTGAAGTCGAGGGTGATTATTATGGAATAGCCAAGGTGCAAATGTTGAGATGCATTGCACTTGCTCCCCAGGCTGGCATAATTAGATGGCTGCAAGATAAGATATTTTTGCACAGAATTACAGAATATGGTGGGAACTGGCAAAACAGCACATAATCTTGAAGGCATGCTCAGCAGGGAAGGAGAAAATTCCTGCAGGGAGTTTTAGTAGGTTTTCTAAGGTTTTTGTCCTCATATTTACCAGCCTGAAGAAAACAGACTCATCTCTAACTTACACCAGGAGTGCAGTAAACAAAACATGGTGCAGAAGCTTAAGTGATAAGCTCAAGATCATGTATATTATTTTGGTAATCCATTAGGAAAGAAGGCTTTTTGCTCATGCATTTGCACATTTTGTGCCATGAGCTTTTCATCCATGTATCCTTGTTGCTGTTATTGCAACTGTGTGTTATTAAAGCTGACATCAGAATTCATGAGTTCCTGGTGCCCAGTCATGTCCTTTGAAGAGTAAAGCATGCATAAGCAAATTAACCAAACCAGTAACCTCTCTGGACCTGCAAGAATTGTGGTATTTTGCATTGTAGGAAAGCTAGAAGCCAGCAAAGTGACTGGTTTCTCTCCCAAAGCTACAGTGAATTTGATGGCATTGCAGAGACTTGGACATATATTAAACAGAGCCATGTTTATTTGTGCTGCATAAGAATCACAAGGGGAAGTAAAATCAATGTTTTCCAAATGGAATAGAAGGGAGCCGTGAGGAAAAGAAATGGTATTTTCAAGCTTCTTTGAAAGGTAACACAAACAATGCACAAAGTAAAAAAAATCTTTGAAGAAAAAGCACTTACCAATGTATTCTTCATCCTGCATTTAACTTGTGTTGGAGGATTAAGGGATGGTAGATCCTTAGTATTAGTTTAAAAGGTGGGGAGTGTCTGTGTGTGAATAAAACTTTGAAATTGATGTTTTGAATTGGAAGATGCACAATGCATCTGTACATCTTGACAGCAACAGAAGACAATCAGATTTTAGAGGAGCACTGAGATGACACTGAGAGTGCATGATGCAGTGGTGTAATGAAAGAGAGATCAATGCTAAAATGAATGTAACACCACTGAGGAGTACACACAGATCAATACTCTTGTAAGCCATGGAGTAAAATCCTGCTATATAGGTCCTTTTAGACAGTACACTCAATTCTAGGAAGACACATTTTTCTGCATTTCTCAAATGTACCTCTGACTTATCTATCCTAAAGATAGTTCTTCTTTCAGAATGTAAAAGGTTGAGTCTTTGTCTTCCCACCCATGCATGCTAAGGAAAAGATGCAGTGCCACTTGTAAACTCCCAATCCTCAAAAATGTGGCATATGAAGATAAGATGGACAGTCAGCAACGACCTGTGTTTCATAAGTCTTTGAAATATTGTTTCGTTCCTGTCCCCTCTTACTGCCCCCTCTTGTTCTGTAAGAAAAATATTTTAAGCACAATTACAGAAAATGCAGTCTTAAGAGAAAGGGGGAGGTCAGTCTTGCAGCCTTCATGTACGTTGTGCAAAAAACTTATCTACAATTTTTTCCCATCTCCTGATATTGAGAGCCATTACAAAAGGATCATAGAGTTTCTCTCATTTCTGGATGCCTGGATAGGCTTGGAGTCATTGAACCTTCATGGTTTGTGTCCTAAGTTTGCAAACCCATGCTATCCCTGCCTAGGATATTTGTTAGTGTCTGATTGACATTGCAAAATATTTTTTCTTAGAAAGGAGTAGATTGGATGAATGGGAAGATCTTACACCCTGATTTTTCATCTTTGGATCCTGCAGGGTCATGGGAGGCATCAGAAGCACAGTCTGCCATGTGTCTTATGGAAACCTGATAACTAACATGGAGAGAGCAATGGGAATGGCATTCCTTTCTCATTTTTGTTCTGTCTTGTTTTAAGGCCAGATTTCCTTGGATAGATACAATCTCTTAGAATGAACAGGTGCTTGATTTCATTTCAGCTGCAGACCTGATACCCCTCTGTGTAGAAAAGGAAATGGATCTCAGCTTCTAATTTTCTTCTGTCTTCTACTTTTCCCTAATGCAGGTGCAGTTTTTTTTCTTGTAAATTCCAAAGGAAGCTATGAATTCTTGAGTTCCACTCCGCTGTTTTTAGAGTTCAGTTGTTTTTACCCATTTCCTCAATGAGACGACTTTGTTTTGAATTTCTTTGCAATGGAAAGTATGCATATTTCTAAAGAGTGGAAAAACTAAAGCAAATAAAGATAAATTAATAAATATATAATTACAGTGTTGCTTCAGGGAAAAGTTTCTAGGCATAATCTAATAACAATGACTGGAGATACTATTAGTATTGTGTGTTGATTCTGGATCCCCTGGGATAGTCAAATAATTAAGCTAGTGTTTTCCAGTCCCTTTTGGCTTTAATAGCTATTATGATCATTAAGTGTAACCTGCCACAGACTCTAGTTTCTAAATGCCTTTGTGAGCCCAAGACCAGCTCTGTGTCCCCTCATGAGGGAACTGGTTTGATGAGAAATAAAAGTCCCTCAAGACTCTGTTCTCACTTTTGTTCCAAAGCTCTTTTCCTTCCAAGTATCCACAGCCAGCAACTTTCCACGGCTCTTGCTGAGCTGCAGTTAATCTTTACTCCTTCTGACACTATGGCAGCTCTAAAATGCCATTGCACTTGCCTGCATTTATCCTCCTTTTTCCAGTGTTTGTGACTGACCCCATTCACCACAGTCCTGGCCGTGTGGGTGCTGAGCTGGAAGATTCAAACTGAATTGTCACCACTGCAGAGGCTGCTCTTAAGTAGATGCTCTTCATGGTGCAGTTCTGGCTTCAGAAAGTGTAATCAGAAAGCCTTCAGCCCTAGCTTCTTCCAGAATATTGCAAACATTTCTTTTGCCTGCATGGCGAAAAGCAAACACTTGTTGCAGGGGTTGTTCCTTGTCACATTAATTGGCAATGCTGGCAGCTCCAAGTGAGGGAATTCACTTTCCCTGATGCAGAAAGCAGCATTGCAAAAGCAATACACAAACAGAGCCAAGCACAGCCTTTTGACTGATCTGTCACTCCTTGCTGAACTTGCCTGAAATTCATTGCCAGTTAGACAGCATTTCCCTCTGTTTACTGATTTGATTGAAAGGATGATTTATCAAGGCTCAGCATCACATTGAGTGCTGCTCTCTGCTCCAAAGGGTAATGAGTTGTAGACACATCTCATTCTCCTTCCCCACGTGGCTGCGAGGGTGCTGGAGGAGGTGAGAGTCTGCTGGCTTTGGTGTGACACACAGACAGCTCTGCTGGCTCCAGGAGCAGCCTGCTCCCTCCCCCTTCCTGCAGGATGTGCTGTGTTTGTCGGGAGGATTCAGGGACCTCCACAAGGAGCAGTTGCGGCACAGGGGGAGTGGAATGGGAAACGACAGAGGGAAGGACAATGAGAGTGGTAAGAAAATAAAAGGGTTAGAAATCCAGAAAGGGAAATGACAGCTTGCTGTTGTCACTGCTGTCCCTACTGTCTCTGGGTGCCATGGCTCAGTGCTGTTGAACATTGGTTATGTGCTGTGGCACAGTCCCATCACAGCACACTGGGAACCAATACCTTCTCTCTGAGTGGATATTTGCTTTTGTTATGGAGGGTTTTCCTTAAGCAGCTCTGCTATTTGTTTCAATCACAACAAAACCCATTGTCTCACCTTAATTTACAGAGTCATAACTAGCAGTATTTCTTTTCAGCATAAAGACTGCATTGGAACAAATACCACTATTTATCAACTGTAATGCAGATCTTTATAAAGGTCTTATGTGAGCGAAGAATAAAAATGCAATGATAGTCTCACAATAAATGCCCTAAATCCTTTATTGCCTATTTATGGTGTAATCTCTCTACAGCTGTACAATATATGACTGTTTAGAAAAAGATCTAGAATACAGTTATATGGTTTATTTACCAGGAGATGGCAATGGTGATCTACTGCAGTATTAACTTGTATACAAGGCCCACATAAGTCTTCCACAACATCACAAACTTCAGTATGAATGAAACCAAAGTATTCCAATACTGCTTTTGCCTTCCTTGTTCCTAACTTATTTCAGTTGCTGTTATTCATTGTATTTTTTTTCCTCTCGTTTTTTGATTGAAATTGATGTCACTACATTTTTTAAAGATGTCTAAATACAATCCTCTTGGTATTCTAGAAAACAGAATACTGTTTAAAAACAGAGCAGCCAATACCATTGAATAAGATATACCACGTGTCAGAAAAAAACCCAAATGATTGATGAAAGTAAAAGCTTCAAAATGCATTTAGCTTTATGGTATCAAAATTGAACTTGAGCAGTTAATGAAATATAAATTATAGGTTATGCTACTGAAAAGCAGGATATAATTTTCTATTAAACTGTTTGAAGTATGGTTTTAAAGTATGCAGATGCCAACATTTTTATATAATTTAAAATTAACTGAGGTCTGCAATGTTGTCTGAGTTGTCACACTATCTTAACATGTAGCAAGGCGCTCATCGTTCTTGTGAATTAGTGCAGCACTGATCTTCACATGAAGATCACTCCCATAAACATTGAAAGTAAAAGTTTGGCTTCTTATGGGATTGCTTTATGTTCCTTTATATCCTTCTCCACATGATTTCTGCTCTTCTCCCTAGAGTTTGCACAAGCTGAACAGTAGGTTTTTGCATGTTTATTTGGCAGATTTCAAACTGAAGTGACAGCAGGTGAGTCTCACTGCTCTCCTCTCCCGTCTGTTTGGAGAGATCCAGGGACACTGCTGGATATCTAAACCTGCTCTGAAGAAAATCTGGACCAGTTATAGCAGTGACCATCTTTCACCATGGAACTGCTCCCATGGTTGGCTTTTCCTCTGGTATTCTGAAATACACAGGCCATGTCTTAAGCAATCACTATGGGGCTCTCAGCTTGGAGGGTTATCAACCCTCAAGTGAAATAAATGCTTTAGCTGAATTTGCTGTTTGCAACATCGAATACCAGCATTATCGCCTTTCCATTGCTCCTATATTTGTGTTACTACAAAAGCCAGCCAGGACCTTAGACATATGAGGCTATGAGAAGAGCATGGAGTGAGTAAGGAGTACTTATCTCTAACCACAGATGATAAAGAGGGAAAAATCCCATTGTTTTACTCATGTGGAAGTCTTGATTTTCTACTGTTTGTACTGTTTCAATTGCACTTAATTTTCTGAAGTCCTTCTTCACCACAGTGTCTACCTTCCTACAATATCTTTCCTTCCTCTGCTCTGCACTAAGTGGTGCTCAATCAAACCTTATCTCTACAAGGGAGAAAAAGCAACTTTTGAGCATACAGCAAGTATTTCACTTAAGTCTGCCCTCTCCACACCTTTGTATCAGGCAACTTTTGTGTTGGGATCTGCCTGCCCAGCACTCATGATGTAGGGAAAGAGCTGGCTCCACCTAATCAGTAACAGGAGACCTTTATGTCCACAAAAGCAATCACATTTCACATCCGCAATATCTTTCCACTCCACAGACCCTACGAGGTACAACAGGAAGACAGAGGCAAGAAAGACCTTTGTCAGTCTTTTTCCAATAAGGAAATCAATCTATGGAGCAAAATGACCTGACTGAGTGAAAGCAGCAGAAGAAATAGGGAGTAGGGTTTAGAGTCTGTTGGCTGCTGGAGCCTTGCTGTATCAACCAACAACATTTTCTGTTTCCTTCTCACAAAGTTTTGTATGTCTTTACATTCCTCTACACAACAGCACAAAACCAATCAATAAACTCAGTGCTGGATTCCTCCCTGTGGACCAGGACAGCCACAGGATTCTCCTTATGGAGAGGTTCTCCAGCAGCTCTGATCTAACAGGGCTGGGAATCACCCTGATGGTGTTCCTGCCTCTTCAAAGGACAAATTTTGAGAAAGGGCAGAACGATGTTCAAACTGACAGCTGCTCACACAAAATCCCTTGTCTCCTCTTCTGGGTCTCTTGCTGTGAATACCCACATTCATGTCAGCTGTGTGCAGGGAGGAATTATGAGTTTCCCTTTTCCTATCACTTATTTAGCTCCCTTGTCTTACCAACTTAGATCATGCTTATGTTCTAGTACAGACTAGAGATACAAATGTCAGCTTGAAAGGAATTAGCTCACCAATCTCTTTACTTTGCTAAAATCTGTCCTGTAAACATGCCAGACTGCAGGCTCTTGAGAGTGGGACTGTTTACAGCCTTGTTTTTACACTGTTTAGTACAGCAGGGCCAAAGAACAGAGGCTTTAGGTGCCCCTGGAGCTCTGATAATTTTCACAGTGACCCAGGGGGAGAAGAAAGGCCAGAATCAGGGGTGAATGGTTCATAATGGGTCAAGAGAAGTTTAAATTTCTGAATTATAAAGTTGTAAAAAAGATTCAAAGAGAAGTAAGGGCATACTCAGCCCACTCTTTGATAGTACAATACATAAAAACCAGATTTTGTAGGAGTATAATAAAAGATTGTATAGGAGTATAATAAAACCCAGACACAAGTCTGAAAAATTCATTAGTTTCTGCCATGACTAAAATAAGCACTGTCTAGGAAAACTACTTTGCAATGGTAATGAAAAGCAAGTGGAAAAGCAAGTGTTAGCACCAGTGCTGCAATGTGAAATAATTTCTGTATACTCAGATCTGTCATTGTGAACAATGTTGTTGATTATAAACCACATCAAATTCCCAGTCCCCCTAGACATGTGTTTTATTTTGTAGTTTTTTTAGTAATTATGAAATCAACAGAATACTATCAAGTTTTACCACAATTAAGCTAAATATGTACTTAAATGATATAACATAGTTGGTAATTGCAATATCTCTCTGACTTCCTTCCAAGGAACACTCGGCATCGTTTCTGGAGCATTTTCAGGGGTGGTTGCTAATGAAAATGATAATGCTGAGCTCTCTCATAATTTTATACTTTCAAAGGTACTTGAATCCAATTTAGAATCAAGATTTGACCTGCAGAACTTCAATTCTTGTGAGCTGATAAGACAAGTCTGCTAGACTGAATGGATTTTATGGCCACCTCAGTGTGTGGGGGCTTGATGGAAGAGAGGGTGACACAGACTTACAGCCCTGTAAGGGTTCTCTGAGAACAGGTCTGGATCCAGTCACTTGTGAGATAGTGCTCACCTGTGAAGCCATCTCCATGCCATCGTGCTGAAGACCTTTGGGCTCCAGGAAATAAAAATGCTTGTCTTAGGTGCTCAGTGAGGGAACAGCTGTGTGCTGCAGTACTTTGAGCAATTGCCAAAGAGTCTGTCCAGGGTGTGGTGTCAGTGATGGGCATGGGAGGGAGGAGGTTTGTTCCAGTACTTTTCTCCAAGTTTGTCAGATGCATAAATAGCTCAAGAGACTGCTCAGTATTCTCCTGAGATTCTCGCTACTTTGGCAGTTTTGTCTTCCTGTAGCTGATCATTGCTGCCATTCTGGCCACCAGAACTGAGCGCCTACTCCAAATTTATGTTTACAGGTACTGGAATCCACTTGGTAAGAAAAGACAAGGCAAGTTCGTTTGTACTTCTACCATTACCTTAACATTTATGTATTTGTTCAGATAAAAACTCAATGAACTTGATGATCTTTTCTGACCTGTTTGATTCTAAAATGATTCTTATTACCTAGTTTTAAATATCCTGTCTCCATCTAACCTTGCTTACCATATATGATACCATTTGTCTGAGAGGTAGTTTTCTGTCTAACTGAAACTACCTTTGGAATAATTTGGTTTAATAATTGACATTTTTTTCAGGTCAATGAAAGGCAAAGGTCAGACAAAGCAAAGACAGATCACATCTACTTCAAATGCTGTTTGCCCAACTATAATTAGAAATTGTGATTGGTATGGCATAAAGAAACTATTATGACCATATATTAACCCGTATTTCTTTACTGAATTACATAGATTAGACAAGTAAATGAGTTTATATAAAAGAATGCAGTTTATATAAAAGAGGTTTTAAAGTTTCTTTGTTTACGGGTGTAATGAGCCGGATTTTATTTAATGTTAAGTAATATGGAAGTTGTTATGTTTTGGAATGTGTGATAACATGTTCAGATTCTTTCTAGAATATGAAATGGTCACCACGATTTTAAAAGCAGCTCTCATGGGTCCAAAACCATTGAAAAAAAACCACAATAAAAGTGCACTAAAAGAAAAAGTGTTTCCTCTATGTCTTTTAAACAACAGTAAAGAAAAGCAAAACATTTGATCTGTCCCCCTTTCTAATGCCTTCTGAAAGCACAGCATCCTCCTATTTCCCAGTCTGTGGATATAGAGACTATATTTGCCTTTTGTTTTTTCCTGCTAAAATCAGCCAGTGCAGTCAGGTTGTGGGTGTAACCACCTGGGGATTTAGTATGGTAAATATAGCACTAAGAAGCCTTTTGTTTTCTCTTTTGTCTTTAGAAAACAGTGAGATCTCTGTTCTTAAGGTTATCTTCGTGAAACTGTCCACTGGATGACTATGTTAAAGAAACGAAGAATGAACAGGGAGAAAAGGTAATTAGAAAACAAGAAAAAGTGAATTTGTAGCCATATGCAGAACTACGTCATTATTTACATGAGATAAAGATTTCTCAGCTCAGCTGCATGAAAGGGATTGTTTTATTTCCACTGAAAGATATCTATGTCTATTGGGCTTTCTGATTAGCCAGTCATGTTCCCCTGGTGATTAGTTCTGAACACGTTTCCTTATTGAGAGCTCATCATTCATACTCTGTGCATGTCCCAGAACCTCTCCCTTGATCAGGGGTAGACAGCTCATTCTTTGCCAGTTGCTGGTATGCACAGTCCAAGCTGAAGCTCAGAGTTATTGTGTCTCAACCACTACAAATCTTCAGGGCAAACATAGCCTAGTTTTTAAACCATTTCAAGCACCACTGAGTTCAGCAGAGGTTAACCTCCTTGTTTTTTTCAGTTTTCTGAATGAGTTTTGCAGCTTGAACTGTGTGCTCTGTTCCTCTGAAGACAGACTGCTGCCATTGCCAGTGTGACTGCTTTTCATGAAGTTTGGCTACACCCCTGTGTCATTGCAGAGACACACTGCTGCTCAGGGATAGTCCATGGGATTGGGAGTTCAAATACCCATCACTATGATTGTGAAGTCTTAATCATCAATTTTGGTGGATGCCTTACATGGACCTGTCTAAAACTATTTTTGTGCTATGCTTCCAAAAAACCTCCACCCAGGTCCAGTTCTTTTTTCTCTCTGCTTATCTCACTTTCCGTTGTCATGAAATGAGAGCAGTAGCCCAGGCATTATTTCACACAGCTTAATAGACTTGACAGATAATAGTGTTTAAGGAAAAGCTTAACATGTTGCATGCGTAGTAGAAATGATTCAGGTAGTCAGAGACTAGGACTTTGAAATCTTTCTCTGTTGAACATAGTCATATATTAACTAATTCTACTAGAGCAAGAAAATACGTATAGGCTGCTATAAGCCCTCATTTCTTTGCCATAAGTCTGTGCTTTGCTTTGTGTGGAGAACCCAGCCAGAGTGAGCTGGGACTGCTTGAGGCAAACTAACAAGTTTGTGCTGTGCTGTCCCTCATGGGAATGTTTCTCTCATGAAGCAAGTTGTCTTTACTCTTCTATCCAGTTATTTCACAATAGAGATTACTCTGAGCAAGTAGCAAGTAAACAAAGTGAACCTCTTCTTTCACTATCCTGCACAATAAATAGGTCCCAATATATCTACAAAGTTAAATGATATCATCAGGGTAAACAGAAAATGGTTTACATTTTACAGGGGCAGAGACAAGTAGCTGACCATTTCTGGTGAATTTATTTTCCACTTCCTTGGGAAGATTAAGCTAGCTGGAGAGTCTTCAGAAACATTGAGTCACTCACTCAGAGGGACTTTCTGTCTTTTATCTTCTGTATTAAGATATTGGCTTGGGCTTCAAGAGCCTCCACAGCATTTTCTGCTCTGCCTTCCTCAGAGCAGCAGCTTTCAATCTAAAGAGTCACCATTTAGTCAGAGCAGAGACTGGGCTTGTCACAGCCAAAACAAGGGTCTTGGTTGCCCCACATATGTAGTTCCTGTCTTCTTCCAAGGAGTTTTTTAGAAACAGCAAAATAAAATACGTTGAAGAGAGAGAATCTCAGTGGGAATAGTTCAGCTACTTCAGTTTTCTGACAGCTTTAACCGAGTGTAGCTGTCAATGTGTGGGGTAAGTCAGTAAAAGGCCACCCCAAAGTGCTTTTAGGGAAGCTGGGAGGAGTCACATGTAGCTCTTGAAAAAGAAAAAGGACCAAATGGGTCCAATACATTTGCATTTAGCATGACCATACTGTAAAATAAAGGGAATTCTAAAAGGAAACCCTTTTTGTCACACAAACACAGAGAAGGAATCTGGCAAGGCTGAGGGTCCAGCTCCCTGGGCTGAACATCACAACACCATGGGTAGTGTCAAGAGGCAGCAAAGGGGCTGTCGGATACTGCTACTGTCATCAGCCTATTACTGGAAATATCCCTGAATTTCACTAGTTCACAGAAACTGTCAATGAATATCTTAATCCATAAGCATAGAAAACACAACTATTTTACCATACAATACTGGAAGCTAATCCCTGGCACCACTTCTCTTGTAATCCCCCTCATACACATACAGAATAAGGCTCTGAAGCCTAATCTTTCCAGTGCTGAAAATGAGACTTTTATGCAAACTGATAAAAGTTCTTTGTTTGATTTATCTGTAAACCAAAATAGTCTGGTAGTTTGCCTTGAAGTTAAAAGAAAAAAAACATACTCTGTCAAATCCTGTGTATTCCTTTTTATGTATTTTGTCATTTCCCCTCTATTAACTCTGTCCTAAGGTTGAAAAGAAGAGTGCACTCCAGCTTCCATTAACATACTGTACTACAGCTTTGACTTTTTTTTTTCTCAACCTGTTAAATTTATTGACTATAAGCCCCTTGAGCTATTGAAGAGTATGCTGCTTACATTAGATATCTTTTGAAAGATGCTACTGGTAGCCTGTTTTAATGTGTTTGCTCTCTCCAGATACAATTTGTCTTACATATTCATTGGTTTTTAGTGCCAAGACCAGTTTCTTCATTGTAGCTCTTATTTGGAAGTCTCGCACAGATATTAAGGTTTAGTAATTTTTCAGTGCTGCTCAAGGGATCTGAGTGTCAAATGAAATAATGAGTGGGAATTTGGGCATTGAGAACCCCTAAGCAGCTGGCTTTAGAGATCTCAATAAAAAAAAAAAGGGGGCAAATAATTCAAGATGGCATGAAAGACACTTTAGGACATCTAGAATGTTTTATATGTAGAAATAGAGCTGGCCAAAAAGTAGTACTTTCCATTCACTGACAATTATATTTGATTTTAATTTCAAGATTTCATATAGTTTAAAAGTCAGAGAAAATTTCATTTGCAAAATGCTAGCACATGGAGCTGGGAAAACAGAATATGTTCCCCTGCATACTGCAGCTGCTTTTCCTATTGATGGAGCTGACTGGAATACTGATTTCATTAAGCAAGGGCTCCGGATGGGAAGGATCTCTTTTCAGATTAGTCAGGGCTTTCAGATGCTCAGTTTCACAGGAGAGAGTCCAGAATCCTTGAGAGAGGATCTCAAGGCACTCAGACCTCTCCTGTGAGGCTGGTCTGGAGTTTGGGAATGTGATGCTGTGTATTCTGTGGCTCTGGCTGTCACTGACAGGAGCCCCATTCCTTCTCCATGCCCTGATGCAGACATGAGCTTTGGAATATCATTTGTGCCACAGTACAGGCATTTGCACCTTGGCTGTCCACACTAACAGGTAGGACACCCATAGCAGCATGGATTTCACAGTACAGAGTAGAGACAGCTGGATTGGGATTTTCAGATTTATGTTGCCATAGATATCCTTCCTGGTCAGCTTAAACATTAGCTCTAACATACTGAAATTGGTAGCCAGCACCCAAAAATCTATTGTGCCTCTGGGACAGAACTTGCACTTCCCTTCAGATCATCTGCATCCTACTCCGTGTGCAATCACTTGTGTGGAATCCTGAGGCAGATCTCTGCTGTGGTGTATTTTTATTTCTAGAAAATCCAAACCAAAAGTCAAACTCCCTTCTCTCTGGGAAAGCTGTGGGAGCAGCCCTGGAACTCCAGGCACTGACCTGTGCCTCCAGTGATGTCCAGGTGAGACTTCTGTGCACTGCAGCCCACATTCTGCACTCTCACCAGCTCATGCCAAGGTTCCAGTTTTTCCATCCAGATGTTCATACCTTCCAAATCTATTTTTCTGAGGAACGTCTATGGCCCCAACAAGTACAGAAAAAGAAAGGTAATTCAGTGAATGTTTCATGTGGAAAATACTAATTGTATTTTGGCTTTCAGTGAAAAAAAAAGGGGAGGTCATGGTGTCCCCATCCCCACTTGTTGGTTTAGACCCTCTGTGGCCACATTATTGTGGGTGTGATCTCTCCCTAAAGAGAAACCAGGAGAGCCTAAATATTTCCATGCCATTGTTTCATAGAACCTAAAAGCTTTCACAGGCACAGATGTTGCAGCTGTTAATGAAATAAATGTAGTTTAAGTTACATTTACTCTATAGTGGGAGTATGTGTTATGGAAGAGGGATATATTTTCGCTTATAGTATATATGTCAAGTAAATGCAATTGTCTATTTCTGAAGCTTTATAGTCCCCATCATGATAATTAACTTAAGTGAAACTGTATTTAGCTTGCATATGACTTCAATTTGCTGCAAAGTAAATCACCAAATAAATCAATAATTTACTACCTAACAAACAGTGCAGAGTTTTCCAAAAGAAAAACAAACAAACAAGCCATTATGCCTGGGCTTTCCTGCATGCAGCACTGCTCTTTGCCTTGCTTCTCTGAGAGAAATGTGAGAATTTCCAGCACCAGACATTTTCACTCAAGCAAGCAGGAATCATGTAAAACCAGACAAATAATGACACGAAACAAAGCTTTGATTAGGAGGCTGTGAATAATGATCCTTTTCACATATTCAATGTCTAGGATGTTCAACACATTTTACATTTAGAATATATCAAGCAAGTTGCCCTGGTTATAATTTGGTATCAAGAGAAACACATTTTATTAGACAGGGAGCGTGTCAGGGCTTGGTGCCAATCGGCTGCAACAAGTTATGTTACAAACACATCCAACACCCACATTTGGAGAAGTGCAAGAGTGAACATGTTTCTTATGTTCCTCTTTCCTGCTCTGCTTTCTTACAAAATCATAAGAGGCAAATGGAAGTTATCTCTTGGTTCCTTCATAGAAAAAAAAAAAGGGTGAAAAAAATTTTCCAAGGCATAAAGAAATCACAGGTTTACATTGTTGAAAATTGCTGTTGGGCTTGGATGCTTTTGTGCAAGTCATTGCTATGGAGACTGTATTAATTGGCTGCATTTCTCATGTGGGGGTAGGTAATACTCAGTGAACCCAAAAGGTGGAGGAAAATAGTTTTGATATGTGTTAAATCAGTTGGTGTTTCGTGTTGCCAGGAATGTAGCAGGGACCAAAAGCATAACAAAAGTCTGAAACTTGGGAATATTTAGAATAAAGAGAACATCCATGGGTGAATTATTTAAAATGAGTTTGGGACCAGGGGCAGTTAATCCTAATTTCAGAAAGAAATAAAACTCCCTCATGTTTTGACCCACAGCATGAGCCACATATTTTTCCTGATGAATATTGGAAAGGTATTTTAACTGTACCCATCTGATTCTACATCTTTTTTATTAAGATTTAGCCTCTTGCTCTAGCAGTTCTAGTTTTGGCTGGCAATGGAGAACAGTTACTAGAAGAGATGACCCACTACCTTGGTGTGTCCCTTCCTTGGAGGAAGGATTTTATAGAGCTTCTGCATGTGACTTGTTGGAACCCTTTGCATAATTCTCAACATATTTGCTGCAAAAAACTACTCAGCCCACATCTGTGGTACTATTACATTTATCTTGAGGTCAAATGTGGTATTATAGTGATCGCTGTACCCTTAAGATATAAATATTTTACAGAGGATCAATGCAAAATTATATTGATATGTATGTGTCTATAAGTAATGATAAGATATCCTTTAGAATATGACACGTTTTAACTGTTTTCTGCACTATATGAAGAACATGAAGAAAAATTGTGACTGCATACAACCTCCTGAAGTCAGAACTAGCAATATAATTATATATCAGAAGCAGAGAATTTTAAAGGTTAAAATTACACTGTATTTCCATAGATAGAGACACTTGTATTTCATTAACTAAAATTACTTTCTTGTCTCTCAATACTTCGGGTAAGAAATTATTTTTTGCATTTGTTTTGGGATGGATGAATATAATCCCAAATCTTTTATTTGCATCAGTGTGCAGTGTTCCATTTTCTCAAATGAGGGCTGGGTGTATTTGCAGAGCAGACACAGAAGTGTGTCTGATTACCTCACCATTTCTTTGTACCCAGCATAGATGGAGGCGAATTAGAACTCATCAGCAGGAGGGGGTTTTGTTTTCTTCCCAACCAAAGCATTGAAGAATCCCACAGCCCAATTTTAGCTATTCAGACTGAAAATAGACTGATATTTTTCTTCCTGATTCCAGTAAATACCTATGTATTACTTATAGTGAGATTCTTTCAGGAGAGGTGCTGGGAGCTGTAAACACCCATGTTGAAGATAATGCTCAGTAACCAGTCTCAGGCCTTTCATGCAGCTGAAGGATTTGCTGAGCAGGGCTGAGAAAATAGCAATGTTTGCAAAAGCCCAGGTATGGATACAGGTCTACAGGCAAAAGAGTCTGTAGACTCTTTTGTAGACTCTGTAGACAGAAAAATACATTTTCTTTCTGTTTGGAGACGTACAGTGCATTCCCAGTGTGTGCCAGCACAGCTCCACCTGCAGACAAAACACTTCAAATATGCACAAGGTGAACGGGGGCTAATTAATTAGGCTGCATGTCTCACAGCATTAAAGTTTGGTGTTCCTTATCCCTCCCAGGGTGCAGGTTACTGATACTGAGAGATTTACTTCCTGACTCTGCAATCTGAATTCCTGTTGTGTACATGACGCTAAGCCATGTCCTTGATTGCCCAGAGCAAAGAGAGTTTGAAGAAAGTCAAAGGAAACAGCTGGAGCCACCTTAGTGCTGGCAGCAGGCAGTGTGCTCTGAAAGCTCCACAAAATGAGATTTGGGTGCATGCAGGGTTTGGTGCTCTGCTACCATGTACCAGCCCCTCACTCACCAGGACCTGGGCAGGAGACACAGCAGAAGGTTGTGCCTGGTTTCTGCTGATGGTTATGATCATCTTGGTATTTTCAGTATTTTATGTCAGAAGTCTGTTCCCTGGAGAAATTGTGGGTGTGTCTAATTAAAAAGTGATCTCTTAACACTTCCCAACACCTTGTTTTCTGTTGCAGAGGTATTGCCCATGGTAATAGCTGCTATTACCTGTCACAGTTCACTGAAATCCTCATTTCCAGTGGAAACGCACTGGTCCAGACAGCACTTTGACAGTAAACATTCCTTTCCTTTGGCGTGTGGTGTAAGGGCAGAGAGAAACAGGGATGGGAAAATAAATGAGACCTCAGTGGCTAAGGTTGCTCTTCTAGAAAGCCAAGATGTTGGTCATATCTTTGGTATGACCTGAACAGAGCAGGGATCATTGAATCAGAGAATCAGAGAATTGTAGAATCATAGAATAGTTTGGGGAGAAAGGGACCTTTCAAAGTCATCTAGTTCAACTCCCTGCAGTGAGCAGGGGCACCTTCCCCTGCATCAGGTTGCTCAGAGCCCCATCCAAGATGCTTTGTGTGTTTCCAGGGATGGGGCAACCAACACCTGTCTGGGCAACCTGTTCCACTGTTTCACCACCTTCATTTTGAGGTGAGGATGTGAGACTCCAGCTTCTGCCTTCTGCTCATCTTCCTTTCCAGTGGATCTTGGCCACATTAGGGTTGGTAGTATGTCATGCTTCTTCTTTTGGTTGGTTGGCCGATTTTGGGGTTAGATTCTTTTTCCTTTAGCTGTTGTCAGCTTCTGGATACAGGCGAGAAGTATTTTGTATCTTTAATAACTGTTGCAAGCAGGAAATTCTGCTGCCTCACCGTGGCAACCTCACTGACCAGAAATCTGCCTATCCTCAGTGTCATTTCTGTAGTGTAATGGGTATTTCTGTGTGACACACACAACATTTGCTGCTACTTTCTTGCAGCTGTGGGCAGCTCCGGTTTGACATATGTTTCCATGGAATTAGCTAAATCGTGCAGCGAACAGATTCTCTGTTTCTGCTCAGTGTAGCAGGGAAGGTAAAGGTTATCCCCGCCACAGGACACGGGGAGGAGTGGTCACTCCTCCAAGCTGCTTCTGGTGCTGCACCTGATGGTGTTTGGTGAAGCAAATCTGCTGCAAATTACAGCGTGTGCTTATAGATCAATTTATGCTCCTGCCTGCTGCCAACAATGTGCCGTGCACGAATGGAGCTCACTCGGTAAACATGCACTCTAGTAACTGAAAATAACCAAGTGTTGTTGAAAGGAATAATTAATTAATGTTTGTAAAGCACTTAGAAACTGAAAAGCACCTTATTAGTGCTAAATGTTCAGGGGCCTGGTTTCTCATCAGAAGGTAAAGTCCTCCTCTTTGTTAGTCTTTAACTGAACAAAACATTAAGGGTATAAAGCCTTTGTGTCTAATGTCCTCAGTCAGGTGTTTTTGTGCCTGGCAGTCATTAGGATGCAGTAAGTAAACAAGAAGAAGCTATAAATGGCCTGAATCAGCTCATTTCCACTGGTGCCAGCAGGATCAAGTTGATTTACATTAGCTGAAGATCAGCAGCGGAGAATCCAAAGCACAGCTCCTCTTCTTGATGTCGGGCTCAGCCAGAGCCAGTCCCTGGTTTATTCTCTGCAGCTCCTGCCTTTGTGAGCCCAGCTGCCAGGAATGAGAACAAAACTAGATTAGGGCACAGGGTTCCTTGTGCAGTGAGGTGGACAAATTGGATGGCTCAGATTTGCTCCCTGGGGCAGGCAACACGTAAATGAGCAGCCTCTTGGTGGAGAGAAGGAATCCTATTTATCAGCTGAGCCATGCAGGGCTGAAAGGGGACACCTACGGCTGGCCCTGCTCCAGGGCTCAGGAACATGGAGAAAAAGAATCTCTGCCTTTACTTCAAAAGTGCCTTGGCTCCCTGAAAACAATCCCAAATCTTCCTGATGCAAAAGTCACTGACTGAAGGGTGGATTTACTCAGAAGGGGAAGAGGGATATGAGCCACCCAGAACTGAACCATCTGGGGAGACGTGGATGTTCCCAGGAGAGTGATACAGCCCCCAGCAGCCCTGAACTCCTGCCACAGGCAGAGTGTGGCATCACACCTTCTCTGCAGCCATCCAAGGGCTGCTCTGCTCCTCCAGGAGGGTGCAGTCCACAGTTAACATTCCTGTTTGCCTGAGAGGGTGCTTATCTGTACTTCACTCTCTGTGAAAAGTACCTAGATCAGAAGCTGTGGGAGCAGGAAAAGGAGAAGGAGAGGGGAAACAATCTTACGGAACACGGGGAGCTGTAGGAAAGGGTTTAATTGCCCAGAGAGCAGAGGGAAAAGCACTGGCCTGTCCATCACAGCACATGCTTTTAAGATTTTTGTATCCCTTTACCACACAAATTTCTTTTCTTCAGCCAGAACTTTTCAGGCTAAATTTGATTATATTGGGCATCTGTTCCATATTTATGGATATCCAGGACCTCTGTCTCTCACACTGAACTTCCAGATGAATGAAAAACCTGATAATGTGCCCATTTATGGTGCATGAGCAGTATGTCCACATATGTATCACAGTAGTCACTGGCAGGAGTGCTGGGAGAGGGAATCCAGCCTTTGATCACTTGGGTGTTTCTTCTCACAGGAGATCAGTAGCCCTTTTTTTTTCTTCTGGATTAATTGGCAGAGTAAGAAAGGTTACCTGCCAAGAAAATCCAATTATTCAGCCCTTGATGGTCTTGAATAAAGCTCCATGGCTGATAAAGGGTTGCAGTTAGAGAGAATCAAAATAAGCCACCAGGACACCAGATATTCTGTTTTTCCAATCTCTGCACCAGCCTAGGGCAGAGTATGTTTGGCTCACTTCAGTTGCAGTGCTGGAACACAGTGTGCCAGAATACCCCTCCATGATGTTTTTGGAAGAGCCAAGCATTACCAGGATTGGTTAATAGTTATCTTTGTGATTAGCCATCTGTTGTAGATCCTTTTATTGGATCTGAGAGGGGACAGAACTCTTACATGTCCTGCTTGAGCTCACCATAGGGAGCTTCGTGCAAAACCCATAAAGAACCAAAATAAAAATACTTCTTTTAAAGAGGAAAAAAATTGTGGTGTCCCTATGAATAGTAAAAGTCATAACAATTTGTCTTCATCAAGAGCAGAGGCTTAGGAGCACTGGATAATATTTTTGTGGAGGTTGGAACAAAAAATTGAGTGGTCTCTCAGAGGCTCAAGCAAGATTCTGGAGCTGCTCCCTTGGTCCCAGTAACCTCCTGCCTCACATATCCATAGCTAGGGAAGGGAAAATTTGGTGTCAAATCCTCACATACCCTGTGTGCATTGTCAGCCAAAGTATCCAAGTTAGGAAATTTAAAAGAGCCAAAGGCTTTGTTTCTGTAGATTTCTAAATCCCCAGGCCAGAGATGAAGTGATTTGGGTGAAAGACCCAAAGAGTCCAGCACAGGTAAATGACCCAATAGAAAGTTCCACAGATGTCAAGGCAGAAGGTGAATATGTGATAATTAATTCTTTCTCCTGGATTATGTGCTGCTAATTGACTTGGCAGCAGCACCATCACTGTGATTCATTGGCTCGTGGGTTTTAGGCCAGAAGCAACAACGATGATGGGCTGGTGATGCTGTCTGCAAAGCAAAGCCCACAGAACCTCACCCAGTGCTTTCTCCACCAGCCCCCTAAATTCTGCTTTTTTTTTTCTGATAAAAATTACCATTTTTTTATCGAAAACCAATGCTTAGTAAAAGGCTAAGCAGTTATAAATGCATTGAGTGCTTGGGTAAATAGATCTAAAGATAATTGTTTTTTTTAAATTTCCAGATTATTTTTGGTATCGTATTTACATTGATATTTCCATGTGATTCTATTTCTTTTTCTTATTTTTTTTTTTTGTCTAAATGAACCCCAGAAAAATTAGGAAAACAGACAAAAAATTTTGTTCTAGTTTATTTTCTGGANCTCATCTGTAAACAGAATATTGACCACCGTGCACTGTCAGAAGCTGGGAGAAAACATGGTGAGTTCCCAAAGGTGCAAGTGACTTTGTTTGTGTTTATAAATAAGCCACCAAGCTGATGTGATTAAACCGTTACTCCATCAGTGTCTTGGCCCTTTTTTTCTCCATCTGGTAGGTAGGCAGGCAGATTAAATATATGCCATGTGTTTGTATTGCCTCTACAGAATGAGCTGTGTTAGAATTACTTGTCATTATGAGGGGGTACCAATCATACCAAATATATTGATTTATGTTAAAAAATGAGGAGTTACCGGGAACACAATGGCATGCCACCCAAAGCACAGTATTTTATTAAAGGAGATGGCAGAAAACCATAATTTTTATTTTAAAAAAAGCTCAATTATAGACTTTAGAGAAAATTAAATTTATCGTTGAGTCTCAGTGTTTCGAAGCTACCAGTTGGTTCCTGGAAGTGACTTTGAAATGAGTTTTGGGAAATCATTTTAGTATTGACTTGGGCCATAATAGTTGGCTGTTGCTTTTTTGTATAAGATTGATTAAATTACCCTGAACAAGCTCCAAGTACGTGTCCTTCTCTGAGGCCAATTGTGAATATGACCATAATACACTCTCTAAAACATATTTCACAAAGTAAATAATCTCTAAACCTGGAAGAACATCACTGCACTCCTCCAAGAATAAGCAAATGAACTTGGTTCCTTGTCTCAACATGCATCACTTCTGGTTTTTTTTTTTTACCCCTCTTGCTTCCTCCGGTTTAAAAAACTGAGATTATTTGCTAGATTTCCTCTATAGACTACAATAGGAGATAATTTTTGACTAGGTCTTAAAGAAAGAACTAGCTAAGAAATAAGTATGTATTATGAGATTCAATTTTATTATTGTCTAATAAGAACTGCCAGTTGTTCTACTGATTTCAGCCTTTGTCTCCCCTCTGAAATCTAGTTATACCTTCATACATCAGGAAACTCAAATGAAATCAGCATACGTCATAGCAGGTTCTACACAAGCACATGGGAATGGACGATCTTAATCTAAAAAAGGTTTGAAAATTAATGCCAAATAGGCAAAGATACAATTTATCCACAGCTGCTGAGTGTGCCTGGTCTGGAGACAGGAGAGGAATCCAGGTCTTTGAAGACCCAAGCCCTGTCCAGTGAGCTCTGCTCTCAAAACACTGGCTGGTCTGAGTTTTTATCAAGTTTAAGGTATGTTCTTCAAAAGCCAAAATTAAATGTCAGTAAGACACATCTCCAAGAAAACCCCAGGAGGTGACTGGTGCATGGTTGACACAAAGCCAGGAACAGGAGGGACAGCAAGTAACAGCAAAGGAATAGGAACAAGAGGAAGAAAACAGTCGAAGTTTTGGGAAGAATTTAACCTGACCAGCTGCACAGAAAGATTCTTGAGTGGTGACATGGGATTTGCAGGCAAGATTCAAGAAAAACAATTTGTGGGGTACAACCTTCCAAAGAACAGCCTGCTGCACTTCCCAAATGTTCTGAGTTACCAATCTGAGATGGAGTAGGCTATCTGGGGAGCAAAGCTCTTCTAAGGAAATCTGGTTCAATAAGGGTAAGGATTTCTAGGAGCACAGCCCTAGGGCGTGGATTCCTCTTTGCCTGGCATTAGTTCCCATGCTAGGAGTTGTGCACTTGCCCTTTAGGTTATAAGGTCTGGGCAAGCCTTGGTTGAGAGGCAGATGAAGTTGGCTTACAAAGCTTGGGATTTTCTGTTCTTCCCGTTCTTAAGTGTCTGTAACTCCTGCTGACAGGAGTAATCCCAGTCCTCAGAGGCCTTGAGTAAACAGGAAACCTGCAGAGAGCAGGTTAAGCTGATGCTGGAAGAGCAAGTAACTGCAACATTCTGTAATTCCACAAATGCTCTGCTTCCAGTACTCTCTTGTCCAAGGCAAAAATATGTGGGTACAGCTAATGGGGGAAATTGTCAAATATCTCGGACATTCTTCACTCTACAGACAATCTTCTTCAGATCTTTAGGTTAGAGAGAAAACTGGTTTGCTCCTTAAAGTCATCAAACATAAGGGATGATTTAGCTTAGTGAATGGGAAAAGAATTGGCAGCCTGTGTCAGATTTTGTTGTTGATATTTAGTTTTTTATTTATTTGAGTTTCTCTCTTGGGTAGAGAGAAAAATCTTGTAATTTGCTGCCTTGAATTTGAGCTGTAATAGAGATTTTTCCATTGTTTTTTTTTTTCTTTTGCTTCTGGTTTCTTTGAGCTTCAGAAAAGACAAGAAGTTTTCTTCTGCTAAATGTACTGGCTCATTTTGTATTAATTTGAACACCTTATTGATAAATTGAATTTACTGCTGCCCCACAAAGTAGATACGAATTATACCTCTTGCATTTTCTTTCTTAATGAAATGTTAAATATAACTTGCTATAAATGGAATCTCAGCTAAAGCAATAATTAGTATTTCAGTCTGTTTAAAATAACATTTTAATTATCTTCACTAATTCTAAGAATTGCAGTATATCAGTTCAGGCATTACAATATTATCGTAGATGCTTTGCTTTAAGTAACTAAATTCACATTATTTGCTAATATTTCTTCTTCAGGAAATATTGATATCAATAATTTCTAATAATTAATATTATTAATATTTATGATTTATTAATATTAATTATTTTCCTAATTGACATTTAAGCTCTGGGTGATATTTAATTTTTTTTTTAAACCACAAAAATGGAGAAGGTACAAAATAAAGGAAAGAGAAGCAGTCAATTGAACTCTCAATTTATCCACCACTATCTCATGTCACATCATTTGAATGGTCCTACAGTAAAGCAGACCTAAAAAAGGAGAGCACTTTCTCTGAAAAGCTGATGTCCCAAAGGTTTGGGGTAGAAGCATGGGAGCACATGGGGATGATCCTGGACAGAAGACACTGAAGCTCCACTTGGCCAAGGGGAAAAAAATAAACACTATGAAAACATTGGGCCAAGTACCACCATAACATAGGTTTAAATGAAGCCTACACGTGGTGCTGGACAGAGCTGAGAACAGAATTTGCTTTAGTCACTGTATTTTTTCCCATCTTTTCACAAGGACAGGAGTGGGAATGGCAGGCAGGATGCACCTGGGTCAAGATGGACTTTGGAAACAATTCAAAATGAGTGAATACACCTTAGAGCAAAAGCAGCTCTTTTTGCTTCAGGTGAGGCATGGGCAGCCTCAGTGCTGAGGGGGATTTTTGTTCACAAAACAGCCTCGTTTGCTTTGCCTGTGTCCCATGAGAGGCTGTCACTGAACACCAGGTGTGTGCCTGGGGAGGGCTGATAGCTGTGAGCAGCTCTGACACCCCACTTTTGCTTTATCCAACTGCACAGCCGATCTCTATTTCAGGTGTGAAAGGAATTGTTTACCATTCTTCTTGGCCTCACTTTCCCTCTTGCTGAATTAGCCACTTTAACAAGACCAAGTGATGTGTTTTCCATAGGGAAAGCTTTGCAACAAAGCAAGATTGTTGTGCTTTGTTCAAAGCTCCCTTTCAGGAGAAACTTCACTAACACAGGGAGGCTTCCAAAAGTTTGTTCCCCAAAATGTTTTCATGAGAGAAGAGTTTATTGTTTCTTTGATTGCTTGTTTTAATATTTATTGTGTTTTTATTTTTTAAAAAATCTGCTTTTCTTTTTAATGTGTGTTTTGCCCACAAATATTGCTGTGAAGAAACCCAGTATTATGGTCAGGTCTACTCTGCAGTGATCCAGGAAGGCATGACAGATGCTTCAATGACATTCTTTAGGTGTATTTTTTTGGTTACTAGGAGTCCTTTCAATAGAGACACTGCAATATTCAGCGTGCTTTGCTCAGAGTCTGTGCCTGCCATGGGAGATCATCCAGCTCTGTTACTGTGAGACACAGCAGAAAAGCAAAAGGGATAGAAATAAGAGAAGGAAAGAGGATAAATGCAGGCAAGGAAAGCTCAGAAGAGGCATTTCTAGTTCCTTAAGGGATTTTTACTCCTTTAAGGGATTTCCAGTGCTCGATCTGTAGAAAATTTTCATCCACATCCAAACTGAGCAGAAATTCCTTTCAGGAAGTGCCACCACAACCCCCAGCAGCTGAGATCAGCAACACGGGCCAGGCTGCACCAGGGACTGGGATCAGACATTAAATAACACACAGACCCTTACTCTGAGGAAGGGCCCACAGAAAGCTGAGTATTAGGCTGAATACCTTGTATTTTAGTACTTCTGGCAGTGTCCTGATAATGAAGGTAATGAATATCTCAGGCAGGATAAAATATCAGCATGTGCAGCATAAATACTGCTTGGACCTCTCTCTTGTGGCAAGAGGCATGTAAGTGACAGAAGTTTAATTTCTGGTTAAACTATAGCTTTTTCCTGGGCAGAAGAAGCAGGAAGTGTATTTCAGAAGGCAGCTTTGAATGTATCCTGTGTTTTTATTCTCTTTTGCCATGTAGTCATTCATTCTTCAACCTTTCCCCATAATTTCCCATTATTTAATTTCCCTAGGCAAAAATCTGTGATCCTTGCCAGAGTCACTCCCTGGTATACTCTTTCCTCTTCAGAATTTTCTAATTTTCTGGACAGCTACTTCCCAGTCTTGCCTTTTCACACCAACAGCATGTCACTTGCTTGGAGTTAATGTTCAGCCAAACCAAGATTGCAGATGCTTGTTCTGTGTTTAAATGATGTGTTTGAAAAGGTTAATTAACAAAGAACTTGGTGTTGTTCAGCCCAAACAGGCACTGTATAAAACCACTGAGACATCCAGGAAAGGGTTTTCAAAAATTCCACCAGAAGGTAGGGATGTTTCCAGAGGAATAATACTTAGATTGTCAATCCCATAGCTTTTCATTAAGATCAAAATTCCTAAATGCTATCTGTATCTTTTTAATACCTGATGCCTTAGTACTCAGTGGTTATGACAGCTACTAAAACAGATCTGTGCCCAATATTTTTCTCCAAAATCCACCTTAAATATCTTAAAAATTATGAGAGCCCACAGCAATTATGCACTTCAATTTGCTTAGATCTAAAGATGAATACCATTTACATTTCCACCACTGAGGGTACAAGTTTTCCAGTCTTTAGTCAATGTCACTGTTAAATATACAAATCAGAGATGTTTGAAAAATGGAAAAAAGCCCCCACCTTGGAGTGTTAGCTCAAACATTTTTTTTTCAAACTTAATACTGCTTACCTTTATTAACTCTGACTGAAAATTCCTTAAAATATGTCAGCAGAGATAGTTATTGCTGTTAACAGCATTACATAGGATTCAGCATCTAAAAGCTCTTAGCCTGTGTTGTGTGCTAGAAGTGTGGGAAAGAACAGCTGGAGAGAATTTTGTGGAGCTTGTTTGAAGCTGGATGCAATCTTAATTCTGGTGTCTTGTCCTCAGTAATGAGAGGGGTTTTGTAGGTTGTGTCACAAAAAGGAAAGAATACTCTTTGTTTTACTTTTGTGGCAAGTGTCAAACCTGGTGAATAACACAGATAATTTTTTGGACATTTGAAGTGGAGAAAAATGTATGATTAATGTCAGTTCTACTGTTTTTCTTCTTTGTTGCTCTGCACAAGTACCACAGTGTTTCCCAGAAGTAAAAACCAGTACAGAACAATGTCTTGAGCAAAGACTGAGTTACAGTTTTTATCTTGCATTTGTGGCTGTTTGGTTTTAAACTCATTTTATATACCTGCTAAGCAAAATAAACTGATCACAATCTTCAGCCTTGTGGGGTTGGTTTGTCCTCAGTTGCATCTTTAGATATTTAATGGAGTATAGATTAAAAATGTACTTTCACTATCAAAGTTGTAATTATTCCCATCTCTCTTCTTCCTCTCTTTCTCTCTCTCTCTCTCTTTTCTGGAAACAAACAAAAAAAAGCTGCAACTTATTCTGTCTTTATGCAGAGATGTTTGTTAAAACTCCTGTTGCTCTTGATGCTTCTCAGCTCCTGCCAATCTATCCACAGATTTTGTTTAGATTTTTTTTTTTTAAAGATACTTTAGTTCTGAGTGATGTTCTTGGGATGAGACATTTACCAGTGCCAAGCACCAAAGAATAATAACCTCCCATGTTTTGTATATCCCAGTGGTATTACCAAACAGCGAAGTGAGATTTGCATTCCTGCCACAGTCCTGCACTGTTCACAAACCAAAATGTCCTGTTCTTCTCTTGTGAGACTGAACAGAACATTGCCACCTGCCCAATGTCATCTCGCTGAATCTTGACCATCTTTCCAATTTATCAAGACTATTTTGAATCTTAATTCTGGCTTCAAGAATGTTGTTACCCTTGATGGTTTAATGTACACTGTAAATTTTACATGAGTACAGTCTTCCATCATTTAAGTTAATGAAAACGCTGGCAGGCCTCTTTCTGAAATACCTGCCTACCTTTAGATAAAGTATTAAATCTTCCAGGAAAGTGCATTTTCAGACACTTTGGTAGTATTGTGGATTAGTGCTAGTAGATATTTTTTCACCTTGATTTTATGTATGCTGGATAGCTTTCTCAAGGTAAATAGAGATGCTCCCTTCAGCATCTATCTCTAAACAGTTATTTGATCAAACAACATATTGAGTCTTTTGTGGATTTTTTTTAGTTCAGGTGCCCGGGAATAAAATATTTTAATGTAATCTCTTATTATTTTTGTTCCAAACTCTCCTGTCTGATTCCTGTGCCATGGTTGCAGCAAATAAGATGGAGGGCTTGAGGGTTTTACTGTTGTGCCACTGCAGGTGATTGAAGATATGAACAAAAAATTTTCAAAGTATCTGTATAACCACCCACGGAATAGGCTTAATGCATTCACTCAGGCTGGTTTTCTGAGAATTAATTTACATTTCATATATTTGAGAGTCTCACATGGAAAGATATTTTTATGGTGATTTTTAATGCAGTAATTTGATGAGATCATAAGGATTTACTTTGGAAGGATTTATAATTAATTTCTGCATATAAAGAAGGTATCATTCCACAAGTATTAAATTTTTATTTATTTCTTCCCTATAATGTTTCATGAAGGAGACAGAAGAACAGGTGCAATAAAAGAGCCATAGGATCTTCTGTTCTCTTCTCTCCCTGTCTTGTGACTGCTAATGAAACATTTTCAGTGGAAAACCTGTGAAGAAGGAGAAAGAGTCCATGTCTCTTTAAGAAGCAATAATTTAGTTATGAAAAAATCCTGGATTCCATACACTGTGTTAAACTTCCTCTTGTCCTTTCCATGTTAATTTATATTCCACCCTGTCCTAGATACAAGATCTTTTCCCCAAACTGCCTTCAATAATACAGAACATTGTTCAAGGGAGGATTTTGCTTCTTTCTTTCTGTTGAGTGTGTGATGAAAAAGCTGAATATCCCTCAAGCAAATGGATTTTAAGGACAATCTTGTGGAGGTCTGAAGAACAAGCACTGAAACCACTGCTGAGTCACTTCCTCCTGCCATGTCAGGAGTCCTTAGGAACACAGAAACTCTTGTTGAAGGTAAGACTTGCTTCACTGGTGTTCCCCATGTGTCTGGGCCATCATCAGAAGAGCTCCTGACAAATCTCTGTGGGAAGGACAAGATAATTAAGGAGCTGACTTTGGGATGTGAGTGTTAACTTGTGCACTGAGCCCAGCGGAGCAGGAGACTTGTAAATGTCACTGTGAAACCAGATATTTATTAGTTGGAGCTGGCACACTCCAACTTCCCAGTAAGTGGTGAGAAAATATTCCCTATCACTTGAGACTTTTAAAACTGCAGCAGATAGAACATGGCCTGAAAAAAACCTGAGTGCTCTTATAGTGAGCAGGGGGAGAGGGGGGGGAGTGATGAGATGAGCAGTTTTGGTCTTCCCCTCCTGATTCTGCCCTGCTTTCCTGTCACCACCTCCTGGAGGCTATTGGTTGTTTCTATGACCAAAATTGTTTCCAGGGTGCTGTAGAGTAAGTGGGAAACTTGACTTATACAGTAATGAGTACTGGCCAGAGAGCAAAATAATGGGAACACTTTTAAAAAAATAATATTGACTTTTTTCTCCTTCTTGCTTACCAGCTGCAGACTGTGCCATGAGAGAAACCAATCACAGACTCATTCCCAAACTGTCCAGATGAAAAAGACCTGGAGGCTACTTTGCTTATTGCCATAACTCTCTGGAATTACCTCCTGCCATATATCTGAGTACTATATTCAGGCTAATTTGCCACAACTTTCCACTAGAAACCTATTCCATACCCTGATAAATCTCATCTCCAGCTCTTCCCGCAACTCCCATCTTGAAGAACTCAGTTCATGTTTTCATTTGTCCATTTCCATTCTGAATCAGAGATGCTGCCTGAAATATTTAAAGGCTAAGAACCTCAGCAGGCACTGGAGAATGCTGTTGATGCTTTCCCTGTCATTTCCTTTGCTCTGTGGAGGATCTAGTATTGTAATAAAAATTCCAGACAGGCAAGAAAAATGATCCATATTACTGGACAATCTGCTACCCTTATCTCCTGCAGATCAAGACCTTTTTACCTATAGCTTGGAAAAGTATTGTTTAAAAAGTATGAAAGGAGAAGTGCCTTATTACACAGTTGGCTCTACCATGCTGAATTAAAGAGATACCTTTATAGAATATAGAGGATGAGTTGATTTTTTAAAATAACCTTTCAGATATGCAGATATTCTCCTGGGCCAAGAGGATGTTGAAATGGTTCAGGCCTCATCCTGCAGTGCAGAACCTGGCACACACTCATTTTCTGGGTACCCCACTTTCTGTGCTGTCATTTCATCACTGTCTTGCCATGGGGCAGTTTGTGTAAGGCTGGCGTGGCTGTGTTTACACAATTAGGACGTCAGAGGACAGTCCCAGCTGGAAGGTAGGACACATCTTCATGAAAATCATTGTTCAGGTGCTCAGCACTCCCACTGGGTGCTATGTATTACTATATCATCCCTTTGTGACTCAGGAATGCTCATATTTGATTCTGTAAATGCTCATTTATCTGTTTCACCTTGTGCATGACACCTCACTTAGCCCACACTGAAACTAATGGAAAGTTTTTCTGTCCTTTAGAAGGGAACTGAATCAGACTTAGCTGGGAGACAAAATGAAGTTCAGATTCAAAGATATTGAGGATAGGAGCATAAAAGTCCTCGGTTAGAAGATTGTTTGAAATGTCTTCTTCCATTGCAGCAGTAATTTTGTATTGAAATAAAAATATTTTTCTATTCTCATCCAGATCTTTGAGCTTTTCATCAGCTTATTTTCAAATACTGTAGCTTTAACAGAGGTACTGAATCCTGCTTTTACATCTTTTAGCAAGAATCATTGTAAGTGTCACTAAAATATAAAGAAAGCACTATTTCTCTCAGCTAGTGGTGATGAAGGTGTTTTGTTTTGGAAAAAAAAGCACTTTTTTTCTGTATATATTATCACTTATGAGCCCCCTCTTGGTTATCTCTCTTTGTTTCACACAAGGATGGTATTAGTAGCCTGGAGCAATCTCTATGTGCCCTTTCAATCAGAAACACTTCTTGATTTGTGTGCTTATATAGCACAGGCCAAGCTGAAGTGAGAATTTATTTCCTGGAGAAAACAGATTTAATGTGAAAGGTGATCCTCAAAACTTTCACAGCTCCAGTTGCCTTGGAAGAGCACCAAGAGAAGCAGCTGCTGCTCAGAGTGAGTCTCCCACGTCCCTGAGAGCTGCAAACCATGGACAGGGTAGGGGAGTGCCCTGTGCACAGGCCTCTCTCTTCAAGGACAATGCACAGATTAAAAGTACTAAAAGAGGATTCATATGAAAAACATTAAACCCAGGTTTCCAGTTCCTCATTCTGCATTTGATTGTGGTTCAGAAATCTGCCCAGCAGAGCCTTCAGATCCTGCCCCTCGCTAATTTTGTTCTCCATCCACCCACCTTTAACTTTGCAATCCTCTGACTCTCAAAACCCCAGACCTTTCCAAACTTCATTGTGTTTGTAAAAAAAAACCCAACAAAATAAAATAAATAAAGAAACAACATTAGCAAAATATTCATCATCTTTTAGACCACTAAAAGAAACATGGCAATAAGAATGTTTATTGGAAATTTAAGACTCTTTATACATTTGTTCTTAAATTCATGAGTACAGAAATAGAGGGAGGACAGAGTGAGTAAGTAGCTTATTGTTTGGAGTGCTGAGAGCTGCCTAAAAGGATGTTGTACTGAGAATACTCTCCAACATGAAAAAGAGACCCCCAGGCAAACAGCTATTATCTCAAGTAATCTTCAGAGAAGAAGATGTGTCCATGAAATAACTTTTGGAGACCTTGGGTAACCCGATTCCTCAACCTCTGCTCATCAAGCTACTAGATCAGAAGACAAATGTTCATAAACCCTTTTGAAGTGCACTAAGACATATGGAATATGGGAATGAAGAATGGGTTAGTGTGTGACCTAATGATGAGATGAACAAAAGAGGGGAAAAGCATTGCACCACCTTTTTGCAAGTTCCATTTATCCATGGAATAAAAATTGCATTCATATTTGCATTTCCATTACACAGAATTGCTATCTTCTGACTTACCAGCACAATGGTATTGTTTTATTTATTTAAACTGGATGGTTTGCTTTCCACAGTGTTACCAGTTGAGAGAAAAATAGGACTCAATAATGTGAACATTTCACAGTAAATAAATTGCATTAATACAACAACATAAAAGCTGTGCTCAGCAGTTTCTATAGGACAAGGTCTGTTCTAGAACTGTGCATCCAGCTTTCTAAACACTGGGAGAACTGTAAAGGTTACATCTTGTTGTGTGACCTAATACAAAAGCCTATAGAATTTCTGCTTAGGATTCTGCTAACTCACATCTTCCCATTTAAAAAGTTTCGTGTCTAATTGCCTGCTTTCAAGCAGAATATTTCTGTGTCTCTATTTCTTGCTCATATTCACTACTGCAGGCTTCTCTGTAAAATCTTGCAGCAACTCATTCTTGAAGGAAAGAAAACAGTGAGTTTTTACCCTTAGTTTGAAGGGTAGCAAAATCAAAATGAAAATGAAAACACTTGCCTGCTTTTAATGCCCTCAGTCCTCTGTTTTGTCCTTGACTACTTTATAACAATTGCAATCTTTCCATTTCCGATCCAGTATCAAGGAAAAAGAAAATCCTCTTGAAAATGTAGTGTTGGATATGGATACACACATATTTTGCTTCAGAAATTGCTTAACTATTCATATGTTCATAAAAGCACCTCAAACACTAAAGTTAAAACACCCCAAACCATTGTGTTTGTAACACTTTCTGTTATTCATTGCAATGGGGTAGTTTAGGATGGTGAAATCAAACTTTTAAACTCGTTATGAACTTATGTACATAAAATGTTACTTACAGTGATATAAAGGTATAACAGTGCTTTATTATGAAGCATTTGTGGTGAACTCTTTTTCATACATAATACTTATACTGATTGAAATATTAAAATAATTAATATTTAAATCAAGCCACTCCTGACTATTTTGGAGAATATATTTCTGCACACCTCCATAAGCATCTGGAGCATGGAGCCATAACCAAAATCTGTGACAGAAAGGGATGGAAATCACTCTTATATTTTGTCTCTCAATAAAAATAAAAAGCACTCATACATTCTACACCTCTCATTTCTACAGTGCACACACACTGAAATATTCTCTTTATCTTTCTTTAAAGATAAATTTTACATGCTGTATACACGCAGGGTGAAATAAATGAATAAATTGAATGAAAAATACTGTAGCTATATTTGTATTTATCTTTAGCAAGACAACTACTGCCTGTATCCTCTGCTGATGACAATTAGTATGAAAGAGTAGAAATTATAGCAAACAAAAAACTTCTCGCACATTATGCATGAGCATCGAGCTGATTTTTTTCTAATGTTCCATGACATCCTCACAGCAGTCAGAAAGCTTGAAATGATTAAGCACAACAAAGATCTAAATATTAATTTTCCTTTTCATGCCACTGGTAAATTATAACCTTAAAAAAATTGGGATTTCATTGGTGCCACTATTTGATGTTCATAAAAAAAAGAAACCCTGAGGAATTTACATCTCCAGTTCTAAATATATATGATCTTTAATCTATTTTCGTGCATAAAAATAGAAGCTTTGCATCACCTCTTCTGAAAGGGTGAAATGCAGAGTTTCCTCTTGTTATTGTCTTTAAACAGCACTGAAGGCAAAGCAGAATGGATTTGCTTGAGCAGAGCCTTCAGCTGGGTGAGGGATGGCTCTGCTTGCATTAATGCTCCTGCAATTGTGGTAGGTATCCTCAGGTGTGGATCTGGCCTCCAGTTTTTGGTTTGGTTTTTTTTTTTTTTTTTTTTTTTTTTTGCAAGAGGTAACTACACCACAGCAAAGGTTGTAAAGCATTCACTTTGAAAATCTGAGACTTTCTGCAACAAACAATTTTTTCCCCATCGCAGTAACCTCCTGCCTGATGATTCTTCTGTTGACAGTAAACTAAATATTGAACAGCCATTCAAGGGGTTTGGCTCTTCACTTCTGAGCTTTTCAAAGAAACTGATAAAATGTCTAATTATTTGAATAATCAAGGCAATGAATATTTGATCACTAACATCAAAGATAAAGCCATAATTCAAGAGCTGAGGTATATCCTTAATATTGCATTACTCATAACACAGAGAAGTTTATAATTTCCTTGAAAATGTGTTTGTTAAAGGTCTTTTGGAACAGTGGAATGAAGAAATATTGGGTATTAATCTATATATATTTATTTAATTATCCAAAATTTCCCATTATGTCATTTGCCAAGCTGTTGGATGAAAGAAATCATGGTCAATTAATGACAATAACCTCAAACTTGGACCCACTTCACAATGCCAATAATGGTCTGAAGTCCGACCAGACATTTTGAATAATATTAGTTTTTACACATATATATTTTTTATTATTATCGTTCTAATTACTATTGTTTATAGTAATTATTTATAGGCATGGAGGCTCAATTATCTGTTTAGTGTCAATGAAATAATTTTTATTCTGTTTCTGACTATGGAACATTATCATTGCCACTCCCTGGTAGTTCCTTCTCTCCTTTCTCTTCCCAGCATCCTAAAGAGAAGCCAATTTAGTCCTAATCTCCCTTTTCCCACATCATGCCTCCAGGTTCAGCACCACAGCTAGCACTGATCATTAAAAATACTCTCTGACTTTGATGTGACTTCATGCTCAAGCTGGAAACAAAGTAGCCATTTGTATTTTAATATTTCAAGCACACCTTAAGTGGTTTGGAGATCTTCCATCAAGAGCAGTTGCTACCAAGAGAGCCACTGTCAACCTCATAAAGCCCAGTGCATTTACCTGCCATGACAAGTTGTTCCTATCAGGATGCCTATCAGACTTAATTAACTGATTGCAGATAATTAAAACTATTAACTACTATCTATCGAGATATAGGGAACTGCAAATGCAGAAAGGCCACTTAAATGAAGCTGGGCTGATTGAGGAATGTGGGTTTGAACCCTTTCCTCCCTTCTGCAGTCCCTGGAACAAATCCTGATGGCAAAAGCCCAAACTGGCTCACTCAGGTAAGTCCAGGAACAGGGTTTAGGCCTGACTTTGCCACCCACCCCCTTTACTGAGTGAGTGCAGAGCAGTGAGTGCAACACTGCAGAGAGAGAGCCCAGCAACATGCTGAGAGCTCCAAATCCATTTCCCAATCCCTCTTTTCACACATTTCATCAGTTTCTCATCCATTTTGCTGTGTGTGTTTCCACTGATTAAATCTCAAGGCATGCATCTCCCCCTCAAATTTAATCTTCTTTGTTAGTTAGAGCATGAGTACACCGACCATGACCCTGAGCTTCATTTATTCACAGAAATGTTATCTATTTTCAGCAATATATCTGAATGCTTTCTGCTGTGCATGTCCTCCCTGTGCAGTGCTCAGGTGTCTGAGTGATTGCCAGTGCTCTTTAGTGGACTGCAGACATCCTGTTATTAATCTGAGTAACTGCTCACCACTCAGATTCTCAAGAACCCCATCACTTCTGCTGCACAGCAACAATATTTAGGCTTTTGACTTTCTGAAATGCATGTAGCAATATTTCACACCACGTTCTCACCCAGGTTCTCAGGCAGAAAACACGTCTAGGCAGCTGCAGTTATGCAGTTAAAAAAAAAAAACCCAAACCCAAAACTTTTGTGTTTAAAAGTGACTTGTGTTCATTTTGTTTGAATAAATTTTAATGGAAATGAAAATTCATAGCACCCTTGAGAAGATAAATCTTCCCAAACCTTCTGAAAATTTACAGCTGGACAAAGGAAGTGAGGTCATTGCCTCATTGCCCTTAGGGTCAGTGGGACAGTGGGCTGTGGCAGTGTAATTTGTCCACCAAACCTGTCCCAAAATGAATGAGAAGGAAGGAAAAATGCCAGCTGTGTTATACTGACCACACTGTCAGTTAAAAGAACAAAATATTGTATTGGTTTCATTTCAATTATTAGCTCTATAGTGAATAAATGATCCAAGTGAAGGCATAAGGAGATTAAAGGAGGTTTATTTACCCAAAGAGATCTCCAATTCTTTGATAGTAGAATTCTTCCATAGTAGAATTCTTCATTGTTAAAAACCCCACACCTTAATCTGAGGAACAATAGCACAAATTGCAGATATTCACTAGCAGAGACAAAACTTACTTTAAAGAAGGCAACACAACTATTATTATAATTTCTGCTGTTAAGAAATAATTTCAAATTGTACTTGTGCCTGAACCTCCAACTGGAGATCAAACACCAACTTTAATTAGAAGTTATCTCTTATAAAAAAGAGGCCCTTTCCAAGAAATGCCTAAAATAAAAACAGGCATCCAGACAAAATATGTGTACAGTCAACTATCCTTGGGGAGCAAGAGCAACCCTGGAGCTTCTCACAGAGCTGCTGCTACTCTCTTTCATCTTACCATACCTTAAAAGCAGCTTTCCTTCCTGTCTGTGTCAGCCCTTCCCCAACAGGAGCTCAGCAGGAATCCTCAGGGTGTGATGCAGCAGCTGCCCTTGGACATCTCAGAGCCAGAAGTCCACTGCTAATGGGAGACAGGGCACTGGTGGGGAGAGGAGTGGCAAAGCACAACAGTAGCGCACCCCACAAAAAACCCAACCAAAGAATTGCCAGCATTCACACGAGATAAAAAAAGAAATTTAAGGTAGTTTAGAGATAGCTTGGCTAAGACATAAGGCAGGGAAAGCAGCCAGCAGATATTTTAAGGCCCTGTTTGCATAGGAAATGCTTAGAATGGGAATACAAAGAGCTGTGAAACATTGCATAAATAGGAGGGACCAAATCAAGGGAGACTAAAAAAATGTATTCGACAGCAAGGTTGTGTGGCTGCTTCATCATGATTTTGTGAGGGAAACACTCCAACCTGTTTCACTGGATACAGTAAGACAGAAAATGAGCTGGACTAAAGCAGAAGAAAATGCACTGCAGAGAAAGTGCAGCAGTCAGAGGTGGAGCATGAGAGCATTTCCAACCCCTAAGTGCCCATTTCCTGGCTGGTGTTTCACTGTGATTCTTTGTTTTCCCCTCTGGAACCACTCACCTCCCACCACAAAGTGATCCCAAGGCATGGGGAAAATGTTCAAAGAGCTGCCTGGGACACTGATGTCACTGTAACTTACCTGTCTGTGCCCTTCGTGTCCAAAGTCCTCTCTGGGAAGAGCCAGGAACTGGGGTTAGGTCCTGCAAGAAACAGCCAGAAATTAACTGCTCTGTGATAAGATATAAAAATGTAATCCAATCCTGAGAATGTGTGATAATGTCCCTAGTCTATTTTCATAATTGCATGGAAAATATTCTTGAACATTTCACGTAAATTATTAGAGAATATCTAACTTATGCTGTGAAGGACTGCCTTGAAATACCTTTACTGGAGTCTTCAAAATGACAAACACCTGTCTTATCATTCACACCAAGAATAGGCTTCCACCAGACCATAATAACAAAATGATAATTTGTGAGGTTCTGAAAGAAGATGGGAGTAGTAAAAATTATCACAGAATTAATTTTTTAATAACCCAGTGTCACTGTCACTTAATAAGACTGAGGTTTTGAGAATGAAATTAAAGCATAAATCCCTAGAAGATACTTTCAGAAGCCTAACATGTAATTATTGGGTTAAAAAAAATCAGCTTTAAGGTTTTAAATGTCTCTGTCAATAGAAAATCTAGGAGAGGATGTAAGCACACATATTAGAAACAAGAGCAGCTCAGCACTGGAGATGTTTAGGGAATAAAATTCTCTGACAGTGTTCAAGGCCCAAAATTGTTCCATCCAGCACAGCAGTTTTATAAAAAGACCTCAAACTAGACAATAGTTGGCGCAACCAAATTTTTGTCCATGAAGGTATGGAAGGAGTAAAACTCTTTGCAAGGTGCTCTCCAAAATCCTGGGCAGCTCGGACAGATGTACAAAGAATTATCTGGTTATTTCCCAGCTCTGCACACCTGGGACACCACAGCTCCCCCAGGAGAACTGGGGAGATTCCCCCACCCACAGGGTCAGGTTTAGGGGCTGGGGGCTCTCTCAGCCCCCTGTGCAGGGCTGAGCTGCAGGCAGGGCTGCCCACAGCCTTTGGAAACTCCTCCCTGAGAGGAAGAAGCTGCCTGGGAGCCACAAGAGCTTCAAAGCCTTTTCCAGAGCTGAAAGATTCCCCTCATGTGGAAGGCAGTTTAGATGCTTAGCGAATCCTGGCTCAGACCTCTTTCCAGATGTAGGGATGTTTTCCATGAGATTTTTGGAAATGTATGTTTCCACTTCAACTTCTGGTTTATCTCTGCAGAAGACTGGGTCTGACTGGCTCGTTTCTGCTTCATTCCTGTAGGAGGCTGCTTAACAAGGGCGATTATATTTATTTTTACAAGTTACCATTAAAAAAATTCAAGCTTCTAAAAAAAAAAAAGGGAAATTGCATAGCTGAAAGTAAATGGTCAGTTGTGTAGAAAATGAGGAGAAGTGTGTGTACCATGGCACAGAAAGAGATGGAGCCACTGTGGCTCAAGTGTAGCAAGACACAGAGTTCCTGCAGCATCACCAGTTTGTGTTTTACAGCAAAACCCAGTCAGGACACACACAGAGCTGTTTGATGCCTCAGGTTGTGTTCAGCCTGGGCTGCCAGACTAATTCAGAGCAACCTGAGTGTTACTGGTAGGTCCAGAGGTGCAAATTGCAGCAAAAAGCTACTCAGTTTGTAGAGGTGAAAAGCTATTTCTACCCCAAATTTCTCTTCCTCTGCTGGGCCATGAACACCTGCTCAGCAAGTGAACTCCTGCAGAGTTCACTGATGTCTCCAGGCTTTGGATCACATTTATACACTTGATGAGCAGAAATTTGATCTCTAGACACACCTCGGTTCAAACTACACAGATACTGCAAGGTGAGATGCCATAGTTTCAATTATTTTTCTTCAACTGGGTGTATGTAAGAGAAAGAGCAAATAAAATGGACAAAACTGCTGTTATTCAGAAGACACCCCGAGAAACAGGGAGACAAGGAAAGATTAAATGTGACAGCAACTCCCTGGAGGGCTTTGTGAGAGTCAGGGAGGACTTTTTTTAACCCTGGCACATCTGAAACTGAGAATCTGAGGCAACAAAGGAATACCAGTAGTTCAATAGCTGGTAACTTTATTCTTAATTCATCTGAGAAATGGTCTGGAGAACTATTTAAAGCACAGTGGAACATTATACAAATAATACTTCCTTGGACAACAAAAGGAAAAGTAAGGCATGCCTAATGTGTGAGAGGAAATTGCTGGAGAAACTCAGATAATGCTGTAGCCTTTTGTTGATTTTTCTTAATAGTGACTACAATTGTAGAATGTGTCTATGTGCTATGAATAGATGCTGTGAATAAAATTCAGGTACCCTGCTAGTCAATTTTTCTTACCAATAAATACACACCCTAGAAAACATTCACCTGTATAGCAAACAGCATTTAATCCACATACTTTGCACAATTGATGGAATTTCCATGGGGATTCATTAGAGGCTCCCTTAATTGTGTGTTTGGTATTGCTGACTGTCCTTGGGCAGTTCCCAGCCCAGCCTGTGGGTCAGTCAGAGGAAGGATGAAGCCAGAGCCCAGGTGGAAAACAGGTGTGCTGGAACAGAGGTGTCAGGAACCCCTGATCACAGTTCCACAGCTGGACAGACACCCATGCCAAGGTGTTCTCTCTCAAGCTTGGAAAAGTGAATGTGGAGCAGAATCTCACAGGTTTTGGTCTCACCAAAATGAAAGGGGAAACAGATCCTGTTTAACATGATAAACAATATTTAGTGACTCTCAGTGACATACTTACTGAATATTTATCTATTAAATACCACACAGAACTGACTTCAGATGCCAAAGCCACATTTGGTTCAGTTGATAGTCTAAGTAATGCTTCTGTTTAGTTGTCATTGTGCTTGAAGCCTGTCATTCCTCCCAAAAATAGCTGGGCACATGGGTGTTGCATGGTCCCAAGGAGAAGGGGAAACACACTGATTTTTCTTAACATGACTTGGCTGTGAATCTATTTAATTGTGTTGGATTCAACCATGTTCATGTCCTCTCTGGATGAGTTACTGCTTAATCTGAGCTGAAATCAAGGAAACCAGAAGTGTGAGATGAGGCTAAAAAACATTTTTGAGGAATCTGACTGAAAATAACACCCTGCCTTGGTTTAGCAAAGTCACGTCTGGAGAACTGCCCTTATCTAAGCTTTGCCAGGGGATGAGATGGAGCAGCTGTTGAATGATGCTTCTTGGAAAACCACACAATTATTTCAAATAGAATTTTTAATGGTTGGCATCTTAAGGTAATGGAAATATTTTTGAATAACTTTTCTTAAAACTTTTCTGTTTGTATTCTTTGTTTTCCTAAAGTCCTTTCTTTTTTCTGATAGTCACAAATATATAGATCCCCTCAGAATAAATCTGCATGGATCACCTGACTTCAGTGGGTTCCTGGCAATTGGAATGAGTTAAATTTCCAGCCTTGTGATTTAGAGCATGAGAAGATCCATGTCAGGTCTGGTTTGGGCCATTTAGCCACACCAGGGAAAAATTACAAGGCTAAGACTGCAATTGAGGCAGAAATTAAATCTACTAAGTCCTCAACTGAGTTTTTTCCTTCCGTAAATTCTGCTGCTGGAGTTTTAACCTCAAACATATTTCTGGCTCATAGCCATGAGTTTGACTAGTTGTTTAACTAGCTAGTTTAACTAAACTGACCATTTAACTGGATGTTGAAAAATGACCTTGTGACTGAAACCTGTAACCTGAAAAGCCCATTTGCTGTTTTCCTATTTTGAGAAAGAGTGAGGAATTCTTTTCTCTTAATTTCTTTATTTATAATTGCACAGACCTGTGCCATATCACCCCTAGTCATTTGTTTTCCAGCCCTAGGCTTACTTGTTTTCCTTGACAAAGGAGCTATTCAATATATTTGCTCATCCTTCTCCCTGACTGGAGTTCTTTTATTTTCTCTTTCCAGATGAGAAAAGATCTCAATAAATACTACCCAGAGACCTCTTACTTTCTTTGAAGACTGCAGTGATCTTTTTAACAGTGCTGTGTAAAAATGACATATGTGAAATACAATGAAATTTGTTGAGGCTTCCAACGCTGAAGATTAAGTAAATATGATTTTACTCTCTGTACTAAATCTGCTGATGAAGAAGCTAAATTCTGATCAGCAGCAGTTACAGTAACTAGCTCGCTGCTTTTCCCATGCTGAGGAGAGTTCTGCCTTGGAGATGCCATTGGCTGAGATCTTTCTGCCATGACAGATGTTTAAGCTGATACTTCCTTAGATGACAAGACTGAAAATAGACTCAACATCATTTGATGGAAACCCCCCAGCATCAACAGAGCCAGCACAGACCTGGAGCCCTTTATCTTGCCTCTCAGACAGTACTTTGGCAGCCCTATATATGATAATGTAAGAATAATTGCTTATTACATCTCTGCTGTAGCATACAAGCATTGTGTAATTCAGCATTAATGTCTGACAACCCAGCTGTCATCTTTCCAAAAATACTTGCTCTCTCTAACTACTGTAGTTGCTGCTGCTTCTACTTCAAACCAAGGGAAGAGATTTTGCTCTGGGGCATTTTGACAGGGTGTTATCTTTTGAAAAGACAGATGTTTGTGCTGCAACTGTCTGGTGGTTTTAAGGCTCATGCACATGTTTCAATAAATAAGTGCTAAATTGCTTGCCAGGTTCTGAGTTAAAGTGGACTTCTGGAGAAATATGTAGGTGAAACCCAAAAGTAAGATGAGCATGCTCACAAAAAAAGTTTCAAATCACTTTTGGAACAACATGAAAAGCCAAGAATCTCTGGCTTAAAGGCTTATGAATGTGAAAAGACACTTAGAATTTATAAAATAGGTGGTGGTGTTATTTTCTGTCCTTCTCCATTTCATTTCCCAAGAGAAATACTTCAAAGGGAGGGCAAATAATTCCTCCCCTTATAAGGGATTTTATTATTTGAAATAATGTGTAGGTCCTTATTGACCCAACTTTGATTTGTAAGCTGATGATGAAATTAATTTGGCCTTTGGTGTAACCACAATTAACTTCTCCAGAAGGGAGGTGATCCCATGCCTTGCAGTAAAAAACTCTCTTTGGAAGGAGCAGCCTCGAGCCTTTGTGTTGTTTGAGGCTTCCACAGACTGATTCAGCTGAAGTGGTTTCTCTGCCCTGGGTGGAATTTCACCCTGGCAGATAAATTATGGAGATTCTCTCACATCAGAATGACTGATTATTATCTGATATGGGAGTTTAATTCCTTGTTCAGATTCCCCATAATGGACCAAACTAAGAGCTGGAGAATGACATTGATTGAACAGAGTTTAATATTCTTTAGGAAGCCTGGTTAACCTGTGACTGCTAAATGAATATGTGTTGTGTCTCTGTGTACTTTAGACTCTGTCTTGTATTAATAAATGGAAGTAGGATAAACTACTCAAGCTTTAAAACAACTTACAAAGAAATACATTAAACACTCCCCTCCCTCTGGTAATCTGCAATTGCTTACTGAATGAAGGGTGGGGAGGAAGAAAGAGAAAAGAAAAATAGGGATTCCACTTTTTAAAATATTCTGAAACAGTCTTCTGCTATTAACTTACCAGAATGCCAATCTGAGGACTCTGATTCTGGGAAATTTGCTCAGTAGGATCACTTCAAGTCATTCTGGAATCACAGATAAGCAAACATAGGACAAATAATTCAGAAAATTCGTATGAGATGTAAGGGAGCCAGTTAAACGTACAGTACAAAGTAAAAAAGGGCAAGTACAATGCCTTTTATATAAATAAATAAATATAGATGTATATTTATGTATGCACATACATACAAAACCTTATGAAACCTCAAACCTGCAAGCTGTTCTATACAGAGATTTATGATACATATAACAGCTCCTAGGACATAAAAAGACCACTTTGCAAGTTAGAACCTGACAGTATTCCTCCTTATGCCAACTTGCCCACCCTGTTCAGCTAACCACATGCCTAATTTTATTTTGGGCATTATGGAAATAGAATTAATGAAAAAAGGCTCACTTGTCTGATGCTATAGCTCTGATCCTCTCTGATATTCTCTGCCCTGTTAGGAGCTGGAGTGGGCCATGGGTGCTCATTTATTCCAGAGGCTGGAAGAAAATTTTGTTGGAAAAAATTTGATTTTCTATGCCAAAATTAGTTTTTTCCATATGAAGGTTATATTTCTTCTCCCCTTTGGCTTCCTTGGATCACACTCCTCCCACTGTACCTCATACCTAAGCTGGAAAACCAGAAGCCATGATTCCTCAGGGACTGCCTTGGAGACTCCAGCAAACATCATCTCCTGTGAGTGTGCCACACACTCCTTACATTCTGCTTTAGATTTTGTAATTTTTATGGCACATCTTTGTGAGCAAGCAAGGCCAGAGCAGCAGGTTCTTAGCAGGGCAGCAGAGTAGTTATTGGTAGATCAAATTTTTATTTACTTGTCCTTTTTCCAGCTGTTCAAAGCAGTAAGAAAAGCTGCAAGTATTCCCTGGGGAGAAAAGAAAATTAAAAAAAACAACCCCTCCCGGCTCCCCCCAAAAACCAACCAACCAACCAAAAAACAACCAACCAACCAAGCAAAAAAAAAAAAAACCAAAAAGAACCAAACCAAACCAAACCAACCAACCAACAAAAAAAAAAAACCACCAAAAACAAACCCCAAAACACCCCCTCTCAAAAAAAAAAAAAACCACAAAAAACCAACCAAACAAAAAAAAAAAACAGGAAGAAAAAATGAAAGCATTTCAACACTAAAACACTTTGCTCGCTTTGATTTCTTTTTTGTTAAAAAATAATAATTTAAAAATGCCTTGTATATTTTTTTCAGTGCTCATACTGGTTTAAACTACATGAAAGGAATGAAGTAAAATCTATATATTTAATTTTTTTTTTTTTTTTAAACTGGCACTTTGGAAACAATTCCTACTAGTTTTTCCACTGATTGCACATGTGCTTGCTTGTGAACTTGTCCCTGAGTGTGTGAAGCAGACTCATTTTGCATGAGGGGAGTGGAGGGGGCTGACCCAGAGCACTCTGCTGATGAGAAGCTCCTGGCACAGAGCTCAGCACCGACTGCTCTGCTCTGTGCATCCCTGGCAGTGGAGAAGAGCCAAGTCCCACCGGGGCTGTCCCAGGGGTTACCTGGAGCACCCGTGGAGGTCCAGCTGCCCCTCAGACACAGACATCACTGTTTGTCTCTGAAATTCCAACAGCAGCACTTGGGGAGAACAATGGCTTTGGAGTTCCTTTAGGGCAGTAAAGTAGCTGTGTGTTCAAGGATCTGCTAACAGCTGGAGAGGTTTGAACCTGCAGCCTCTTGTTTTTGTCAGGAAAACATTGGCCTGCAGCCCCTGCAGGGTTGCAGAGATTTGAGTTAATCTTTCAGGAGATGTGTGCTTGCTTTGCACGTATGTTCTACTTTCAGAATAGGCTGCAGCAGGTGATGTGCTCTCCACTCCCCTTTTCCCTTTATTTCGGAGGATTTGACTTCCTCAGTGGCTGTCTGATGGTGCACTGAGGGATGTGTGTCCTAGAAATGACAAGCATAAGGTGACTTTGTCCTAAAAAACAGCCCTGTGTGGGTTCTGCGTGTGAAGGGGGCTGTAAAATGACAAGCTCAGGGAAAAATCAAGGCCAGGCTGGGTGGGGCTCTGAGGAACCTGATTTAGTGGGTGAGATCCCCTGCCCACAGCAGGGGCTTGGAATGAGGGGATCTTTAATGTCCCCTGCAATCCAAACCCTTCTGTGCCCTGTGAAGAGCAGAGCAGGAGCCACACAGCTCAGACTCCTTCACATCCCCTCCCCTGCAGGGCAAAGGGGGCACAGATTTCCACTGCTGGACAGGGAATTTCAGCTGCTCCAGGAGCTCCCAGAGGCAGATCCATGACTCCTTCTCAGGGGTCTGCTGTGCCAGCAGTGCCTCTGCACTGCTCTCCATCCCTTCTCCATCCTTTATCCATCCCTTCTCCATCCTTTATCCATCCCTTCTCCATCCTTTATCCATCCCATCTCCATCCTTTATCCATCCCTTCTCCATCCTTTATCCATCCCTTCTCCATCCCATCTCCATCCTTTATCCATCCTATCTCCATCCTTTATCCATCCCTTCTCCATCCCATCTCCATCCCGTCTCCCACAGCTCCTTCAGGGAGGAGGACTGACAGTGCCCCAACAGCAATTCTTAATTATTTTCCAGATTTGACAATTAATAACGAATAAGCCCTATATAATCAAACAGGGTTTCAATCCCAAGGTTTAAACTCACTTTACTGTACTTTTATAATTGTAATTTTTTTACTTTTCCTTCCCCTGAAGGCACCCTCTTCACTGAATTCTGGGGGGTGAAGATTAAGCTGACAGATGGTATTGGCAGAAGAATGATTATGAGTTTTAAAAACCTTGATATTTTGGCTTAGTACACCATTTTTCATGCAAATACTGACATGGATATTAGCATCCAATTAAGAAAGTATAAAACTGTGCCATTCTGTTACAGTTTACATTACAATCATTTAATGTTTCATTAAAAATACTAAGAAGGGCTGCACTGAAAGGGATAAAAATCAATGATCTATATATCACTTCTGCTGCTTTGCTCTTCTGGCACAATGTGGCAGTGAAAATGGGCTATAAATGTCTTTAAATTATTCCGTTAATCTGAGCTGCTTTCTCAGTTTTTTGTGTTCTATCTTTATCAAAGGATTGATTCGTATCAGGACACACTCCCTGGGGTTAAGGGAGTGTTAGCAAGGTAAAGTGTCAGCTCTTCTCTCTGTCATTATAGAGTATTTCCAGTTTATTTCAATAGGTTTGGTTATGTCTAAACATTCATCATTTGTTATTTGGACAAGGACTGTCAGTGCAATTCAAACACCAAAACCAGCTGAGTGTCCACAGACAAATGATTTAAATGTCCTTTGTTTACTGTTTAGTTTTGTTTTTTGTGAGAAAACCTATTTTCTTGGCACTTCCACTGAATAATAACACACTCTGTTATTAGAAGTAATTCTCTGACTTGTTTAACATCACCACATCCACATCACTTTTTAAAAATAAGGAACAAATAGAAGGAAATTTTCCAGTCTCACAATGCTGTGAGGCAATATATGAAATAACCTATCTTTATTATTAAAACCTCAAATAATTAATTTCATAAGAATATTTTTCTCTGCAGACTAGTTACCTAGTTAGCTTAAAATAAAAACAAAATTTGGAATGTCTTTAAAAAGTTTTCTAATTAGATGCTTTAAAAATTTTGAAACATGTTCCAAAGTGGCATTGGGTCAAGAAAATTCAATATACTCTGCTTATTTTTCATAAATGTCAGGGATTTCATATTGTTATTTTAACCAAGAAAGATGTAATTCAAAAGGCTTTGTCCAAGTATATGTACATTAGTCTACCTCTTTCTCACAGAGAGTGAAAAGGTATAAATCTCCTCCTTCTCATCATATCTTTTATCAATAAACAAAATATGATAAAAATTAATAAAATCTCATTAAATTCTTGTTTTGTGAGAAACTTAAAACTTTAAAACTTTTAAAACTTTAAAAGCTTTAAAAATAATGTGGCATGCAGCCACATTATTTAGCTAATCAGTTAAGTGTTACACCATGAGTAAGCCAGGGGCAAAATTCCACATGCTGTAAACAGAGAGAATAAACTAACACAGCTGAACCCTCTGACCACAAACTGACCCTCAGCTTACAGGATTCTCAGCTTGGGGACAATCACCTGGGCAGGTGTCACTTACCCAAATTGCTTGATCAGTTTAAAAAGCATTTGAGACTAAAAAACCTGTGACAATCCTCCTTCCCGCCTTTTTTATTAAAATTCCTTTTCATTAAAAGGAATTTTATTTCCTTTTTACTAGAATTGGACATCCATCCCAACTTTGTGTCTCCTGCATCTTCTGACTCCTGCAAAGCAGCTGCTGGATGCAGGAGGGATGACAACCCTGGATGGCTCAGCCTGTGGAAAAGGCAGGGGAGGTTCTGAGTGCTGGGAATCAAACAGCCCTGCCAGCCAAACAGGCCTGCACCATAAACAGCAACAGCTGGTTGCAAGTATTGCATGCAGATTGTCTTCTTTATTAGGAGATATCAAAACCTCCAGTGACAATTCATCACTTTTCTAATCCTATTAGCAGCCATGGAAAAATGCCAAGTCATTTCCTACAAATCTCCCTCAGCTCTCTTTACATCCTTAAAGCACCCAAGATTAGAGCACAGCCTGACTCAAAGAACATTGAGTGGCTCTCAGTTGACTGAAAAAACCCAACCCTGTGCTAGAGAGGCTTTGCCAAATTGTTTTAAAGGACAGGAGAACACCAGAGTTGAGTTTTTTTAACTGAAGATGCTGAGACTTACTTGTTTTATTTTGTTTGCACATGGGTTGGTAGCAAGACTGCCCTACAAGGCCATGCTCCACCATAACTCCTAGTAGCCACTGTCTGTAATGCTTTAAGATTTGAAATGCTGCCACAATAACCTGATTTTGCAATCTCCTCTTGTAAAATTTTCAGACTAATATTCATTTTTATGGTCGTTATAAAGGGTAGAATATAGTTTAATTTCATGCAAGTGCTAGAAGCTCATGCTAACAAATTCAAATTCAAAGAAGTATATCACAGGTAGGCAGACAGCAGGACAGTTAACCTAGGGAAGCAATGGATACTTACACACACAAAAACCCTATTAGTCATTTCATTCAAAGAGCAAATATTTTAGACCTTTTCTTCCAAAAAGTCAAAATACCATCATCTGAAAAATATGAAAAATCAGAACATTTTTTCCTAAGTGAAATATTTTGATATCTTATCACAACGTTGTTCCAGGTTTTTCACCTGTTCCCACAATATATAATTGGAGGTGCTGTGGAACATTCCAGGAGCTTTGTGGGAATAGTGTGGACAAGGCAAAACCCCAGCTCTCTACTCTATTAAAAAAAAATAAAAAATTTGGGGATTCATGCTACAACATTTAGAACCTCCCGTGGTTTTTATTCTTCAAACACAAGGCAGCAGTTTTACAATATCACTTAATATTGACCTGTTCTTTCTGCTGGGATTCAGCCACACAGGACAGACAGGGCTGCTCCTCAGCTTGGACAAAAGGATGCAAGGAATACTCACTGCGTGGATCAGCCCAGTGCCAAGAGAGACAGGTGAGCAACGAGTGAAAACTTCCAGGGTCTCTTCACAGGTGTGCCTGCCATTTATCCCACACTGTAGCCTGGTACACAAAATTCAAGGGAGAGCACATTAGAGAACAGCCAGACTAATGGTCTGCAGAGATCCTTTTGTTAATGTTATCTCTTTACACTAAAAGTATGCTTTTAGCTAAATGCCTTTGCAGTTCCCTTCCTGGGCACCTAAATGAATAAAAGGGTGATAATGGCACTTTCATTATTTTAGAACATATTTATGCCTTAACCAAAGAGCTCTTGGGGGGCACAAAAGACAGAGATGCCAGAGCTTAAACTAATAGGAAAATGTTTTGTGGATCATGTTTGAAATGAAAATATAAACTGCTATCATCTCCATCTTAAAGAAAAAACCCAAAAATGGTAATGAGATTTATAAAACAACAGTCACACTTCATCCCCTCATTGTATCAAAATGTCTGTTTCCATAAGTTTTCAGGAAGAAACCTGCAGGAAATTTTCTTGGACAATCAGGAACTGAGGAATTTGTTTCCACACATGAAATCATGGTTTTCTTTTGTGACAAATATCATCCCTTAAAACAAAACTTCAAGTACATACAGACACCAGCAACTTTGAGCCACCAGTCTATTCAAAAATTTTGGGCTCTCTGATCCTAGCAATTTAAGAGGCATGCATTTTTATGGGAAATTTAAATTAAGTTGATCCTTTGTGATACATTAAATTTACTTATGAATTATGGAGTGGTCAGGTTCTGGTCTCATATTCTTCTGGACTGTTTTTAGTGCAGTGTCCAGCAAGATGCAACTTCTCAAGGCTAACAGAGGAACATGGGAAAATTTATCCCTTCAGGTGATCCTTCTTAATTTGGCATTTGATGATTGGAACAAAGAAAACCCTTGCAATATAAAGAAAATGGTGAAATCTGAAGTCAAAATTTAAAGCAATGCAGAACACTGAAATATGCCAGCATGTGATCTAAGGACCCTACAGAATTAGCATAGTGAGCATATGTTCACGTTCAAAGATAACAGACATTTTTGATAACCCTCCCTAAACTTAGCTCATCTGTGATTTACATATTTAAATGTTCTTTTTTTTTTTTTTTTTTTTCAATGTACTAAATCAGGGTCACCTTCATCATTCGTACAGAAATATACACACAGCTTTCATTTATATAAATGTTTAACTACAAATATTGCACCTCAATTTTTAAACAGTAAATCTGTATCCAATTGCTCATTTTCTCATCCAAGAATTTTTGTAATTTATAATTATATTTTCTTTCGCTGAATGTGAGCCAAAACTCTGTCTGCAGAAAGGATACTTGCAGTTCATTCCTCCACACTTGAGTTGATTATTTGTTGGATTTGGTTTTTTGTTTTCTCAATAATCTTCTCTTATAAACTCTTTAGTAAACTCCTACCGGACAGCAGCAATCTAGCTGCTTTAAAGTTTTTATCAGAACTTCTTTATTTCCAGAAAAAAAAATTGGGAACTCATAATTCTAGCTCAAGGCATTTCTAATAGACATTTCTGACTAGCTTAGTATTAGACATGATAAAGATAATTTGATGTGGACAGACAAAGAGGGAGATCTAACAGCATAAATCTCATCATTCCATTAAAAGCACAGGTAAATGCCTAAAAAACCCAAATCACAAAATTATCTCAAAACATTTTGAAAGCATCTTAAAAATGCAGATTTTTTTTTTTTTTAATATGTGGTACCTGGGAGAACCATGGCACTCATGAGAACGACACAGGAACATTCACAATTTTACCTGACAATAATAGATTTTAAGTCACGCTTTCCTAAGCAGTTTTGTGGTTTGCTGTGAGCAGTTACCAGGGCCTGATGTAACATTTCAGCTGTGACAATTTCTGTCTGATTTTTGGCTGGAACACAAAGCTGTATTTCCAAGCTGGCCTTTGATGGAGACACATTTCCATCCAGAACAAGCTGATCCTTCTGGTTTACTCACCTCCAACAGCACTTTGGATCTGGGGCCTGGCAGGGCTGTGCATGGATCTAAATCCTTCCTGCAATTGATGGGAAAGGTATCTTCTCCATTTTTTCTTTCTTTTTTTTTTTTTTTCCCAAATGAGCTTTGATTAGGTTACAAAGTCAAAATTATCCATCAAGATACCACAAATACTCTTATTAGCATGAATAGAGCTCACAGTATTTGTATGAGAAAAAACTGGCCATCTAATGAGGTAAATTCTGGAGCTGTGTTTGTGTTCCACATGTAATTACCCTCCACAGGCCAGGGAGGCTTGCCAAGGGCTCTGCTGTAGCATTTTACAGCAGGTTATGTACTTACATTTTATATATGAATATCTAAAGATACTTCAGGGCACTACTGGAGAAGCAAACTGCATTAGTGGTTGTGCCAGTGGATATGCAGCTTCCATGGCTTCAGACAATGTTTTCTCTTTATTAGAAAGTTTTAAAAGCCCTGCATCCATTTCTTACACTTTGGCTACACCACTAAAAACCCCAAAATACAGCTCAGAGTGTTTGAGAGCCTACATTAGCCCTGCTACCACTCATGCTCTTGGTTAAGGAAATCCCCCAGGCTGTTTGTCAGTGTTATGAAGCTCCCACAGCAAGTGCAGCCAGCCATGGCATCCACTGTGCCCAGTGCTGGGTGTACCTGCCTCCCTGGAAGGGCTTGGGGCAGTGCAGGAGCTCATTACAGGGTTAGATGAGCATTTTAAGGGTTTTTGCTGTTTCCATCCTCAGTCCCTTGCACTGGCTGCTGGAGGCACTCCCACACTGGCAGCACTGAACGGGGATCAGTGTGATTCTTTCCCACTATGAATATTAGAAAATATTCCAAAGCACACCCAGGTGTTGTGATACTAGCTGCACCTTCTGAACGTGCAATAACTGGGCTTTCAGGATAAAATAACCCCTCTGTGCTTTTCCACTCCCTCCAGCTCCTGCCCCCCTCCATTAGCAGAGCTCTTGACACTGCAACTCTTCACCTCAGCCCTCACCTCCCTCCAAGGCCACATTCTCTGTTGCCTCCCTGGTTTCCCCCAAAATGTGGGACTCACAGAGGTGGCTGCCCTTGCTCTGAGGTGAGAGCAGAGGAGCCATCCACGGGGCAGCAGCACTGGGAACCAATTTCTCCTCCACAGCTCACCCAGGGAAAGCCACTTCAGCTGAAGAGAGAGGGAGAAGGAGAGACACAGGCACACAGGAGATGGAAAAGCACAAGTTTTGTATTCACTTTCCTGGGAAGGGGCATGTGCAGGTTCCAGATAAGAATCATTGAATACTTGAGCTTGGAAAACACCTCTAAGGTCACCAAGTCGAGTTATCAACCTTACAGGACCAGGTCCACCACTAAACCATTTGCCTAAGCACTTCACCCATGCATTTTTTGAATTTATGTGGCACAGCTACCAGAGAGGGAAATATTTCCCATCAGGGTGTACTGAACAATATTTGATATTCAACATTCTACAGCCCATGGTTTAAGACAACATCATTAAAACCAGTGGTTTAGACTCAAATGAATGCTATACATTATAGGAGTGTCCCCAGTGAGACAGGCCCAAAGGGCTGCACTGAGAAGGGGTTAAAATTCAGCCTGGATAATGACCTTCTGCTGCTATTAATCTAGTGTATGGCACAGGATTACAGCACATAAAGTTACAGGTTTTTCTTTTCTATAATCACAAAAGCAATAAAATGAGATATTCCTGAGCTTCCTGTGTTCATATAAATGAAAAACAAAATTTTAAAAACAAAGACCTATATTTGAGTTCCTTTTTTTTCAGGTAGGCTTCAAATCTTAGAAGTGTAAAATAACAAAAAATTATCTCCTAACAAAAAGAACTGTTTTTCATTGTTCCCCTTTTCACTTAGGGCCAAAAGCCCACTGAAGTTTCATTCATCTGCATCAAATTAAGTTCAGTTGGGAGACTGGGTTTATTTGCTCTCTTTTCTCCTAGGAAAGCTGACCTGGTTATTGAACATATCTCTGTGGTAAAAAACTAAAAAATAACTTCCTTGGTGCTGCAATTTTCCCACAGATTTCACCATTCTGCCTTCCCAGATTATCAAAATCTACTTATATGAAAACCTTAAGTGGGAATGTAAAATTAAAGAAAAACCTTTGTCTCATTCCCCCATTATAGAGACTAATTTAATTACTGTTTAATCTGATAAATAAGCAAATATTCATTGAATATCTAGTTATTAAATTGCCAAATAATTACATATTTGTCTAAATTAGTTTAGTTTCCTTCAATTTACCAGTCTTCATTTCTCTGCAAGAGAAAGATTGTAGTCTTAATCCTTTATCTACTAAATATTAGACATTTTGATGCTTGCCTGGTGCCACCCTATGTTCAGTACAGAGTTTTATTACAGCAGGATAAAATGGGGCTTGCAAATACAAAATCTCCCAGGTTGCCCTCGGGTAAGTATAATACTTAAATGCAAGAGTTGTTATAATGAATCTGATAATTATACCATACACAAAAGACAATGTGGAAGATGGTGCAGGAGTGCCATAAATGCAGAGCTGTGTTTTAGCTGCAAGGGCAGGGAAAGGTTAACTCTTGTCTCTCTGAATTCAGATTTGCCAGAGTGAGCTGAAGAACGGGCAGCTCCTCTCCTGACACACTCACTCTATAAACACCAACAGTTGGACTAACTTGAAAGTTGGCTCTTTTAAGCCTTAAATATATGTTTATGCAAGCAGCCACCATTTCCTGCACTAGGTGGGAAATGCTGCAAATGTGAGTTGAAAAAATAGCAAAAGCTCTTGCAGTTGCCAGCAACAGACACTTTTCGGCAGGCGTTTGATGGAGCTTTCAAGTCTCATTGCTGCTGTATTTCCATGTTTTGAGGTTCCAGCAAAGTGATCAAAATATGTATATTACCTTACTTAAAAACAAAACAAAACAAAGAAAAAAAGTTAAAATGAAAATACTAAACACGTTGAATAGTTTGTGTTTGCAGCAAATTACGATTCATGATATTCCTCCCTTTGTTTTGTTCATTTTCTGGCTTCTGAAGAGTAGGCATGCTGCTGCCTCAGTAATATTTACAGCACATGGTAAAACTGATTTCTCTGTGATCAAAATCCCTCATTTTTTACTTCCCTGCTTATTCTTAAACACAATATTGCTCTCAGTTAGGCTGCATAATAAAAGCATGTCTAATAACAGCGACTTCTTGTTTGTGTTCCTCACATCACTGACATTTAGAGAATTATTTTACAATGGCATAATGGGGTTCATAGAACATTTTCAGTAACAGAAGATGGTCACAATATCACTCCTACCTAGTATTTCTACTGCATTATACATTAATTATACCTTAATTAGAAAATTATATCAACTGCAGTAGCAGACTGTGTACTGCTTTTGCCTGGGATAGAGCTAATTTTCCTCATAGAGTCAACACGGGGCTGTGTTTTGGGTTCCTGCTGGAAAGTGTTGATAGCACAGGGATGTTTTAGTTATGGCTGAGCATCACTTACACTGTCAGGGCCTTTTCTGCTCCTCATCCCCTCCAGCAGCAATGGGGCTGGGGGGCACAAGGATCTGGGAGAGGACACAGCTGGGACAGCTGACCCCAGCTGACCTAAGGCTGTCCCTTACCCCATGGTGACAAGCTCAGCTGGGGGAGAGGCAGCAAGGGAGCACATTCAGAGTGATGGTTTGTGTCCACAAGCCACCCTCAGGGGGATGGAGCCTGGCTTTCCTGGGAATGGCTGAACACCTGCCTGGACATGGGAAGTTGGGAATGAATTCCATGTTTTGCTTTGCACTGTGTGCTATTATTTTCCCTACTAAACTGTCTTCATCTCAACCCACGTGTTTTCTCCCTGTTACTTTTCTGATTCTCTCCTCAGCCCCGCTGGGGAGCAGTGAGCAGAGGATCTGTGAAACTGAGCTGCTGGCTGGGCTTGAACCATGACACCATGAAAAAGTGATCCTTTCTGGAAACACAGCCTGAGTATTTCCATCTGTAAAAGGGGCAAGATCAATATTTAATTACCTCATGAGGAGTTGGGAGAGCTGCCTAAGGATGCTGTGCAAAGGGCCACTGACCAGTTAAAGAGAGAGGAAACTCTGCTCTTATTTAAGATGTGTCAGCACCTCAGTATGAAGGTGTGACTTGTGCTTGTGAGACACCTCCCCTGGGAGCAGAGGTTAAGCAGTGACACTCTGACATGGCCTTGCACAGCTTGAGGAGAGGTGTGAACATGAGGCACAGGTGTGGTGTTAAACCACACTCCTCCTGCACTGCAGCATCAGTGCTGGTAGAGGTGCCACGAGTTACCCAAAGCTTCTGTTGTAACTTCACTCTGCTGGCAGGACTTGCCTTGAAATGAATTTCTGGAATAATTCCAAATATGTCACAGAGTAATGCACATAAGAATTGGAAACAAAGCATTTATTGAGCTACATGGTTTATACACTGCTTTGTGTCCATAAACTAAGTGAATTATTTCTTATGTGCTAAAAATGTTCAGTGTGTCTTAGATGCCATACACACAGCAGAGTAAGACATTATTTGAAACAAAATAAAAAAATATTTATACTTGTCACATTTAGATACATTTTGAATTTCTTCTCTTCCTTCTTTGAAATTGTGGTTTATATTTGCAGTTGAAACATTATGCTAAATTCTCCTTGGCACACAAACTCATATCCTTTTACAAGTCAGTTGGCTGCCTTATAGTGCATCACTGTATTGGAAAATCACAGCTGGTGGGAACTGGCACATCATGGAAAAATACAGAGCATTTTACAGATATTTTAAATTCTGAAGTGGGCAGTTGGGGAAGGACAGTGGAGAACCCTTGTCAGGCAAAAACTGCAGAAATGCAGAAACTCCTCTGCACCAAGAAACTCTGGTAACTCAAGAATGCTGCCTGCAGAGAGTGTACTTTAACCCCCCCCGATAAATCAGTGTGAAACCCAGCCAGATCTGAAGGAAAGCCTCACCTTGGCATGCAGTGGTCATCCTCCTGCCCCATACTCATATACTGTGAAAACTTCAAGGCACTTCCACATGTAGCACACTTAGGGCACACTCCAGGAGCACTGCTGGGCAGTGACTTCTCTCAGTGCATCTCATAACAGATGGCATTTGCAGCATTTAACATCTAACAGGAGATATGGTGGAGTTACCTGTGCATGAAAAACCTGAAATAAGTGACAAAGCAAAACATCAGCCAAAGTCTGGTCAGAAGCATAAAAACTGAAACAAAGAAGGAAAGCATCTGGTCTGCATTGTTAGAAGTCAATATTCTCTGGTGCTATTCCTTAGTGACAATTAGCAGTTGAGTTATGCTCTGGAAGAGAGGTCAGATGATCAAGAGCCTGGTAGGAAAAAGGAGAAGTGTTGGCTGTCAATTCTTCCAGTCCTGTCCTTTCTACAGCCAGCAGTGGCACTACCAACACCAGAAGGTAAAATCTTGACTCTGGCAATGCAGTCTAGAAAGACTGGGTTGGTTGCATCTATATAAAAACCATGATAAGGCCAAAGGCTCAATAAATGGATTATTTCTGGAGAAGCCATCTCCATTCACACAACACCTCATGGTCACTCTGCAGATCCACACAAGGACACATTGTCATTGTAACCCTGGAATTCGGCCTCCTTCCCCAGCAAAATTAAGCTTTGAAACCACTAGGATTTGTGAGGATGCCTCAATGAATTTTTGGCAGAGTTTATTTTAAAAAGAGGTCCCTGACATTGCTAAGCAGTAAAGCAAAGCTTCATTACTATTAAAGGCAAACTGCTGTGTGCCCAGGTGGCCAAGAGGGCCAAGAACATCCCAGGTCAGAAGTCAACCACCTTTGGGCCAAGTAATGACCTCCAAAAAAACAAAATCATTAACTGCCTCTGACAGAGGTCACAGCAGCTTTTCACAGCCACCAGAATGAGGACACTGATGTCTGTAAGCTGTTAAGGTACAGTCATGTTCTGTCCTGTTGGACAGAGCATTTTAATATGGAAAGCCTTTCCTTCAATGGAAAAGGCCCTGAGAACAGAAACATGCATGTGGACCATTCATTTTTAGAACAGTTAATCATAACTGATCCTTACACAATGAATAGTAAATAAGAGTTATTATTAATAATGAATAATAAGACTGAATTATTATGGTGTGTTTATTAGGCTATCAATAATTAACAGGGATTTGCCATTTATTGTAAATACTGTTTCTTTTTCTGCTGCAGCTTTGGATAGCACAATTTATATGGTAATTTTATATGAAACAGCACCAATTACAGCATGGCTATTACAATAGGGTAGAAACAAATGATGACGTTATCAGTTTTGTTAACTTTTTCATTTTATTCACTTTCAGCACAGCCTGCAATGTAAATATGATCTAGAGAAGGGAATAAAGAAGTTTTGTGCAATTGTAATAACTATGGTTGGTAATTTAACTTCCCCCAGGCAATCACATGGCAGAAATAAATACAATGGGACACAAATGAAGGCAGGCATGGTCTGGAAAAAAGGATATTAGGGTTTGTTAACTAAAAATGCCGCTAGTTTAAATAAAAGTTTGTGGTTTTAATCATTGTATTACTAGAAGAGAATTGCCACTCAGATGTCCACATCATTTAATAGAATCTTGAAAATGTCAGGAAACACAGCCCATCTTTAAAAATATTTAAAAACAATTCTACAATCCTGTCAGAATCTGCAGCTTTGATATTAATAATCAGTGTTTTGAGAACTGCCTTAGATGAACCTGGGTGGCACACAGATGGCAAGTCATTTGCATGATAAAAAGGAGAACTGGCCCATCTCTGGATCCCCAGGGGGTGCCGTGACCCATTAGCAGAGGAAAGACGACCTTTACTGAATAATAATTGAGAACTATTACTAAGATAATTACAAAACCAATTGACTGCCAGAAGGCCTAGACCTTGGCTCTCCAATTTATATAGCAACTGCTGGTTATATGTACAGAAAAAAAAGACAGGCTTAGGGTTCACAAACACCATAACCTCAACATCTGGCTGCCATCTAAAGATAATGATCTGGTATTAATTAATTTGAACAGTGCAGTCATTGCAGAGGTAAACTGCATCACAAATCAGGCACTTAACATAACCTGAAGTTATCATGTTTCCATCCAGCCTGTATTGACAGGAAGAATGTTCTCAGGTAAATTAAACTGTTGCAGGTCACAACATGAAAATGAATTAAGTTAATTCTCTTTAACAGGGAACATGATTGCGACTCTGCACTGGATGCTGTACCAGTTAACATGATAAAAGCTTTTTAAAAAATGTTTTGCAAAATGCTCCTATCATACCATTTCGTAGTGCACACACCTGCAACTGCTTTGTGAGTTTCCTTCGTTTACAGGAAGGAGGAGATAGAAGTTATTGGCCTTTGTTAGTTTTCAAAAGAGAGACTTCAGGGAACAAAACTATTAAATGGTGTCTGTTGTTCTCCATGGAGGAAATCCTAGGCAGCACTAAAAATCCATGTAGGATTCTCCTGGGCTTCTCCCATGTCTTCTGCAGGCATAGGAGATATAAAAAATACAGTCAACACACCATATGTGTTGTTGATTGGATTTCCAAAATTATCCTTCCTCACATGTGAAGGATATTTTGAAGCAGCTTTCAAAAGCAGAAGGATTTGACAACTTAACGCCAAGTTTCACACCTGGGAACTGATATTTAGGAATGTAGAACATCAGAAATACCTGGAATTCTAAAAAATCATAGCTAGACTTCCTCCTTATGATGGAAGCAGCTGAAATTACTGTGACAAATGCTTTGGATAAAGTGTTCTTTCACCTAAAACCTGCTTCTTGATTTTTAACTTCACTTCTGAGTCCCATAGTTGGGATTCTTTGAGGACTCTCCACTAAAAGGAGTATTACAGGTAGTCATTCTTCAAGGGAGATAATTTAAATCACAGCATGAAATTTATATAAAATTCAATTCACATTTGAGACCTGTAGTAAAAAAGAGCTGCCAACACTGACAGAATGCTTGTTCTGCATGACAGAAATGCTAATAGAGACAATTTCATACCCAAGAAGTACTTATATAATAGCATGTGGTGGGAGAAGTAGATAATGCACTCAGTTTACAATGAGATGTGTGAGTTAGGATTCAAATTAATGAAGAGTTTAAAAAAAATTAACTGCACTCTCAGATGAATAATCTACCACCAAAATCAAACATGTAAAACAACTGGGACTTGAGGAGACTTGCTGTGAACATCAGGAGTCCCACCAGCTGGCAGGTCACACCCACAAAATGGATTGGTTTGGGATTGAAGGTTTAGATTAGTCAGGATTGATTGATTGATTTATTGATTGATTGATTTTTTAAATTATTAGTATTTTTTTACAGCTCTACTTTTCAAGGGGAAGTGTTTTGGGGGAAGTAAAGCACCACTGGCATTACTGTGGGAGTTCCCTGTTCTTCACTTTGTCCTGACTGGGGCAAAATCTGGATCAGGAGCAACGAGTGCATGGAGTGAGGGCTGATAGCAACATTGACCATGAGAACTTCCTCACAGACAGTCAGGATTTGGGAAAAGCCAATTCTTCATGATCTACCCATGTTCAAGTTTGGAGTAACCAAAGCATGGCATCCTCAAGACCTGTCATCAGAGCTTAGACAGGAAAGTTTTATTTTGTTATTATGCCTTTGTTTACAAAGACCCTGGCTTAGAAGACAGCATAATTTTATTAAAAGTCTTTGACAATTTATTCCTGTGAACACTCCACAGTCACAGTAATTTATTATATTTTTCTACCGACCTGATATAAATAAAATCTGAAAAAATAGTGAATATATGAATAGATTAATATATCCTCTAGGAGAGAAGAAATCAGTGGCAATCAGAAATAGGAAGAAGAAAAGTGATAAATGAAGATAATAGAAGATAAATGTCTTGATAAGACAAAGCAAATCAACCCAAAAGATGTTTGAAAGAGTGGAATCACATTCTGGTAGGAAGAGCTGATGGACAAAAATGCAGCAGGGCATAAGAAGGAAGAATAGGGATTAGAGCAGAGCAGGTGCACACATTTTTCTATTAAATCACCACTGCAACAGTAGCTGACACTCCCCAGGAAATAATCCTCTGAGTTCCTTGACAGGGCATTTTGGACACAGACAGTGTATGGCTTAATCCCACCTCCCCAGTTTGTCTCAACACTCTCACTGGCCTACATCCAACTCCATGCAACTTCTGACTTGCCCAGGAAGAAAAAGGAAAATTTAAATCAGTGCATGCACTGTGTCCTTAGAATCAAGAAAGCATCTTGCTCTAGGACTGGAACTATTGCAAATGTCTGGTGGCACTTTCTACCCAGTGACTTGTGGGGAACCTGTCCACAGAGATTGACACTGAAGTCAGTCCATTCTCTGTGGGTTACATATTTGTGCTGTAATTCATCCTAGAAAGGTTTGGGTTTTTTAAAATTTCCTGTCAATCACCCTATTCCCATCAATAACCCCTGTGATAAAACACATTTTCAAGCAGCTTTTCCTCCAAAGACTTAAGCTGTAGGATGGCTCTTATGCAGCTTTTGACTGCTGTAATTGTAGTGGAGATCAACAGAATTGGATGCTGTTCTGTCATCCTTGACTGGGCTCCTGGTGCTAATCAGAAGTTGGAAATTGCACATTCAGATGGATTTAGAGACATATAGTATGTGACAATTCAGCAAGCAGCAAAGAGCATTGTTTTGAATTCTTAAAGGTTAGTGATGCAAGCTGCAGCAACTAAAGATTTTTGAGCCTTGAAAGAAAACCAATTAGGTGTAGGAAACAAACACATAGCAGTAATGTAATCTATATATTCATACATTTAAGGCCAGGAGAAGAGATTAGTTCATCTACACTGAGTTTTTGTTTCAGATACTTATATTCCATCCAATTACCTCTGATACTGAGCCCCCCATTACTTGTGTTCAGGCAAAAAATGACTTTCAGAAAGTATATAGACTGTATTTGAAAGTCTCCAGAGATGAGGTCTACCATTTTCTACTGCAGCGTAGCCTGCCCCAAAGTTTAATTACCATCTCTGTGAAACAGAGAGAAAAAAAGTAACAGCAAGTGCTTTATTTCTAATTTGAAATTGCCTTGCTTTAGCTCCCAGCTACTGGTTCTTGCTATATGTTTCTTCGGTAGATTAAAGGATCCTGTAGCATTTCATGTTTTCTTCACAGAAAGGTGTTTATACAGGCTTAACTTTCTTTTTTTATGAGCTCAACAGAAATCTCCCACTGGAATGCATTTTCTCTGCCCTCCAAAACCTTCTTGTACCTCTACTTCGTACATATCCTTATTTTTTTTCTCCTGCAGCACAGATAGCAGGAACATTCCCAATATTCTGCTATTCATCTACAACAGTTAGAGACTTTAATATCACCACACTACTTTAAATTCTGTTTTTATCCATAACCTTAAAGGATTTTTTACCATAATGAAAACTGAGCAAATTTTGCCATTGAAATCATGAGGGGAAAAGAGATGAGGCATTAAATGCAAGCCAATGTACTGAAGGAAGCAAAATAATAGGTTATATTTAGAGCCCAATGGGCCAACCTGCAGAGCAAGCTGCATAAGCAACTCACACATTACAATTGTTTTTTCCATAGTACTGGAAAAAAGCATTGCCTCCTTACAAGAAAAACATCCATATATTTTCAGCAAATCATATCTTGGAAAGATCTAAAAAGGAAGAAGAGAAAGATAACTCAGTTTAACATATTATGGCTATGATAGAGCCTTGTTTTTGCATGTTATTTTATGGCAATAATGGTATCTTTCTAATATCCCAAGAGCTGAAGGGATGACCAAATAAATCCCCTGCTCCCCAACAGCCTAATGCATACTTTGAAGGTGGTCACAGTACTGACAATCAATTATCATTCCCTAAGACTCTTTAGAAACATGAACACTTCAGCTTTTCCTGCCATAAATGGTTAAAATACAAAATTACTGGGAGGGAGGGTGGGGAATTCATAGAAGCAGAACAAATTCTGAAGCTTATGAAATCACAGCTTAATTTTAATGGAATACAGTCAATTAAATAAACATCATAGAAACATAACAAACAATGCAGGTTACAAATCTTGTTAGCCATGAATGTGTTACACATTTGTTAAGGTGACCTTGGTTTGTGTGACACAAACTGGGCACCAGATGGACAGCTGCCTGAGGGAATTATTTTTTCTGCCAAAGTACCAATATTCAAGTCAATTTTCATACTTACTTTCTTTTGTTCTCATTCTTATGGATTTGGACTGGCATAAGTTCTTTGTTATTTTTCATAATCGCTTTTCTCCTTGGGCATCCTTATGCTTATTGGTTTGTTATATTGGTCTCTATCTGTGCAATGATCTGTGTTTCTGTGATTTCCATGGATTTATTATTCTTACAAGAATCAGCTTTAGTTCTGCAACTGTCATGCTTCATTTCTGTTAGAAATCTTAAATATCTATATATATTTCTTATGGTTTATGAGTCACAGTCCACAATTATAATTCTGAGCTTATAAAAAATGAAGCGATGTGTGACATAAAAACACAACACATAAAACATTTTTAAAAGATCCTTAGTCTACTTTTATAACCTATAACTGCACTTCTAGCTAAGCACAGCTGCCAGTCAAAGACTTAAATGCTTGGTTTTATCCCTCACATGGCCAACAACACAATTAAGTGAAGGCAAACAAGTATTTCCCCAAATCTGATTCAGATTAAACAAAAAAAGAATTAGGGATCACTTCAGGCTTATTCAGAGCACAATCAAAGTTCAAACAACATGACAACAAAGCCAGTCTGCTGTGAGGTTTTATTTGGGGAAAATAATTTTCTACACATCCAAGTGCACAGAGTCTGCATGAGTGCAGCCCAATTATCTTTATAAGCTGTGTAAAGCTGAGGGTAAGGAAATTAAAGTTTTTGGAACAGTCCAGATTTGGTATGAAATATGCTTTTCATTTAGGATAATGGAATCATGTTCACAAAAATCTACTGAAAAACATGGCTGAAAAGACAAAGTAAGGTGTAGCCATGCTGAGAAATCTGCAAATTTAGTTTGCTCATTTGTTCAGGTGTACAGAAAGTGGAAAGTTCATCACTATGCCAACCCTGGGGCACTGCCTTGTTCCTCTCAAGGTAATTTGGAATCCTGTTTCTATGAAGAAACTGTGACTCACTGTTTCATTGGAATTTTATGCCTTTGCTATATAAAAATACTGATTTCAGTGATTGTTCATACAACAATCTGAGCTTTTTGGAATCAATCTTTTCTTATAATATCCAATAACAGCTTTCCCCAGCAGGCATATCTAATTTCACCAAATCCCACATCAGCTGAAGCTCATTTCTTTCCACATACAAAGCCCAACAAAGACAAATTTATGTTCTGATTTGTGTATTGAGACCATAACTCATTTTTGACCAAAGAAGCAAAGCCAGAAGTCCCTTTTATTTTTTCACTAAACTGACCCCAAAACTTCCAAAGCACTGTAACAATCAGTCAATAAAACCTGAACTAAACAGTTAATCTGTATTGAGAACTGAGAAAAAAGTATGTATACAACCAACGTAAAGCATTTGCAAGCTCATATGTTTTTGCTGCTTGCACATTTGCAGAACATTTGGGTGCTGAGATGAAATTCTGCACCTGTTCAGGGACAACTCTCCCACATTCACTCATTTTTCTGGGGAGCAAAAGACAAATTCAAAAAGTGCTGGACCTAATGAGGCCAAGTAACCTGCACACAGCAGTTGGAGAGTCATGAGTGAACCACAAAACTGGAGAAATCACTGAAAATTAATGTTTGTCTCGAGGCAAAAATAACCCTGTGTCATTGTGCATCCCAGGGTACTGTAGGAACAAAAGGAATCACCCAGCACCATCTCACAGTGCAATGGTTTCCCATCTCTTTCTGCTTTCCCTGCCTTCTGCACCACTGCACAGCCCCAGGGAAAGGCTGATCAAGCAGGAGCTGCCTTTCCCCCAGGAGAATCCCAGTTTAAAACCCATGCAGATAGTCTGTGCTCAGTTCAGGGCAAAACCACAAGTCTACAGGGTGCAATACATTCGGCAACTATAAGAAAAAGAACTAGATTTTTCTTTTTTTGCCTTTCCAATTGTCTGAGATGGATCAGACTGCAGTATTGGTTACCATTTGGTTTTGGTAGGAAAGCAGCTGGAAGGTAGTTAATATTGACTGATTTTTTTGCAGTAACTTCTCATTTCACAGTTTCTGAGCACGAAATCAAGCCATTCCATGAAATAAAAGATCCGATGATAAAACCCATTTAAAACAACCTTCTGTCTGTTGAAGCAATTGTTGACGTTAATTAAAATAAAGCACCCAGCTTTTGACAGAACAAGCGTGTGGCCTCTCAAATTTTGGTTCTAGCATGCACAAGGAGCAGATTCCAGAGACTGGCTCTGCTGCTTGGATGCAGCAGTCTCTCACACCAACATGAGGGATAAAGCACCAGGCTTGATGCTCTTATAATGGGATTTAACATGAAAGGAAAGCTCTCAGGTACCTCTGGTTGCTATGAAACCATTGACATTTACTGTTGGAAGGTAATTTGTCCTTAGTATAGTACTAAATGAGAAAACAAGTAAATGGTACGTGTGCAATACTGAGGACTCTAATTGCTTTTGAATGGAAGGTAACACCACCTGAGCAGACCAAAAAGCTTAATGTTGCATCTCCCATAGCCCTGCAGCAGCAGTGACTCTGAGATGGCCACTCTGGGCCAGGAGATCTCTGTGCAGTAGAGTTGCCTACCTGACATCCACATCCTTTTCCAGCAGATGACAATCTGGCCCAGAAATTATTAACGCCTTCATGTGAATTATGCACTAGTCAAACAAAGACTTCAATAAATTCCCAAGCACCCAGCTAGGTGAGATAGTGAGGCTTCTCAGAAATATAATTAAGGAAGGTTGGAAAAAGACAGTTTAAGGTTGGAAAAGGCCTTTAAGACCATTGAGTCCAATCAGTAACCCAGCTCTGCTGGGTTCACCACTAAACCAAGTCCCAGCAGGAAAGTAGAAGGATGTCATGTAAATAAGAGCAAGAAGCTGAGCAGACTCTTTGGCTCAGGCAGTCTTGCTTCTAGGGGAAGCTGAGGAAACCTCATCCCAAGATCACCCCAAAGTTAAAACCATCAGCATAAAAATGGTCTTCAAAAAGAATCTGGAGAGTCCAGCACATGTGCAATCACTCTCCTAACAAAAATATTTCATTTTCACATTCCTCTGTAATAGGCTAATAGCTTCCATCACAGTCAGCAGCTCAGGTCACAGACCTGAGTGTAAGAATGATCCTTCCCCCAAATTAGTTATTGGCTGCCTGAGACAGAGCAAAATCAGATTGTAAAGGTAATCAGGATAAACAAATAGATACCAAGATTTCCTCTGAGCAACAGGGCAGCGAGATGTGTTTGGACATTAAGAACTACACAGCTGAAGAATATTATTGGGTCATAAATATAACAGGACAGCATTATTTTGAAAGTTTTCTTGGGTTTATTTGAATAATAATATACCATGTTCTTTTGTATTTCTTTCCTTTGTGCATTGAATTTGGTGTGTATTACCTCCACATGAATAATGCAATCTAGCAAAATTGATGGCACAGTTCTTTTGTTAAAGCAGTTATGAAATGAGAAAACAAAATCTACAAGGAAAAGTTATGAAAAAAACAACATTTCTCCAAGAATAAAAAGATGAAGTTGCCTGACCGTTTACATTTGTCTCCTGTGTCATGAATATTAGATCAGATTCTTTTTATTAATCCATTGATAGTTCTGTAAGGCAGCTCATTTTTGATAAACTCTGTCAGGGCTGCTGTAAATACAAAAAAAGATTTATGAATTAATTTTCATACGTAAATGACAAAATCTTTTGATACATTTGAAATATGTGCCTCGCAGTTAAAATAGATATATGTGCATGCATACATATGTATTAATTTAACATTCAGATCAGCTTGTTCTTTTAGAACACAACTTAATGTCAACTCTGTTTTTCTGGGGGGAAAAAACAGTAAACTAAAAAGGTAATTGACATTGAGGGCATACCAAAAATGAAAGATATGGACAATCTGTGGTGTGGGAATTGTGCTGGACTACAGGTGTAGTGGGTTTTATTTCAAAAACGTTTTTGTTTTCAAGTACCACTGGGTTGTGCAGCCAGTATGCTGTAAAAACACAGACATCTACAGCTCATTACTATTATTACTTGAATTGTCTTTATAGGTACAAGGCCCAGTCATTAATCTATTAGGCTAAAAATAGCACAAAAAGCATAAGCTCTGTATCAGTCTGCAATTGAAGTGTACATGTAGTTCACCACAGCCCTGAATATCTGCATAAAACCAGAAATACCTCTAAGCTCCACGTTTCTGTCAGCAGCAAATCACGGAGTGGTTCAGCCCCTCCATTTTCTTCCTTCTCCTGTGAGACAGGGATTGTGATGGCCCTGCCAGGACTGTCACTGCCTGCAAATGCTGAAAAGGCAGTGAGCTGAAATCAAATTTTTCTTCTTTTCCCATGTACCACAGCAGTGACTTGTGTACCAGGGCGCCCATGCTGACACTCCAGGAGTGTGGCACCCTCCTCTTTCTCTGCATCTTTCAGGCATTTTACAAAGGAAACTCAGAATCATTCTTTTAATTCTACAGATGGGAAAGCCAAGGTACAAAATCATGGAGTGACTTGCTCCACAAGAATGGGTGTCTTGTTTTTTTCCTGGATCATTAGTTCATATAATATAACACAAGCTTGCTTAGCCCCTTGACATGAACATTTTTAGGTTCTACAAGTGAAAGACAGAATTAACCAGCTCGTTGCTAGACAGAAAATGAGGCAGGGATGATACCCATGAGGCTCAGTTCTGGATCACTTTTTTGCAATCACTGTACCTCTCTGGCACTTTGTTGTGTGCTCTGTTTATGGTGTGCTATTTGTGTAAACTTCATGGAGAAGAGGCTTTTAATTGTGGCACCATCCATAGGAACTATTGATTAATTCATAAGAATCAGAGAGTAAAGAATATGCAGTAGTCTGTGAGAAGAAATAAAACAGATTGAACTTCTTAATCTGCTGTGTGCTTCATCCTCATTGTCTGGGACCAGAATAATTTCCAAAAGCTCAGAGAGCAATTTAGCCACCCTTCCTGGTCTGTAGTGTGCTCTCACGTTCTCGACACCAAGATACATTTTGTGCAGTGGATTATTCTGCCCTGACATTGTTTTGACTCAGTTTTAACATATCCATAACCTGTGGCTTGGTGTAGAGGGGTCAGGCCAGAGGCCAGCAGGATAATGGGATTTGTAATTCTAAAGGATCTTGTTCCATCATATGAAATTGCTTCACAATGCTTCTGCTTAGCAGCCTGCAGTCGTGTGCCAGAAATCCAAGTAATACCTGAGAGTGATGTAAACCAGCTTGGTCTGCACTAAATCTGGGGTTACACTTGATGTAGTAACTCTGCATTGTTTTAAATAACAGCATAACACCCCTGTTGTCCTACAGAGGATCAGAAATACTCCTGTACATGAAGAGAAAGTAATAGATACAGTTAATGAAAACACTTAAATAAGAAAGTCAACACAAAAACTGGTAGATGAGGTAAACATTTTTGCATTTAAATAAGAAGTTTAGATACACTAATTAAAACATTCTTTTCTACATGTACAGTATATTTTATATCAGCTGTGTCCTGAAGCCAGACTACAAGTCTATCAATAAAGGCATTTGTCATGTGTTTACAAAATACACCCCCCAAGCTTATTTGGATTACATGAATCCTTTTAAGGTTATACAGAAATGTGGCGTGTGTAGGCAGACATATTGACAATCCATGTCCAGGAGCATTAAAAATAAATAAGCAAGGGAAAAGATAAGTACAGAGAAGGATTTTGTACATCCAAGTTAATGCAGCATGTCAGGGAGCTGATCTGTCCTCCACCCTCCCACAGATTGAACCATATATTATTTCTTAGTACTAACACAGACAAGTATTTCATTATGACTCTTCATTATAGTCTCAGAGAGACTTTGCCAACTGTGCATCACATTCTTCTGCTCTGAAATATATTGGCTTAAATTCCTTTAGCTGTAAAGCATGCTTATTGACACTATATTTCTTCTGTTTATTTACCTCATTACTCACTTATGTTACTCTTCTCATGTTAGTCTGACTTATATTGATAATTTTACCGTAAAATTGTACAAGCCATTCATGTCAAGACCTGTTCTTGTAGTTGGCTGCAAAAACTGAGTAAGAAACTCTTAGTTCAAATCAAAATACTCTGTAATGCAAAAGACATAAAAAGCTTGCAGAGTATCTGTTAGCTTAATTGCTAGCCAAGATGGTGGGGCTTGCAAAGTCCTAACCTCTTTAAACAGACATCAATAAGGAAAAGAAATAAATGCATACAATAAGTAATGAAATACACACTGCTAAATGTTATTATGTGTTATCAGAAAAATTTTTACAGTTTTATGAGAGAAAAAAGGGAATAAATAGGAAAGCTATAAGACATTAAAAATAATTTGAATTAATCTTACTTCCTTATTTTCATAATATTCAAATATTTCCATTGGCAGCTGACCAAGAAACCAGACACGTGTGTTGTTGATGTCAATAAAACTACTTGGGCTAAATTCTGGTTAAGCCCATGTCAGAATGTGGCCCACCACCAGCTTGAGCAGAGCTCCAACAATCTATTTCCCAGGTGACTAAATTCAACACATGCAATACCCTCAGGACACTGTATTAGCTGCAAGCAGTGTCTGAGAGATGGAGGAGGGAAAAGCAATGCTCTGATGAGGTTTGAGCAGGGTGGGCTTTCACCACACCTCACTGCAGGAAGCAGTTTAGTTCTGTGTTTTGCCACAGTGTTAAGGAATACACAGAAAAGCACGTTGGTGAATCACAAAATGCATCTCTCCTCACAACGTTCACAATGTTATTTTGCTGCTCCAGGAGCTCTGAAAGGAGCACAGAGACAGAAGGGGGTGGGAGAGCTGGAACACTTCTATTAACTTATTAACTCACAGCTCCCCAGGGCTTGTGCATCATGGTGCCTATCAAAGCGTCAGTCTTTTCTATTACCTTCTCCTTCAGAAGATGTCTGTCTATCATTGTCATGCTCTTCCAGCAGGATTATCCATCATTTTGGGTGAAGCCAAATCATTCATTTTCATGGCTGTCGCTGTTAGCGAGCTGGGATGGGGGAAAAAAAGTGTTTTATTCAACAAAAGATAAATGATGGAATTTCACTCTTAATCATTTTCTTTTATTACTTAATCCAAAAGGTTGGGAGGAGGCTCTGCAGTTTATTACACCACCAGTCACAGGCACCATTATATTTCAGGGTGTAGCAATACATCCTGCTTTCCAGCAGCTTATAAAACCAACCATAAACATTAACTCCAGGCAAGAGTTTGTCACAGTGCTCCTGATTCAGAGCAGTGGTTGACTCCTGTGGTTAGCACTGGGATATCCCTTCCAGGGTTGTTTTTTTTTGAGTTAGGCTGAGATAACTGGAAACCACCGTGGGTTGGTGTGATGAGCTGCAGCCTTGTGCTGCTGGACCAAGGGTGCCCTGCAAGGGATTTCCCTAATGCCAGTTCTGCTTAAATGTCAGGCTCAGAGCACCTTGATCTAGGTTATTATGATTTCAACACAGGCCACACCCTTTTTCTCAACAAATTTTTCGAAATTAAACACTTAAAGCAAAATAATCATGTTGTTTAGCCCCATCAGCCTCAGCTATTAAACAAGATGGATAGAATAATACAAGGTGAACCTTCTAGAAGTTTGGACATAACCGTTTTTCACGGTTTGCCGCTCTAACACACTTTTCACTATCCACAAAGTTATCAGACAAATTTATTCTGAAATATGTAGATATTTCAGAAAATGTATTAAATAAGGCAAACAGCCCAAGTTGCACCCTAGTCCATATTAACATCCTTCAAATCTCAAATCTTGATAATGTACAAATTAAGGGACTTGAGTAAAGTAAAATTATGAGTCTCTGCTTTTGTCTTACTCCATGTTGAATAAATCCTCATCAGCTCTCCGTTTTTTAATGTGAATCTTTATATTGACTCTCTAATCACAGAAAACTAAGATCCCATTGCCCCTATTCCTTCACAAATAACCACTAAGTTTACATATTCTGTTCCCTACCTCTGGATTGGCTGCTTATTGTTGTTGTTATTATTATTAGTTTTAGAAACTCAGTGACTCTGAGATAACTTCTGCCATTTTTGATTTGGTAAAAACTGGCTGCACATTCAGACTTTATTAGCCATTGGTATGCAAGCAACTTCAAACAGATTAAAATTACTCAGGGGCAGAATTATTGAAGTGGAGTGGTAATCGTAGTTGCTGTAATTATGGGAAAAATGAAGTATTATATCAAGGAAGAAAAATATCAGAGAATTGTGACACAGTAAGGACAAACAGCCTAAGCTCAGTTGTGTGAATGCCTGGCAGCAAGATACCCTAGTCCTGGTGAATTCTTTCTCCTACCAAGTTCTGATTGAAAGATTAATGAAGTAAATGGGGAATCATCTTTTCACTCCACTGGGATTTGGATTAGGCCACGGTGAAGAGGAAGAGATCCTGGACAAGTCCACATGGCATCTGGTGTAAACTCTTCATGTTCCCAGCCAGGCAGGCACAAGAGAGCTCCAGAGCTGAGCCACCTTAGCAGGGCACAGAGCCCGAGCTCTCAAAGCCTCTGGAAAGGCAGAGTGAATTATCTTGAGCCCAAAACAGCTCTGTTGGAGCCACAAGGCTCCTGGCCAGCTTGACACTTCAGCCAAACAAACATCACATCTGCCTGGTGGAGTGTTACAACATCTGCCTGAAAAATCCCACGTAAATAAACCCATCCCTGTGCAGTTACACAGTCATGGAACATCCTTCACAATCTCAAATGTGACTGCACTGCAAAAGCCCCTAAATATTTGTACAGAGCTGGAGCTCAAGAAATAATTACTTGGCTAAATCTTGATAGTGTGGAGATGATGTCTCATTACTCTACAGAGTCAATTGCTCAAGTACTACTAAAGACAGCACTTGAGAAACATTGAGTGTCTTCTCATAATCACATTCCCAAGAGCTGCATTTGTCAGTGCTGTCCATAAGTGGTTCCAGGATAATTGTGCTAACCTAATAAAACCATATGTCAAATCCCACAGAACACTTGAAAATCAACTGGTGTTCTTAAAATGCAAAATTTGGATTTTTTTAAATTAAAACTTGTACTTTTTACCTTCTCAGACTCTCTTCCCAAGAATGTGGATATTCAATATGATAGGTGTTCATTCATCATCAAAGGATCTGTAAAGGTTCTTATTTTGAAGGTGCTGATTGTACAGCCTGTGATCTCAGCATCCTGCTCCTTTCACCTTCCTCTCAGTGGAGTGTAAGGAGGGATTTTTTCCTACAGATATCCACAGGTACCTGGAGGGATTCATCTTATGCTTTTGAACCCAATGACCACCATAAATCTCCTGCAGTGCCATGTATTTTCTGGGAGGAAGACAACTACATCTTCCTTTTCCTAATTACATTTTTAAATAGATTCTGAGAACATTTAGAAGTCTTCCTTTGATTCTTTCAAAATTCCATATTTTTTCCTTACTTTTGTTTCAGCAATAGTACTCAATACATAGATCTCAGTAATGGCTACATAGTAAAAAATGTTCACCAAAATTACCATCCAGTTTTAATGCTATCAAGGACAATAAAGTAAAACTCTGCAGGCATTTGGGTGGATACACCTCCATTGCCTCATCAGGTGAAGCATACCCCTGACAGGCAGCACAAAGTGAAGATACACCTGAATTCTCCCAAGTCATTGCCAATCCTGCCTAAAAAAATCATAATTCCCATCTCCAGCTTCAGGTTGGCAATCCCAGACACAGAATTTCTACCACAAAACACAAGGATCTGGTCTGCTCTTGGTTAATATAGTAACAACACCCACAAGGGTAGTAATTTGCACCCACTGATATGCAAAAGGAGTGGAAACAGTGTGGGATAAATGCTGGTGGAGTGTTGGTATTTCTACCCATGCTGGCCCACATGCAGTCAGTCCCAGAGTCCGTGCATGGGATTTTCCCACAGTTTTGGTTCCAGCACACCCAGAGGCAGCTCAGATCCACCCAGCCTGCACACACACCACCTGCAAAAAAAGCCTTTTTGCTCTCCACCTTTAGCCTCACATAAAAAAAAGAGACACAGTAGGTTTTCTAGGAATTTAGTTTTCTTGCCAGTTAAGTAACAGATATTGGACTGTAACTGGGATAAATGTCAGGAAATTTCCACCAAAACTTTTTGTAAGGTCTGTTCAGTTCTCTTTAAAGTATAGGAGGAAAAAAATCTCAAGGAAAGCTGCCTTGAGTCAGGGGAATGTATTTGGAGAACCCCAAGGACTCACATTTGGAGGACACCAAGTCCACCTTGCAGTGCTGTGATCCTACAGCACCTTGAGAAAATCAACTGCTCATCAAAAAGGAATTCCCATCTGCAGCCACAGCAAAACAGGGAAGTGTTACACTCCAATTTACCAGACACATCCCACACATATGAAGATCACAGATGGTAAAATTTCAATCAAATATAGGTGTTCTGGATATTTGCTGCTACAGAGTAAATAAAAATCATATTAAAGTAGACAAAAGAAGCTGACAAGGAAAGTATTAAACCTAAGCAAACCCAGCAGTGATGATAGAAATGGATGTGGATTCTGAATTTCTGGAATAATTCAGTGGTTCCTATAACCCAAGGAAAAAAAAGGCAGTTCATGAACAGCTTCAAAAGACACCATTTCTATAAAGAAAGCTCATGGATTTTTAACTGCAGTTCATAAAAACAAGGACTACAGTCATCCACTCATCTTTTGAAACTGCTGGTTAGAATGAGAGCAGGGATGGATATGGCCAGAAGGGTCTAATTTAAATAATATTTAAAAGAAATCAAGATTTATTTCCCATAAGTAGAAGAGATGCCTTTTCCTTGTGATGCCTCTTATTCTAAATGTCGATTCAGTCAAGTTCATGAAAAAGAGGCAGCTGAACTAGCAAACTTTTTCTTTAATTATGAGTACAAAGCCAGTTGTTCACTGCCAGAAATTTAATTACAATTAGAGACACTGAACATCAGTGGAACACAATTTCTGTTAGCTCTTCTAAACAGATACAATAAAGGAAGCAGAATCTTAATTTTTCAAATACGCCTGAAACTGAGTTTGTCCCTGATCAAAAACCAGAGAGACTTGTTGCCCTCTCACACCACCTCCCTCAAGAGGGTTAGAGTGAAAAACTGAAAATCAGATGAAACATTATTCTGAGCCATAAGCCTCATTCTCTTATATCCTGTATAGGGACATACACGTCCCTTTTTCAGGTCTGACAGAACAGAACAGGCTCTCCAGGAGCTGATGTCCCCATGGATGGGCCTCTGAGAGGGAGAAGGGAATACTTTCTCCTGCCTTTAATTTTTCAGGCAATCAGGACACAGCATCAGCACAAGCAAATTTCCATAGTGTTTATGTAAATGAGAGCAACAGCTATTGAACAGGGTGCAAGGGGGTTATAGGAGCACAGTCAGAACAATTAAATGCCTGGTCTGGCACGCAGGATGTGGTATCTGTACACACACACAAGCCTGGGCAGCCTTACTCCCTGTTTGACAAATTACCCATCACTGGGTAGTGCCACACTCCAGCTGATAATGGGGGCTGGAAAAATGTGCCCCAGGGAGGCACTTTCAGCGCAGACTGTGAAAATCCTCTACAAAAATTAAGGGAATGGGAGGGATCTCTGCATGAATTTTGTTCCTTCAGCTTCTCCAAACCAAATTAGAGCTCTTGGTCCCTGCCTTCAAGGGAATTCTGCTCTTCTGTTTCAAAGTTCCTTTGAGTTAGTCTCAACAGTGGAGTTCTTTGAAGAAGGCTCTAAAACACTGTCCTTTATAACTGAAAATATAAAGTTGTATATTAAATTATTTTCAACCAAAAACTCAGCTTAGCATGGTCTTTTCCTTCTCACCATAGCATTCTACTTTCTTGTCAACAGTATCTGGTTTTATTTCTTTTATTCTGCTCTAAACTATTTTATTTCTGTGGTGTTTCTCTGTGGTAGCCCTGGTTATATTTTACTGCCTTACATTTTTACTACATTGCGTAACACTCCACAAAATCATTTTATGCAACACTTGGGTGTATCTACATATAACACTTAGATTAGGTTTTCCCTCTCATTGTGTATTCTGCCTCCAGCATTGTGCAATGCACAGGGATTGTCAATGGGAGGATTTTTATTGACTTAAATGAGAGCTGGAGAATGCCTATAACTGCTGAATTTGAACTTTGTTTCGTAATTTTGCTCAAGTCTAAAGAATTAAATTTAAAAACTCAAAGTCAAAAAACAAATGGCAAACAAATTCCCTCTACTCTTCAGGTAAGGTGGATTTTTTTCTTTTTTTTTTTTTTTTTTTAAGTAGAGTTTTACTTTCTCCATCGTTTATGTACTGTTGGTAATGGAGAATTTAAAAAAATCTCTCCTCCCACCACCCTCCCACTCGATTTATAAACAGGTAGCAACTTCTGTAAATTCCTGTAATTTTTCAAATAACAAAAGATAAAGTCCTAGAGAAGCAAATTCTAGGAAGCATTTAGTTTGCTCCAGTTGTGACAGCTCTTGTTTTTAATTTAACTTTCAATTCCAGTTGAATAAACCTTGACAAACAATACCTGGTCTTTTTGATCTCACTATAATGAATATCTATAGGTAAATCCGTGTATCTATATGGATACACTGATGGGTGAGTACCTGCACTGCTGCATTTATATGTACATCCATTTATACATTTTTATCCTGATCTCACACAAATTTAAGCTGTTTCCATTGTGATACGAAATTTTTTTTTGTTAAAAAAGCAGTAAAAAAATAGTTGCCAAAACAGTTTACAGTAAGGGTGAAAAGAAATAACTACAGCAATTACCTAAGTTGGGACCAACTTTTCAACAAATAAAAGAGTGGACTTTTTTGGACTTCTCCACTACCATAAGTATGACTTACAGCTAAGAATATTTTCTACCTGTCAGATTCCAACCTGTTATTTGTTGCTGTGGAGAATTTTTCTGTCAGCCTCTCTGTCTGCTTTTCAGGGTGTTACTAAAGAAAGGTGGAATGGGAGGTAAGACAGATCCTTACTTTTGTAAAGTTAGTTATTTTTCATAATTCTAAAAATAAAAATTCACCCTGGGACAGACGCTTAACTGTCTCCATCTCAGCTGCAGTTGAAAGTTATGCAGTTGTGTATCAGCAATATCCCAACACTGTAAATTCACCATAAAAAACAAATTCATGGGCTTGAGATGCACAGATCCATACAAATCCTAATATGTGCACTTTTTTTGACAGTGACAAGCCAGCTGTGACTGCAGTGACAAAAGCAAATGTAGAAGGTGGAGGATGAGGGCAGATTTGCTTCCTCTTTGCAGCAGGGTCAGGTCACTATCAGAGACACAAAGCAGAAGAAGGAACCAGCTGCAGTCTAAGCTGAGAGCATCATGTTATACAGTGCAGAGTATTTGTATGGAAGATTTCTATGTGGGAAGAAATACACAAACACCAGATTTGACAACTCACAAGGACATGGCAGGAGGGAGAGGAGCAGTGAGAGATGGTGGGAGCAGCACCCTCCACGTGTGAAGGTGTGTTAGAGCTGAAATGGAGCTACTGTGCACTGGTGGACAGGAGAAAAAACGTGTGTCTAATGGCCTTTGCCTTTTCTTTATCTTCCAGTCATTCCCTACACTGCACACAGGCTGCTCACAGCAGCACATCCTTCTGATGGAGCTCAACAGATAAAAGTACTGCACAACCAGCCGAAATTAACTGAGAAATAACCCTGTTATGACAAGACCCTCATGCCACAAACACACAGTGATGTGTGCCAGGGCACAGGAACCACTTTACACTGGGAGGAACAAGAGGCATCTCCACTAACAGAGCAGGGCCCTGGGCATGATCAGGTTTTTGCTTCTAGAGACAGGGACCTCTAAAGCCACGGAAGACATCATTTATGCCTTGCAATCATGCAGAGCCAGATGAGGATAACTCACTCAAAACTTCAAGGTCTACTGGAGAAACCAAGGACACCACGCTGAAGGCAAGATACTGGAGTGAGTCCAGGGAATCCACTGTGATTTACCCTATGAACTAAATAAAAACACTGCTATAAGGGGGAGAAAATAAAGAATTAAAAATTAAAACCTTAGGCCTTGAGCAAAGCTTACAGATAGAAAGCAGACAACTTGATTTTGGATAATAACACATCCTCCATCCCCTCCCTCCTTCATTAACCTTTATTCTTTTTTTGTTAGCAGTCCTGGCACTGTGGTGCTGAACTGAGCCCAGCAGGCTGCCCAGGCAATGACATTTCAGAGATTGGCAGAGCAGCACAGTCCATGTGAATTTAACATTACCTTGAGTTTTTTAACTTCACAGCAGGGGGAAAACTGGCCTGTTCCTTTCGTACCTTCGAGAGGGAGATGAACAAAAATGGTAGTGGGAGTTGGGAGCATGACAGGGAGACAGGAAACTTAATTAGAAAAGAGAAAACACACTAGAAAAATATACTACTGACATTTTGATAATCTGGAAAGCAGACATTGCATCTCAGGCAAAACATTAGATTATACATTCTTTTCTCTCTGAACTCTATCCTTGTGGAGATTACAAGAAAATAAACTGAAGGTTTTTGGCTGCTACATCTCCCTCTTTTATTGGACATTAGCAAAGTCTATGATAAACCTTTAGACACAGATAGGCATTGGACAGGAAAGGACTAAAATAATTCAATGAGTTCATCCCTTCACCCCAAGACTAAAATTATGATTAAATGCCATCTTTTACTAGTCAATATATTGGTTGGTTCATACTGATGAACCGACCATGAAAAATACTCAACTGCCCTTAAAATCTGTAAAACAACCAAGTTCTCTGTATTCAGCTGCAGAAAAAAGCTTTGTCAAAAGGATGTAGGGAAATTAGAAATTTAAGCTCTTGTTTGGGGTTTTGACTGCTCTGATAGAAATAACAATAGAGTAATAACTATTACAATTGTGTAATATTTATATCATCAAAAGACTTATCTCAGGTGTACAAACTTAACAAATTCCCATGAACAAGCAAGAAATCTGAGGCAAAGTCAAGAATTCAATTTGGATCTCACCAGATTTCAGGAGAGATTTTATTCTTCAATGCTAATGTATAAATTAATAATAACAAATCCTGTGTAGGGATGTTTCATTTAAAGATTAAATCAGATTATTATCAGATTAAATCAAATTACTATGGCTGGATATATATCAGGACAAGCTGTAGGGCCTGTTGTCTGCAACATGAAAAATACTAACTATGTTTTAAGATATGAAATTAATTTGAATTTTCCTGATATCTTATAAAATCACTACAGTAAAAGATAAAAAAGAGAAGAGAGAAAGAAAAAAAAGGACAATATTTATCCAGCCAAACACAGTGAGAACTATAAAAGACGTATTCTTCCTCAAGTCTCTGTTTAAATTTCACCAGATTCTTCTTATGGAGCATGAAGAGCCCGTGATGGTGAAGCAAAGATGAAAAACCCTACCAAATAGTTAGATCAAAATGGAAAAGGGTGGTGAAAATGTGATATCAATGTTCTAGAAGCATTTAAATAAAAAATTTAATGCCAATGGACATGAACTTGAAAGGTTGAATCTTAGAAATCATTCACATAATACAGTGTTCAAAGACCGAGTATTAACCCTGTCATTTTCCTAACACATTTGCACTATGAATGAAAAAATCTTGCTTTTAAAAGAATTAATTACATTGCGTGTATTCATTTTAATTGATAGTCCAGTAGTATGTCTGGTTTTCCCTTTCCTTCCAAAACAGAATTGCTTAAGCAGACACAAGTTGAACTCAGCTCTTTTGATTAGCAAAAGCTGTTGCCTCCAGTGTTCACTAATTGCTTTCTTGTAATGCAGAGAAGGAAGCATATTTTTTGCATGTGAGTTCTGGCTCAATTAATTCTTTAAGTGAATTTTCAGTATGTTTTCAGAAAATACTATGGAAAGAAGGTATTTTCTGTCTACAGAATTTAAACATATTTGATATATTATAAATGGTTTAGGCTTAAGGATAGTTTCTGTAGCACTGCTGACCTAGAACTGAGGGAGGTCTTGAGAAGATCTGTATGATGTCACACTCCAGAAAGTGTCTCCAAGAAAAGAGGCAAAACAAAACCCCAAACTTTGAAAGCAGAGCCTTAGTAAATGGTTATATTTATATGCCTAAATTTCCATATAGTCCATAGGTCCTATTTTGCAGCTGCTGAGTGATAACTGTGACAGGCCCACCAGTGAGGCAGATCCATCCTTTACTGTTCTGCCTGCCAGGACCATTGACTCCCTTGGGAAAGGAAACAGAGCTGCTGCTTTGATAACACCATCTACTAAGCCTGGGTTGATGCAGCAGGGTGAGACTGAATTATCATAATTTCTTGTTTATTTCCCATGACATTTCAATAGAAATATTCTGCTGCATGAGAAGAAATACCCTCTGAGGTTAGGTGTGAGCTGCTGGCCCTGGGAGCAAGAGCCAACGTGCACCACAGCTGCCACGACTCAGTGCAAGATCCCACACTGCATAAACCTCTGCTGGGCCTTGCTTTTGGGGGACAGGTTCTGCATGTGAACCAGAAAGGTCTTGAAAGGAGCAGGTCTCAATTCTGAACAACCTCAGAACAAGGACTGCAAAGTGTGCTCCACCCATTTCACAGAGGCAACATGACAGAGTGTCTGGATTTATCCTGACCAGTGGGTATGGAATAATCTATTGAGTCCTCTGAATCTCACCTGAGATTTATTAAGTCAGAGGGCAGACCTGGCCATAAGTATTTTCCACTGTTTTTTCCCTGCATAGGAAAGAAAAAATGAGTACAACATCTCATTGGTTAAACAGCTCATTTGCCAGTAGAAGAGTGAAATGTTCTTTCAGTGATTTTAATCTGCTTGAAAAGTATGTGTTCATACCAGAACCCATGAGCTCTCTATTTCCTCTTACCCCTCAATGGATATTTTCTTGTTAAGGTTTATTTGCTGTTCAGCAATAATTTTTCCTTGCATCAAAAAGAATGGCTGCACTCTACCAAACGGGAAACATTCTTCTCAGAGGGATAACAGCTTTCATCCCCATTTCCTCTTTCAAAATCCAGATATGGAAAGGCAGAATTGCTTTTCCTGGGGGTTGTCTAACAGTGCAGCAAGGATGTAAACGAAGAGCCACGTTTCTTAATTGTCCTGAACATGCCAGCTGCAGCTCCATTTCCTACCCTGATATCCAAATTACAGCCTTGTAGAAGCCATGTTGTTTTAACACCTCCTCCTCTCCTGTGGGCTAAGCAACACACACCATATTCCAGCAAACTGCTGGACCAGTGCTCCAGAGATAAACAAAAATGCTAACAAAAGACACTCCATCCTACCAGGCTATGCTGATAATGCCAGCTATCAAGTTTGCCATAATTACTGCATTGCTTCTTTATACAACCCTAATTTGTCTTTTTTTATTGTATTTTTCCTGCTTGTACTAGATCACAGCTCCTCTAGGATGAATGCCACCTGCTCCCTCCTGTCTCAGCAGGACAGAAGCTGGTCCCCAGTGAGGACTTGGGACTATGAAGCTTAAAGAAGCAGAATATTTTTAGAGAAAAGTGCTTTAGAAAAGACAATGGTCTCAGTATAAATGAAGAACTAACAGCTTATACAGGGAGAAAGACTGTAAAAACCAGAAAACACTTGAGGGGAATTCAGCTGAAGAACCAGAATCAGCACACAGACCCTGACCCAAACTCCTGTGGTATTGTTTTGATAGCTCCTGTCATCACCAGGCTATGAACAATGAGTGTACAAGGCACAGCTGGATTCTGTGGGGTTCTAAAGCCTCTCTGAAACTCTTCTTATGGCACGAAAGAAACAGAAAAATCAACATCATTAACGACTGATTATGGGTTGTAGGTTTATAGAGAAAGCCTGCATACATGGACACATTTCTTATTTCCTGTCTTTGACACTTAATATTGGCTTTCCTACATCAATAAACCCCCCCTGTATACACATAAAAATCACCGAAATCATTACGAGAATCTTCAAATAGACTGAAACCTCTGCTGAGCTATTAAGGCAGAAATAACAATGCAAGCTCTTACTTCTGCTAGACAAAGCAAACCATCTGATTGTAAAAAAAATAAAGGCACCTTCATGTTATATGAAGAGAGGTCAATGAGAGAAAAGAGCAAATGCAACTTGTGTGAGAGCCCAGGACACATGCACTCACGTGGTGAGCCCCGTGTGAACAGAGGACACTGCCCAATCCTGCAGTGCCTGGGGGCTTCTCTCAGTTTAAATTTACAGGACAAACAGGCTGAATTGTCCCCAGGGATGACACACTTGATCTGAAACACAGAACGAAGAAGTATAAAACAAATATTCCAGTTTTTAACTGGAGAAGCAAAAGGCAGTTTAAAGAGATCCATTTTTCTTGATTATTCTTGAAGTGATGTTGGACAGGGGTGCTTAACCTGTTTCTTACTGCATCCATTCCCTCAAACTTCTTATCCTTTGGGAAAGGAAAGGTTTTATACTCAAATCCCAAACCCAGGAGGTCAGTTGCACTCCTTTCTCTTGGTTTTTAACATGCCTGCTTTTGTAAATATTTCATGTTTATGTTTGAACAAGCCTGTCCTAGCTGTAGACCAGCTCATGAGCCAGAGTTCTGTAAATCTCCCCCAACACATTTTCTTGAGGAAAACAGCAGTGCCAAAGGCTTTCATGCCACCATTATCTATGAGAAAGGTGGACCTAACTGAAAGGTGGGGATCAGCATTTTCAAATAACATCTACTTGTTCTTCCATGCTGCTGCTGGAGCTAGAGGTTTGCTTTGTCCAGGCACACTGCCCCAGCTCCTGCAGCCAACCTCTCTGTCACTGCCCCTGCTTTTCATCTGAGCTATTGAGCCACATAAGTGTGGTTTTGTCATTTGCAAACCCCCTTGAAAGTGTTCAGTCTGCTGGAGGAGCGAGGTGTTTGCCTGCCTTGATCTTGTGTGGGAGTCTCCAAGCTGACAGACAGTGCTCTCTCATCCATCTGCTCTCCTGACACTTCCTGGGAGGGCAGAGTGTGGATGGAGAGCTCCAGCCCAGCAAAGAGCTGCACCAATTTATTTATTGCTCTACAAAGCCCACAGAGAGAGACTCAGGGTTTCTCTAAATGCTCCCCCATGACAATACAGGAGGAGTACAGTCAGTGGGAGCCCTTGGGAGCTCTCCTCACACGCTGCTGTGTGATTCTCCTGTTTATCCACAAAGAGTCTGTGTGTTTCTGCAGCAAGCACAACATCAATCTCTTTACAGGGTGTAAAACCAGAGAGTCCTCTGGAGCATCTAGAGACTTGGCTACAGCCCATCTCTTTCTTTTTCCAGAGATGCATGAGGAATAAGTGATGGATTCAACACAAGGAGTACCAGTTGAAGAAGAAATCTCTTCCCAGAAAGACTCCTGCAGACAAAACCTTACTTACAAAAACCCATTACAAAAAATACACTTTGTGGAAACATTTTTGTGCATGCTCAAGGATAAGAATACATGACCATGTGGAAACAATCCTGTAGTTTGTGTATATATTTACATATATCAAGGTGTGATATCCCAAAGCCCTTAAGTCTAGAGTTTCTGTTCTACTGAACAGAACAAATCCAGTGTCCCTTAGTGAATCTGTGGCCTCCAACTCCCTTATACAGATGGCCTTGAAAATTCTAGGGTAAAAACATGATATAATACAGCTGTAGGACATTTCAAAAAGGTTTTCAAAAGCCAATACTTTCCACAATTAATACAATAACAATAAATAAATAATAAATAATTAACATGTTTAAAATAATTATTAATTAATAAATTAATATTTAATAATTAATTAATACAATAACAATAAATAACAATAATACAAATAATAATTAATACAAGACCAAAATTAATAGTTATGGAAATCCAGCAGCAAGCACTCTATTGAAAAAGAAAAGAAATATAGTGCTTTGGATTCTGAAAGAACAATTGTTATTTATGTAAATTTGCCCGGCAGTAGTTATTTTTAAATACCATCATATACTTGTTTCATATTTACTGCTACTTACTCCCTTTAGAGATTCCAGTAATTGAGTTGTTATTATTGTAAAATAGACCTTTAACTTTTTTGGCTAATTCTAAAATAAGTGTCTGAATGACAGAAGAATATGATTATGTTTGAAGAATTCAGTTTTCTGCTTCCCCAAAGCAAAGATTTCTACTGCTAGCAGAGAGTGAATAAATGAGATGGAAAGATGGAGAGTGATTACACCTGTTATAATTAATTTCCAAGTAAGTTTCATGTCAGAAGCTGGGTTTCCAGGGAAGTGAGCAACCTACTACAACACCAGGTCATTTTTCTTGTTTCAGATGAAATGTTTGCAACATAGTTATAAATACAACTTGAGTTACAAAATAAATATAAATACATCTGTGCATGTTATTTTAGGAGCCAATGAAATTCAATGGCATGGATTCTATTCAATACAGAAAATATTTCAGTGCAGGAAGTAAACCTAAAGCTTCCTGTGTACAAAATTGCTCCCATCTAAAAATATCCCATTCTGTATAGAGACTATAGAGTGAGTTACATCTCAAGAGATACTGCTGAGTATGTGGCAAATACTCCTGCAAAAAGCCCCATTTTAAAACAGAAGCAGCAATAATTCTGTGAATATCTCACAGGTATGCACAACCTTGCAGGTGCCTTCCAGACCATTTCCCTTATTGTCACCAAGGTCCATCTATCTATCTGTATAAGAGAGGAATCACAGGCTCAGCCCAACATTCACTAAACCATTCCAGAAGAACAAGAGAGCAGCAACTCATAGGAGGAGGAAAATGCAGCTGTTCAGGAAAGGACATAAACACAGAGATTCTACCTGTGTACCAGATTCTACCAGATTTTCTACCTCTGGTAAGAAAATCCCCTGCAGGAGACTACAAAATAATAGACAATACAATGAACACAATGTATGACTAGGGTGGGAAGGCCCTATTTGGAGTTTCTGAGAAGTATTTAGATTACCTGAACAAAGTTAGATGCTCAAGATCTCTGCACTGCCTTTGGCAAGAGCGAAGAACTTCCAGGAGTGGAAAGGTGAGCTTGGGGAAAAAGCCAAGTCTTTAAAGCCAAGTGAGGCTTATCGTCTCCTAAGAGACATCAGACATAATGGCCTGAAAGCAAAAACTACGGGGTGAGGTGCTGTGACCTCCACAGGCAGGAGGTGTGGGTGTCCTCTCCTATCAGCCTTCCCTGGCCCCAGCAGCTGTGTGTGCCTGAATTTACCAAGTCAGCAGCAACAGCAACTCTCCTTTAAAAAGTCTCCGTGGAACATTTTAATTAGTTTGGTCTTATGGCTCATCTAAAACACTTCTGATAGCACAGTGTACACTAAAGCAGTGCTATGAATGTCTAAAAATATAAAATCTAATTATGGCAGCTCTGCAACCAGAGTAATGAGAAGCGAGTGTGACTGATAAGAAGTGAGACAGGCTAACGAGCTGAACCACTGTAGTTCAAAGGAAAACAGAGGTCTAAAGGAAGCACCTGTGGTATTGCCTGGGGGGAGATATGTGGACTAGGAAATATGAACATATTGCATTAAAAAAGATACGATACTAAATAGATACACAACATTGGTAATTATTAGAGCAGATACTTAGCATATGGGCAACGTAAATTGTTAACAAGGTTGTGTAAGACTGAAGATGATTGCTAAGGAAAATACAGCTGGTGCAGTGAATGAGAAATTACCTGCAGTAGATAAGAGAAAGCTGTGACTCCAAGTGCTTGGATTCATTCTGCTGGGCAGGCAGAGCTCACTAGAGGCTGCATGGCCACCATACACAGAGTTATTTCTGAGCAGTTATTCTGCCTGAGCAATTACACATGGAGCAGCCAGCGAGGCAGAGCTGCCAGGATCAGAGACAGGGAAGGAGAAGTCAAAGCAGACATGTATGAGAAGCAGGAACAGTGAGACAAAACTGATGGTTTTGCCTTCCTTTATGTAAAGAACACACTCTATCACATCAGTTAATGCACCCACAGCTCCAACACGTTTTCTGCTGGACTCTCAGCATCTGACCCAACCCTTTGCAGAAATGTTTGCCACCAAACAACACAGTTGCCCAGTGAAATATCAGTGAAGTGTCTGTATTCATCTAGACTTGCCCAAGCTCATCAATTACTGATCAATTTATACTCTGTGAGAAACAATGAAAGCAAAGCATTTAGTAACAACTTGATTGTTCTACTGCTAGTACCAACTTCATTGTTCTGCTGCACACCAAAATTGCTGTAAAAGAAAACAGCACACTGTTGTACAGAAGATGGCAAAAGGACAGGAATGTTCCCACCATTCTGCTACAGCCACCACTTCACAGCAAGTTTTGTGTCTGCATGTCTGGGCCTAAGAAAGTTTACCCTCCCACAGAAGTACAGAATTACAGAATCACAGAATCATTTGGGTTGGAAGGGACCTTAAAGATCATCTTATTCCAGCCCCCTGCCATGGGCAGGAGCACCTTCCATTACCCCAGGTTGTTCCAAGCCCTGTCCAACATGGCCACGGACACTCCCAGGGATGGGGCAGCCACAAATTGTCTGGACAACCTGTTCCTTCTACCCTTGGATTTTTTCTATGTGGTTAAAATACATAATCAAGGGGATTCTTTTCTATGTGCATACAGCACTGGGGGGATGGAATGAAATATGGACAATTCTTGATGAGATTTCCTTTGCTTAGTTTATCCAATTCGTATTAACAATAATGTTTTTTCCTGTTCTTACTGGTCTCCTCAAATGTTTCTCACAAATTATACAATCAAGTATTAAACAGTGCATGTATATATTTGTTTTCGTTCTCAGGTTGTGATGATGGAGACCTTAACCTTACCAAGTATCAAAGCTGTAGATACAGTCCTACTTGACAATATTCAGTAACTTACTTTCTTACCCTGCTGCCTCCACACTAGTATTTTTAGCTCAGTGCTGATTTTCCAATCTGTCTAGGCTGTCATTCAAGACATGGGGAATACCAGAAATGATGCATTTGGTTTTGACAGTACCCCAGACTTTTTTTTAAAAATAACCAAGGAAAAGACTTTACAGCATTGTTTGAAAATATCAAATTTCCATAGGGGTCAATAGAGCTGCTTCCCGTATGCAATTTATTCACCAACAAGTTTCATGGGTTTTATGAGACTATTCACCTTCCTGGTTAATAGAAAATCTGTACTTGCCATGGCAACCCCTATATCAGATGGCTCTACAGTAATACCCTGGAAATATACCATGGATTTTTTCAGTCTCCATAATCGATCCGGTCATAAATGTCACAGTAACTTGTCATTAAACCCTCCCCTCTAGCAACTCTGGTAGTTGTTTGATCCTTCCTGCCTCTCTGTCACTCTGTTCCCTGTGCACAGCTGCATTGTTCTGCATGCAGCCTTTTCCCAAAGCTGTCACTTGCCAGAGGTGTCAGTCCCCAGAGATCCATGGCTGGGGAGCTGATGACAACAGGCAGATTCACACACACCCACTGGTTACAGCCCTGATCACTTCCAGACAGCTCTGACAGCCAAGTGCAAGCCAAGAAGGGAAGAAAAAAAAAAAAAAAAGAAGGAAAATCTTGCAGTTTAATAGCAGGATAAATTATTTGTCTGTGCCCTTCACGTGACACCTTGGATTTGGTGTCAGGCTCACCAGCTGACACTGGGACACACTGCCTTTGGGAATAGGACAGACCTGTCCCACACCAACAGCATCTGAAAGGAGTGCCCTGAGCAAAGTGAATCCAGGAGATGGGGTGGAATTCAAATTCCATCAGCTCCTGACTGTCATGAGACTCCCAGTGTATTGCCAGGCCTAATTCCTGCTGCCTCGCACTTTGCATTGCAATCAGAAATGTGAGTGTAAAATGCTTCCACATCAAAATTACCAATGCATTGACACTGACTGCAGGGAGGGGAAAATGCCAGCAGAAGAGGAAATATTGGAACCTCAGAACTAAGCATGTATTTTGAACAAATTTTTTTGTAATCTGGAAATACAACCAGATAGAGGTGACATTTTGCTAAGGGGGAAACATAGAGTGAGTATATAAAAGGGGAAAAATATTTTAAATTATCTGAATAAACTAGGAGCTAAGTGAAAATTTTATGCAAATGATTTAGAAAAAAATAAGGTAATGGTACTGCAGAAAACTGCACAAAAATGTAATGTATTCTTTATAAGAGCATGCACTGCAAAACACTGCATAGGAAAATGAGGAAGTTATGGTGGGTCACATCCTAAAAAATTCTGAAATGTGTGTAGTACACTGCAACCCTCCAAAAGCTGTGTAGCAGAAACTACACACCTGCACATCTGGGGGTACTGACTAAAGTCCAGACTGCTAGAAGTATATAAATATTAGCAAATCCTTTATCCAAAATGTCAGATTCATCTCATCTTATTCTTTTCCACATTATTTAAATACACAGCAGGGCTGTGTTATCCATTGCAGCACAGCTGTTCTGGAGGCAAGCCAGAGTAATTCAGGAGGGAATCAGATCCACTGTGTGCCCAGTGCCCTCTCTATGGACAACTCATTATACTTACATTAATTAAGAGAAAGATTATTAAATATGTAAAATTTTAAATTTCCTTTGCTATATTTAGACCAGGAGTAGTGAAACTGCCCAAGGTTCACAGCATTTAGAAGCAAGACACTTTCCAATGACAGAAAATAAAAAAGTTCCCAGTTGGAGAGCCTTGACTTTGTTTGGATCTCATAATTTGAGGAATCATTTTCTAAAATTACCTCTTGTACAGTAAAATGACAATGATTGGGATTGCTATGTTAGTGTCTCCTGCTGTGCAAAACATTCACTCAGTGGGCTCAGGATACAAAAGTAGCTGCTTTACAAATAATAACACAGCTTAACTATCATTTAATAGCTTGAAAAACATCATACGAGTTACAAAACCCTTTGGAACGAGGACAACTAATTTCAGCATCTCGGTTGTTGTCATGTTTAATCACTTTCCAATGCTGGTGGCTGTTTTGGTTTCTTCCTTTGTTTTTAATTGCTGCAAATTTTTTAATTCCTGGTTCAAACAACTTAATTTCACAGTTTTTAGATTAATCAGTGATCACTTGAGGGGGAAAGAATTGCTGAAGTTCATCAGCATGTAGCAAGGAGAATCAATGTGATTTTGCAGAAAAGCATTTTGAGTCTACCTTCCTGAGCAACATGGCTTTAAACTCTAACACTTGAATGTAATATTGGGAGGATTGCCTGGGTATGTGACTTTCAGGGATTCTTTGCTTAATTTACAGAGCTGATCTTCACTGCCAGCACCAAGGCTGTGTCAGCTCCAGGGCTGGTGTGTTTAAAGTCTGGGAAAATAACTCTCTCCCTAGAACAAAAGTCTCTCCTGGCTCTGAGTTTTCATTCACACTCCAGGGAAATTTGCCTGCCCATCTCCTCTGACTGCCTCGTGCACTAATGTATCCTCTTGGAAATAACAAAGTACATACACATCAATTTAGTGAAGAACTTCTGAGGAGACTGTTAGCAGGAATTCAAACACCACACGAGAGTGGGAGCTACTTCCGAGAAAAAAATAAATCTGTAAATAAATCTGTTTTCTGCCCAGAATTTCTACTTGTTCATACAAGTAGAAATTTTTTTTCTGTAACTTTTTCCCAATATCTTGATGGTCACGCTGAGGCCATGGTTGGGGTGAGAGGTGCTGCCAGAGGGGTGTGTGGTACCCAGAACTGCCCTCACCAACACACCCCAGCTGCTCAGATTGATGGGAGCAATGCTGAGCTCTAGAAACTTTCATAAATAAAAGCTTCAGCCTTCAATAAGTCAGGCAGGCAAAGCAATGGGATTTCTTTCACCCCTATTTGAATGCAAATCAAGTGTTTGACCCAATAAATAATTGTGATTTCCCATTTCCTACACGCTGAGGGATCAAGTGCTTCCTACCCCGTTAAAGGAGGTTGTGTTCAGGGAACCTCTATCCAACAACTAGGAGAGGGGATTTATCAGGGTCACTCAGTCATCTCCTCAGCATTTTTTCAACCATGGCATTTTACCACTGCCTTTTTGTTTTACAGTCTCCCTAAGTAAAGTAGAAAACAAGAGACGTTTTCTTGTGGTTTTAGAATGGCACATTTTTCTTTTATTTACGTATAAATACAATCTTACCTGGCCTTATTTGCAGGACCAGTTCTGAATTCAAGGTCTATCCAGACATTATTTCAACACCCAGCAATAAATCCCTGAGTCTAAGCCTCTGTGTATGTGCAGGGCCTTTACATTATCTGTAATCCAACCAGCAATAAAAATAATCATACATCACTTCTGTGAACACAAAAATACTGAGAACATTTGTAAAGGTCCAGAAACTCCCAGATCCAGCTCTCATACTAAGGACTTCCATCACAGGTACTGCATCCCTACTCCTATAATTAAAGGTGCCCACATGTCTCCTCACACCATCAGCTTCCCTCAGTCTGTCCACCAGCTGCAATCCTTTCTCAGCGTTTTAACACTGTTAAACAAGATTATCTGTATCAAGGCAGTCTTTGTTCACACCTCACCAAATACAGCACTAGGTTCAGCAAGGCAGTAATGGATGAGACACTGACTCATTTTAAATTATTCTTTGTTAGATAGCTTAGCACAGAATCCTCAGTGGGCCGTTTTTCCAAACAAATATTTCTGCACTGAAACTTACCTGGGGATGCTCAAACTCATAATTGGAGCATTCCATGCAATAGAGAGGAGAATAAAGGTATTAATGTTTTATTTAGTCTGAAATGAGTTGCTTCAGTTGCAGCTACAGTGACTTCAACCTCTTTGATTCTTATCTCTCTTTCAATGGCTATAAACTGGTCCATTTCTACTGCTCTACTCTGATTTGATATTTATCTGATCTAGGTCAGAATCCGGCCAAGTGGGATCTTAGGAAAATAAAGCAGCCCAAAATTTACTCCTGGCTGGTCTATCTCTCATGCCACTGAAAATATGCTTATCTTTAGTTAATAAATTTCACATTTCTGTAACTTTATTTCATCATTTTAGAGCCTGTCATTGTCATTCCTAGCAGCTTGCTCCCCAAAATGCTTTAGTTATTTTGACACTATTATACTGTTAATATCTTGATGAACTCTTACATCTTACAGTATTGGCTTTATAAAACATGAGGCAAATGGTTGTGAATTGATACTGAGAAAAGCCTAAAAGCAGCAAAACACCTGCAAGGAATTAGCTCTGTCATGGAAAATAAAAGCTGCCACCCATTACTCCAGAATTACCTGTATCCCTAAACTAGAAAAATCCAACATATCCATCCCAGTGGGGGAATAAAAACAGAGCACCTAAAGAACAAAATAGAATCCTGCATCTCTAGTTAGTTCCCTGTTCATTTTGAGTTTATAGATGCTCAAGGGACTATTTCAGTGTTAAAACATAACTCACAGAAGACACAGGAGATAAAAGAAGCTGAAACATTTTGATGGAATATTTCTCAAAGGGAAAATTTGTTTTTGAAAGTCTCTTTTTAGGCCTTCTTTAAACCTCTAGGTCCTGTGCATTGTCTTTTTCTGTAATTTTCCCCCAGTTCTGATTTTCACTGCTCTTTTTACAGGCTGTGAATTCTCTTGAGAATTTCAGATCTGCCTTCTTCATCTTTTTTAACCCAAGGGCTTTTAAACTCTGGAAAGCAAAAAAAATATTAAGAAATAAGCCTGGAAATAGAGAGAGGACCAAAAATGGCCACTGGGTGTCTTGAAGGAGGTGGGAAAATAGATTATTATAGAAGAAAGAGAAAGGTAGTAATTCCAAGAGAAGACTGCAGTTACCCACCATTTCCATCATCCAGAAGCAAAGTATTTAAGGGCAAAATTCAGATAAAATCATGACTCTGAAGCTGCCTTAGATAGTGAATACATTTTTATAGACCCATGAAGAGTTTCTGCTATTCCAACTTTTGTACCTCTAAACCACGAATACCCATACAACTCCCAAACAAAAAATTATAATCCTTCTTCATCATTCACATTTTATTTATGTGAATTTATACACTGAATTATGCAAGAACAGCCATAATCACCTGGCTGGTTGGGAGACTAATGTGAACTGAGTCTCACATGCCTGTTCTGGTGCCTTCTCTCTGGGGCTCCCAGTCTGGGTTCCCTTGCTCATGCTGCTCTGTTTCAGCTGGCAATCCAGAAGCCCTGGCTTTACTCAGATGTTGAATTTTGGCTCTGAAATCCACCATGAAAAGCTGCAGACACAGAGATTTTGTTACAAAAAGCAGCACTCTGGAATTGCTGCCTCTGTGCTGGGCAGCCAGGAACAGGCCTTGAGGGTCTGCAGCCCTTTGCCAGTCAGAGATGCTGGATTTGAACGTTGCCCTTTCCTACAAGGCTCGAGAAATCCCATTTCACACTGGAACAAACAAGGAAAAGGAACAGGGAAATTATGGTATTTGAGTGTTTTTGAAATCATTTTCTCAGGCAGTCTTTTCAAAATACTGTAACTTCTAATAGAAAAGAACTGAAGAGGTTTAAGGAACTTTAGTTAAAATTGACTAAAATTCAAAAGGCCTAAGGTTCAAAACTCATTTGTTACTCAGCCATCAACTCCTCCTGCTCTTCAGCAATCAGTTTCACTGCAGGTTACTGATACACTGCCTTGATTAAGCTAATGAAGAAATGGAGATAGTTTCTTTTTTTGCCTGTATACTCAACTGTAGAAGGAACATGTGATAGCTGTAAATTATTTATTATTTGGAGGTGAGGGGATGGCAATCAGTAACGGCACAGTTTGTAAAGATTATTCTCCTCTGCTTTGCTAAGGTCTAATGTGAGCAACATTTGATTATTTGATGGATCATTTCAAACGTGACTGTGCAAAAACTATGCAAGACTCAAAATGCTTCAAACAGCTTGTCAGCTCTACCAAATTAGCTTTAGGACCACAACATGAGAAAACTAATGTGGGTTTTTCATTATAAGAGTAAAGCAGACTTTCAAAATAGGAATATCAGTAGTAATAACCAACAGTTTAAGAGATATTCTCTCCTTGCAAACAGACAAATGTCAAAAAGGCATACAGGAGAACAGAACAGGAATATTGTGGTGGAAACTGCATAAAGCTGATCTTTTTTATAAATTTTATCTCTTTTATAAATCTTGAGCCATCAGCAAATACCAGAAAAGCAGAAGTTTTTTGCACATCCCACACCCTGATGCACCAGTGTCACTGCTCAGCTTTACAGGACTCCCTGTGGCCCCTGTTTTGCCCCTCTGGGTGTTTGTGCAGCCACCCATCCCTGAGAGTGGTGCCACCTTTCCCCCCAGAAAATCCAGAAATGCAACGTGGAACATGTTCTCCAGCTCAGGAAGACAAGGAAAGCAGCACTCAGTCTGAAACTCCCATGAAACAGCTTTCAATGTGAAAAAATTATTCCTCTTAATATTATGGCACATTTGCTTCTCAGAAATCAGACATAACCAATTTTAATCCCCAAGTTTTCCAGTGAAGAACAGATAATGGGAAATCCTGGACTAATTCTCCTAGGAGGCTGTGTAACTCAGTTGCACACTTCAATATATTCACAAATAATGACTGACAGCATCTAAGAGGAAAAAGTCACAAGAAAATCAAAGTTAATTTTCAAATTCCACCAAAAATGCCTATAATGGAACCTCCTTTTAACCCAATTACTTAACTATTGTAATTCACATAATTGTATTTGTTTATTATTTTTGTTCTGCACAGTACCAGTAAAAGAAAACCTGGTTTGCTTATTTGGAAGAACAGTTTGGAAAGTTTATTTGCCTACAGTAGATAGATCTGGAGGCCTTCCAGGCAACATATTACTTAGATTCTCAGAAAACAGTAAGATTTTTCACAAATAATGGAAATCTGAATGAATTTATATGTTATAAATCAAAATATTTGCAGCCATTGCCTCAAATATGTTATAAGCACATTAGGGTTATAATTTCAGAATATGCAGTCAAGAATCCATAAAGAAATCAATAAACCTGGTAAAAAAATTTCAACTAATTCATTTCCAGTGGGGAAAAACATATTCTAGCACACATTCACAATTTAGTCACTAAGAACACTGATTTTTAAATAATATCAGGAGAATGAAGAAAGACACATATTTCCACTATTAAAATTTCTAAATAGAATATCTTTGGGTTCAAGGCTGATTTACTTTTTAAAATGCTAATAAATTTATCCCTAAAAAAAAATTCAATATTACCTAGCACAACAGTTGGCAAAAAGTTGAAATTCTCATGAGAAATTCAGACTGAAAGGGCTGAATATCACAAGCACACAGAATTGTCATTTTTTTGCCACAAATCACTTCAAGACAAATTAAAAATAGATTTTGGTCTGAAAACATAGAGAATATTAAATGAGCAGGTGAAGAGCAACAAGTACCATTGAGCTGCCTCCTCCTGATGCACAGGGCAGAGGCATGAGATTGGTCAAAGAGATTTTCAGGAGTTTCTCTTCCCACATCTGCTGGAAGCGATGCCCTGCAGAAGAAAAGAAAGATTCACATGTTCTGTGTCTTCCTGACCCACTTTTTTTTTTTTTTTTTTTTTTGAGATAATGCCAATTTTTCAGTGTAAAATAATGGGAGATGAGGGAAAGGGAAGGAAAACAAGCCCTTCTACTTCAATGCGAGGCTTTCAGGGAGATGTAGCATGAATATTTCATGCTCACAGTCTCATCTATATGCTCAGCCTCCTAGCTGACACTATAGTTTCCATGATGTCCTTATAAAAATGGAAATGAGGAGCACAAATATAAAACCTCGTGAACTTACTTGGTGCAAGTGCTGCAAAAGGAAACCCACTCCTGTATTAAGTTTACAAAGAGAAATGAAGATGAAGAATTTCAGCAACATTTAAGATAAAAAAGGCCAATCTAACAGCATATTTAGTTTGGGATGAAAGCTGGGAGTTTTAGAGATTTGACTTTAAAAAACCCCAAACAAACCAGTGTAGAATAAAATAAATCATAGAATAAAATCATGAAAAATTGCAGAAAAACAACCAAGACCTTCAGCTTAACATTTCTGAAAAGGAGCCAGTCTTTATTGACACTATACATGTTTCTCCTGCTCTGTGTAAAGCAGATTTTGATCTTGGATAACCTGGACAGAAATGAACTTTGACCTGATTGAATCGAGCCTTCCTAGCATGTACAAAAATCAATATGTGCCATTTAGTTAATAGAAGAATACAACTAGGATAAAAATACAAAAAAATTAAACAGCAAACACATCTGTGTATGTACTGCAGAGCTCTGACCAAAAATATTAACTCAGATTTAATTAACACATACTAATGCTTGTATCTGTCTCTGACTTTTCACAGGAAGCATTGCAGAATATAATTAATGTTCCAAAAATAGATGCAAGTTCAGAACACTATTATCTTGAAGAATTTAATTGGTGTTGCTATTCTATGAAGTACAGCAAAATGCCTTTTTTTTCCAATAAGTTTAAGAATGAAAGGCTCTCTTTCCAAATCTAATTATAGATATTTTAAAGGTGAGGGAAAGTGAAGCGAAGAGATAACACCTGTATTGGAATAAAATATCCCTGTTGGCGTATTCAGCTCACAGTAATTATCAAACGAGATGAATTCTCAATAAATGGTTAACAGAGTGGGGGGAAAAAAATAAAGCTGAATATTCTTATTGTAAAAATTGCTGTGTTGTAGCAAATTCACACATCCATCTCAATCTGACCCTGAAATTATTGGGACAGATCCTTTCAGCAAAGCTTGCTGCCACCAAGATGATGCAAACAGAACCAGAGGATGTCCCAGAGCTCTGCCTGCTTTTGCCTCTGTGGTGTCAGGATGGGAGATTTGTGGGTGCTCCACTCTTTCCTCCTGAGAAAATCATCCCACCCAGGACTGTCAAGCCCTGCTCTTGCCAAGCCATACCCAACACTGGAGTGATGATTTATCCACAGCACTGTTCTATACCGAGCCAGTGAAATAACTGTTCTTTTCAGATCCCTCTAAAATGATGTTTTGGATTCAGTAGTGAAGGAATGATAACTGCGTTAGAATTTCCCACCAGAAATTTTATAACCATTCTTCTCTTCAAAATACTTCAAGCTGCTGGAGTGCCTGTAAAATGGATTGTCCTTGAGAGATGAAAATGGAAATATAAGCACAGTGTAGTAATGGGAACACAAGGAAACATTCTATACTTCAAGATCAAGATGCTATTTCTGTAGCACCATACCTGATCTGTGCAAATTTTTCTGAAAAATTGGAATAGAAAGAAAATTTCTTCTGCAGTTTCATATATAAAATGAAAGTGAGAAGTGGGTGGGTTCCTGATCATAGAGAGTTCTTTAGGCAAAGGCAGAACAATACTCAGATTTTGAAAACATCCATCTTTTATGTTTAGATGTAAAGAATACGTATTTTGTGTGGATAATTGACTATTAAAATGGGCATACAGGGATGCTTCATCATTTGATGCCTTGAAAAATCCTCTTTTCTAGCTCAATTAAAAATTATGTTGGTTGATAAAAGGACAATTTATCAAATTCTAGTGGCTCATGCTGAGCAAGTTGTCACACCAGATTATTTTAGAAGGGCATCTGTCATTTGAGTCTATCAAAACCTCTCTGTCCACAACACACAGACAGAACACTCCAGTGAAATATTCTCATAATGCCATTTGGATTCCAGAAATCAGCCTTTGCAGTGCTGTGTCTGATGTTTGACACCAAAAATTCACATTTGGTTGACTCTGGGGTTTAATTTTGTATATAACAGAGTTTGGCTCACTGACACGGAAAGAGACAAGTCACTATCCTGAAAGGAAAGGCAGAAGAAGCAGTATAGATGTCCTCTTCATGTCCCCACTTCTGCTGAATGGAATTACCTTGAGACTTTCTAGATAATTTCAGTAGAGAGTAGAAAGAACAAGCTGTCTTAAAAAAAAAAAAAAAATCTGTGAATCCCTAGGGTTTTTTTTTGGCTTACAAGTGCTTTGATTTATTAAAAGTTATACACATTTACTTGCAAAAGTTCATATTACAGCTCCAGGTAAGCTGAGGTCAGGTTGCTTAGGAAGAAATTTGCACTTAAATGAACCAGCCTTTCAGCCTGACAAAGATGAAGCCATTCAGCACTGACATTTCCCCAGTGGATCTGGGATCAGCAGTGAGGGGAGGGGCAGTGCAACTTCCAGGTGCCAGAATTGCTCACTAAAGTGAAGACAACTTTCAGTAGAAAGCAAATGCTTTCAGTAGAGCAAGAGGGAAGAGAAAACACAACCCAACAACAAAATCCTGAGCAGACAAAATATCATCCTATAGGCTGCAGCAAGACCTAAATCTCACCCAAATAAGGGCACAGAAGATGAGAGGGGAAAACTCCAAATTCTTCATGTAGGGACTGAATAACGAGCACCATGTATTCACAAAGGACAGCTTGTGCTATGATAACAGCTTTGAAAATAACTTTGCTTTTAGGAGAGGCATGCAGAAGATTGAGAGGAAAGGGAGATTGGACACAGAATGACCAAAGTATATAATGTGGCAAACCAGAAATCACAAAACTAACCTCTGAGCAATATATTGTCTTTAGAAAATTCCAAGAATCTCTTTAAATGCCTATTTATTTCCTCACTTGGTTGCTTTGTTCAACAGAGAGAGCACCGTGTGCCAGATAAAAATGTCTCCCACATATCCCTCCTGTCAGATAAGAAAAGGAAGCACATGAAAAGAGAACAGCAGCCTAAAGTATGGTTTGAAAAACAATGAAACAGACTTTAAAACGCCAGTGAAACAGAGATTAGGGAAAAAATTCAATATTGTCTGAAAGATCAGATCTTTAGTGACCATTTGACATCCTGTGATACCATGAGAGGCCCCAAAACACTTTCCCCTGGGATGGTGGCTGCTCTTCTCCTTGTTGGGCAGGGGTGATCCTGGATCACAATGAGCTGAAGCATTTTGTGTGTGCTCACAGTGCAGGTCCATGGCAGGGTGAGGGACAGGCCCTGGACTCCCACCCCACAGCACTTTTCAGAGACATTCTGCATACTTTTTATTAAAACTGACTACAACTAGGAATTCCCAGTGAGCCACAATTGCTTTATGCAATCATAGCACGCCTAGGAATGGTATCTCAGACAAAAATATTTTTTCCCCAAAAACCTGATGTCTCATTCCATCATGCATTTTTCTGCACCCCAAAAAAAGGCACACAGGACCAGCTAGTTTAGATATTAGCTCAGTATCAGCTGCATTGGTATCACCCAAACTGCACCAGTGTTTTGTCCAATATTTTGTCAGCTCCACATTCAGACCAAAGCTGCCCAGTAATATTGTAAAATGATAAACCAATACTGTGTCCCATATCACAACTGAGCATAAACAAAGCTTAAAAATACTATATTGCTCTGACTACAATCTCTCATGATACTGTTAGATGACATTGAAGGAAAACATAGGTGAAAGGACGGCACTTTTTGTTATAAATTGTCTGGTCACAGCTGCCCTTATAAACTGGGGAGCTGTTGCTATTTGTTACACCTGAAAACAATGAGAAGAAAGCTGTACAGTGCCTCACATCATCTCTTACCACCAGTTACTGACAGCAGAGGCCATCCTGACAATGGGTTGGCTCAAGCTGAGATACTGTACGTCATTACCACACAGAAGTCTCCTGAATTACCTTCAAGATGTGCATGAGGAGTCACGGAGCACACTGGTAATTATTTGTGCCCCAGCAGTGTGGTGTGTTTTACAAGGGACAATCAAGGACTCAAGTGGAATATCTGAAAGGACTTGTTTTGATGTGTTGCCAGTTTAGTTGAATTTAAGAACACATACAGGTAAAGAAAAAAATGTTCAATTATCCTGTGGGGATTTTATTCTACGCTGTGAGAAGATGTGTAATTAGATTCCTGCAACGCCCGACTACACTTTTGGATTTTCCAATTTAGGTTTGATTACCTGATGATTAATAAAATTTTGAATTTCACTTCTGATCTTCCTCCATAGTTTGCAAGTAGGAACACTCCCCATGACTGCAGAAGAATCTGAGCTCCTCCTGAGGAGGGGCAGTCACTCCACAGGAGTAGGAAAGCAATGCACTCACACCCTGCACTGAAAGCAGCCGTGCAGGAACTGTCAGGATCACAACCCTCTCTGCTCACAACCTCTCCTTAGTCTGTAAAAAGGATAGACTGCTCACAGCTCTAAAAGATGCTCCTTGTTTCATTCATATTCCTCCCTGCACCCTGGAGATGCTCAGGAGACATAAACCTTTCCCACCACAAATGTCTCACCCTGTCACCTAAATGCAGACCTAGAGGGAAGCAGCTGCAGCCCTGCACCTGAGGAGCCACAGCCTTCAGAGAAGGAAATCCCTGCCCTAAGGAGCAGCCTTTGGAGCACCTTCATCCACCACCACACCAGGAAAATGATAAACAGGTCCAACAGCAGACAGTGGAAAAATCAGGCTAAGGTAACTTACGACACCATCCACCACACAACCCTCATTAAATTCACACAGCTAAGGCTGGCTTGGGAGCACCAAAGGATTTAATGTGCAGCAAAGGACATATTCCAAGCATAAATACATAAGACAGATGAAAAGAGGACAATCCAGTTAAGGTAGGATGCACAGAGTGCTGGAGAAAAGGTGGTAAGAAAACACTAAATGAGCTTTCAGCAAAATTCGAAAGGGGAAGCAGTAGACAGGGACTAGACAAGAGAAATACTGTGAAATGATGATTCATATCAAGGCCTCAAATAGTAAGAATGGTTCAAGGAAGCATAAAATTCAAACAGATGAATTTATCTGATTTTTGGTCCTCAGTCTGTGTGAATCATGGAAAACAACATAAATTTGGCATGGAGGGATTCTGTTGTACTCCATTACTTTAGATGGAGAGAACGAAGACTGGAGGGCAAGTCACTGCCCCTTCTATCATCTATCCAGTAGTATCCCACTATTAACAATGTAACAAAGGCAGCATTTACTAGACTAGATGACAAAAAAGAATGTAAATTTTCAGCAGGAAAACAAAGCACCGGAAATGCTGGATGAAACACAGGGAGACAGTATGGTTCAACTTTGTTAAAGAATGTACTAGACAGAACTGAGAATATCCTTACAATCATATGTTGCTCTAGTGAACTATGTTGCTTTTATAATTGCAACTAATTTAGGCACTGGAATGTGCAGCCTGAAATGCCTGCTCATCACCACCTATCAAAGCCTCTTCCCTTGTCCCCAGAGCCTCACTGCAAGGTTTTGCCTCAAAGCCAAAGTCAAGGGAAAAGCAAGTCCCAACTGTACTGTGAAGAAGAGCAGGAGGTAATTTCTTCTTTAAAATAAGCACTAACTCATACTGGCTGCTGTGGCTTTGTTTTAAAATTTACCCAATCACCACAGAAAAGAACAATTAGGAAAACCTTTCAACTCAGAAAATGGAGCACAAGCAACAAGCTTTTGGACATTGCCACAGGTAACGTCAAGAGACATCATTATTCTGGTTGTGTTATTTTTTCCTCATAATATTTACAAAGCTCTTGCAGTGGGTGCCAGACTTCTACCTGTGCCACCTACATACCAAGAGAAATTTGAAATGTGAAGGATGGGAATGGAACATGGCTGAGATTTTACTTTACACCAGGGGTAACTGCTGTGGGAAAAGCATGTTGCTAAGAAAGAACAATATCCTCAATTTACCAACTGCCAAAGTATCTGCTAAGGAACACAGAGATGAACATTAACATCCAGCAACATCCCTGAAACTTGTGATGTTTGGAATTGTAATTTAACATTAGCAAAGAACAATAAAGCAAAAGCATGAAAGGCAAATCCTCCCTAGCATGTTTCCTCTTTCAGAAGACTGGTTCTCATTATGTTGAGCCTTCTGTTCTCAAACTCAGAACTTGAAAAAGCTATTTTGTGTACAAAGAAAGAAAAAGGGACTGTGTTTTTCGGCTTAAAGATGATGAATGCATCATTTGCTGTTAGAGGTAATGAGGATTTCAGTTGCTTTTGGCCCCTGTAGGATTTTCTGAGCTTTGGCAACACGAATAAACAACAATCTATATTAATGAACAGCTCCAAAGGCTTGGATAAGATGCATAACTCACATTCACGTGGAATGGTACCACCATAAATCGTACATGTTGTGTGTAACAGATTTAGGCAGCAAACAGATGTGCCCTAATGCAATTTTAGCTCCATCTGCACCATAATTCTGCAGGAAAAAACCAGAAGCCTTTGGCCGAAGGACAGATTGCTGCACCTTCACCTCCTAAAGTCACTGTAGCAGATAGCCTGCTCACCCCAGCATGGCTGCAGCTTTCCTGGGCAGAGGGGGACATGCAGGGAGAACACAGACTGCCTTTGGCTTTGGAAAGCTCAAGTGCCCTGCACAGGGTCTGTGAAGGCACCCAGGCCAGGCCAGGGAAGGTTTCTCCCTGTGAAAAGCAGATCTTCCCTCCTGCTGCAGTGTTTCTGTCACAGCTGGAGGGGCTGCAGGTGGTGCAGCCAGAGCTCTGTGGCAGAAGACACATGTGAAACACCTTGCAAAGGACGCAGCCTGCTCTGCAAGAAAACCCCATGGATAGATGGGCTTTAAATTGCCCTTCATGAGGGCTGTGAATGTAAAAGGTATTGACATTACCTGTGTACACACAAAAGAATACCCTTATGAAGCAGGGCATAACACAGCAGCAGTGCCCAAACAAACCAGGAGCAAACAGGGGCTGTGGCTGCTTTTCAACAGAGCTGAGAGAACCTGCTGGAAAGGATGGAGCCAAGGACCTGAGGAGAGGAGAAAGCCAAGGACACTGGAAAATGCAGCAGCTGGAATGGGGCCCAAAGCAAACCTCCATGATATGATTTCCAGCATAATCATCACCTGAAAGATGAATGATGAGCAGAACTCCACCTGCCTCCTCCCAAATTCAGAGGAACACTTTGCAGGAGTGTTACCCCCAGTGCTGAGTAGGTGGGAGAACACCCAAGCACTAAATCTCAGCACTAATCTTCAAACTAAAATAATCCTGCAGGTCCTGCCTTTATGCTGATAGCAGGGTTTAAGATCAGGTATGAAATACAAATGTACAAAACATGTCCATGCAGGACACTGCAACGTCCCAATTACCCATCCTCTTGCATGTCAGAGGGCAGTTCCTGCAAACAGCACATGCACCTTTCATCCAACCCTCCCCTGGGTGTGGCACATTCAGAACTGACCCCTACCAACAGTGGGATGAGATCAGCCACCTGAGGAAGGGCAGCTGTGCACCCAGCAGAGCAAAAAGTGATTTTAAACTATTTTAAAGCACCTTTTAAAAGAGATTTTAAATTGATTTAAAACAGATTTTTAAAAGGCGAAATAAAACTATTATCCAAACGAACAAAATCTTCCCCAGAGAGGGGGAGGCAGAATTCTGATGTAGTGATAACTCTGCAAGCACATTGCTCTTGAACTGAGTCCTTGCATGACAGACAACCAAATAACTTGGAAGCAAATCAAGCCCAGAATATTCCTCTTTATTTTTCTTTGAAGACACTGATTTTGCATAGTACCACGAGAAAAATTTATGCCCCACTGCTCTCCCCTTATTTTCATGTAATCAACTGGAGTTTTTTATTCTGGGGAGGGGAACAGAAGGAGAAGGAGGTGGCTGATGGGTTAGTAATTTACAGACCCATATTTCTTTTATACTGCAAGTATGTTCCATTTGTTCTGAAAATATGTAATGGTCTAAAATGGGGACAATTTTAATGAATTGGATTCATAATATTTCATATCTTGCTGCCAGACTCTTAGTCAATCAAACTAATGTTATAAAGGAACAGCCAACAGCCAATTTTGACATCCTTTAAGCAGGTCAGTTATAAGCCAATTAGCTCTACCTACTTGGTCTCCAAGGTCTGAATAAAATATAGCCCATTTTGATTAGAAGCACCACTTCCACCAGTGTGCACATGCCTTAAAATAGACTGCAAAAATACTGAAAGCCCCATGGAATTGTTAGAGGAAGTCTCGATCCTACTGAAGTCAATTACTGTAATGCAATTTCTCCTGACTTCTCACACATTATGGGAGCTCCCAGATTCACACAGTGTCTGCCCAGTTTTATTGGATAGCAGAAAAAACCAAGTGCTGCCTTCATCAGAGCCCTTCCATCTGCTGAATACAACTTTTCTGCAACACAAGAGAAATTGAAAGCATCAGTCCTGAATTACAACACAATTCCTGGTGAACTAACTTCAGCAAAAGGAAGTCAATCAGAATTGCATATATATGCACTTCACATTGATTCCTCCTGTTTATTTTAACACAACTTTCACATTTTTGATAACTGTCAAATCCTCCTTGACTGGTTTGACAAGAAATGCAGTTACTAAAACTGGGATAAATATGACTCATCAAATTATTTCAAGAATGAACTTTGCATTAACTTGAACTTGTACATTTTATTTTATTAATTAACAAATCTTTTTTTCTTGTTGATCATGTGGTGTTTAATAGCTGAGAAATATGTGGATGTTTCTTTTCCCAAGAATATCCTGCTTTACATTCCTAAAAAAATGGGTGGATTTGGTCATTATTTGTCCCACTCTTCAATAAAATATAATAATTTTCTTTGGAATCATACTGATGAATAGGGAGTGCTAGAAGATTCTTGTTTTATGTATAGTTACACAAATGCCTTGCAAAAATATTCCTGCCATTCAGTGCATTATATACTTCATGTAACCTAAACTTCAGAAAAGAAAATCTGATTAAAAAAAATAAAAACATGCCCACAACAAGTATAAAAAACAAACAAACAAACAAAAAACCTCAACAAACCAGACCAAACCAAAAAAAATCCAAAACCACCAACACCTAAAATCTCCAACAGCATAGAGAGAATTTGGCCTAAATTGTTGGAAAACCTCCTAACTGGGCAGGATCCCTAGAAACCAAATTGCATCTGAAATCTTACTTGCACCTTCCTCTTATCTGAATACACAGAAAAAGACTCTACATGTAACATATAGGAAATAAGTCAGGTTTTTGTTTGTTTCCTTCATTTCTGCATAAGCCAAATTCACAAATAACAGAACTTTTTGAAACCACACCAGCAGCAAATCCATCCTACTGTGTTTCACCACGTTGTTTCTGTAATCATACAGTCAGTGAAAAAATTAGGAGGAAAGGGGCAAAAAAAATGGGGACAAAAAGGAAATAAAGAGAAAGATGTATGATAGATGAAAGATAATAATCCAAGGGTACAAGAAGCAGTAAGCCCAGGATTCAGAAGCATCTAGAACTGCCAGGAAAGCACATTATGAAAAGCTAGAGGGGCCTGACAGCCAGCTAGTGGGAATGGCACGAGCCAGATGAAGCCAGATGGACTCCAGCCAGGCTGGCCTGGCCAAATGCACAAAGACATAACATGAGTTTGAATCCAACCTAAGAGGATTTCATTGACAGGAGCTGGAATTAAGATCATACAAAACAGCAAAAATGTAATACAGAGGGTTGTAAAATTTACTCATACTTAGGAATGCAAATAAGCTCTACTAGATTAATTTAAAATAAAGATGCAATTCTTTCTTACAGTAAATGAAGAAATATTGAAATACCTAATCAAGGAACAAAAATACAACTTTCTTCATTTAATGGTTAATTATACTGCACCTAATTATTAAAATTCTTGATGACTGATGGAGTAGAAACAATTGTATCTGCCTTCTGGAAATAAAAATCTGTCACAAACATTTCCTGTGAAAAACTACTTTTTTAATTTTCAGATGATTGCCTGTCCTATGTCCATTACCCTTCTGCATTTCCACTGAGCTTTAATTAGAGTTGAAGTAGGACTTGATTTGCTTATTAAACATCATAAGCAATTTAAAAGAAAGGGTCGTAAGTTTAAATATGCAGGAACCAAGAGACTGCATTTAACCTATCTCACAAAACACAGTATTAAATCAAGTCATGTAATTTTAAGAAAAAAAATTCTAATAATTTTAAGGTATAAATCAGTTTTTTACTGAATCTGGGAAAAGTCTGAGCTATTCTTGAAAATGAACCAAGGGAGCAAAGGGAATGTCAGCTCCAGGAGGGCATATATGTAATTTGCAGTCCAAGGTGCTTGTACTCTAATGGGTACATAATAGGTGGAGTGGCTGGAAGTTGTTCAGACAGGAATGATCATTATTTCCACCCCAGAAGGACTTGCTCCACAAACTTATCCTGCCTATCTACACTGCAGTACTTATTTGCCTCCAGGATAAAACTAAAGTCACTTGCAAGCCATCTATATGGATATAAACGTATACCTATTCTAATTCTTCTTCCCTGCTATGGAAATGTCAGAAATGTATGCGCTGGGTTTTTTTCTTAGCAGGAGAATTTTTGACATCTCAGTAATTGTTTTTTGTTAGTGTCCAAGCAAGGGATTTGTGGAGAAGGATACTTAATACAGGGGTCCTTTTTTTTTTCCCAGAAGAGAAATAAGTGCAACCTAAATATTTGTGCATTTTTCATTGAAGAATCTTTCAGAAGCTGTTGTTTCCTTTTTCTTACAAACAGCTGTCATAGCATCACTTCATTAAGTAATCAGCTTTTCTCTACACACACACTCAACAGACACTGTAATTGCTGGTTATTGGGCCCATATGGAAAAAAATAATTGTGGAATCAGAGACATGGCTTTAAAGGAAATATTTTACATGAAGGCAAAGTGACATAACATTCAAAATTTGATGCTTTAAATTAGATAGCCAGTCCCCCTACCTATGAATTGTTATGTAAATGTTTAAGTGAACAGCACTAATCAGTACAAAATTAAATATCCTTACCATTTGCAGAACTGGGGTTGTGTTCTCTTGTTACGTAACTCCATAAATTACTTGCTTTTTGACAGTCCTTAAGTCACTTGTTTTAGTGTCTGAATGTAGCTACGGGCACATAAATTTGAAAGTGTGATAATAGATTACCTAAGGCCAGACAGTGAATCAATGTCTAAGGCAGAAGAGGAAACTAGGAATCCCAAGTACCTGTTGAAAGACAAGGTGACACTGCTCACTGCAGAGAAAAAAAAATATTTCATTTGCAGCCCATGCAAATATAAAGCAATTATGCTCCCCAAACTGGAATTCTCTCCTTGAGATAATCTTAAATACATTGTGTATTCCTTCACCATCATTCTTAGAGAGGGAAGTGTGGAAGGATTAAAAGCACAAAAAGCCAAACCTGAAACTCAAAGCATTCTTCACCAGGATTAAATCACTGATTGCCTCCACTTTTCTTGCAGTGGTCCTAATTACATTGTAAATACGACTATGTGCAGGATCAACTGAATTACTTAAACAGTTTAATTACCCTGAAAAATGCATATAAATAAAAAGTCTATAGGAAGTCAACAAAGTGGCTTTGTAATTAGTGCAGAAAGTTAAAATTGTGCCAAAATAATGCCCCCATATGGAAAATTTTACATTTAGAATAAATGTGATGCAAAATTTCAGGGGCATCAAGGTGAAAGAAGGTTATGAACAACTTTTTATTTTTATGAACTGCAGAAAAGATTTTTCAAAGAGTTCAGTCCCCCTTTCCCCACCAGTGCAACAAATACTCCCCCAGCAATCATCAATGAGATTAGGAAACCAGAGAGCTGGGAAGTACATGGTAGGGAATGTAATAGCTCCAAGGCCCCTTAAACCTACCACATCAGAAATTTGTTAAAGTGGGTTTCCATATGCTTCAGTTTAAATTAATCTTCTCTTTGAATAGAGGCAAAAGCCTTCAGAAAATTTCCAGCCAGATTAACAAGAGCTGCTTCTTGCTTTTCAGGTAGAATAGCAAGTCACTCTAAGAACATTAAAACTGCTGTGGGTCATTGACACCAGCTGGAGCAGTGTGAACTGTGAAGTGATAAAACCTGCTCACTGCCTGAGCCTGAGAGATGAACTTCCATGAGAATTTGGTCACTGTTTCTGTGGTGAGATGAGAAAAAAAAAAAAAAAAAAAAAAGTATTTTCTGCTTCTGAATGTCCCAAATGTTTCTAGCCTCCTTTGGGTCTGAAATTGCCCATTCTCAAGTCAGACCTGTGACCCTACGGTTTGGCCCCTGTGATTCCTGACAGCATCTGGTGCACCCACTACCAGGAAACACTTCTGCATGTGGAAATGAGTAAGAGTTACTTAAGATGCCAAAAGACCTTTTCTGGCATTCAAAGAACACCTCAAATAAGTGGAACGACAGCGATTTTTACATAATGCTGAAACATCATTTCTTTTTTGTGTGCTACATTATGTATTTCCTCCGGTATCTGATAATAGCTAGAGACTGGTAAGCAAACTAAGCACCAGGTCTTTACAGAATTCAGCAGGCTTTCCATACATCCCAGGAGAGACGTGGAAAATAATGCTTCACTTTCTAGAAAACTTAATGCAGTCTGCAAGGTAGGACACCGGAGGAACGATCTCTGCATTACAAAGAAGCACATTTGCACATGAGGCATCACCACTGACACAGCACAAGGTTAAACAACCCCGACGCTGAGAGCTGAGGAAACTGCTCTGAATTACAGCTGGAGCCAAGCTGCCCTTCCCTGGGAGTGAACTGGTGACCCCCACAAACACAGAGCACTGAAACAAACCAATTATGGGATAAGAATAATGTTTCTGGCATTTCTAAACTTCTCCAAATTCGTAATGGATAAATTTTCATCTCGTGGAATCTGTGAGAAAAAACTCACCTTGTTTACCTGAAAGAAGAAAGGAGTGATGTTTTCTTGGAAATTAGGTCTCTCTTATCACCTTTGGAAAGCCTAGTCAGACTGAAAGAAAAACCAGTTCACAGTGTGAATCAGTGCCTAACCAGGAGCAAAAGACAACATTATCCTTCTCGGGTGGGAATAAAAGCCTATAAACGTTCTATGATGGCAAAATGTAAACGAACACAGAAACATCAGCTGCTCTGAGGGCTGAGACACCTCTGCTCTGGAGACAGGCTGGGAGAGACACTTGGTGTTGTTCACCTGGGAGGGAGAAGGCTCTGGGAGAAGCTATAGCACCGTCCAACACCCAAAGGGGGATACAAGAGGGCCAGAGAGGAACTTTTGACAAGGACATGTAGGGAAAGGACAAAGGGAAATTACTTCAAACTGACAGAGGACGGGTTTAGATTAGATGTTTTGTAGAAATTCCTCCCTGTGAGGGTGGTGAGGCCTGAGAGATCCAGGTGCATGCTGAATTTAGCCAATGTAAGTGTGCTAATTTTCAGTTTAGAACAGCAAACAAATTGGGTGGCTCCTATTTGAACACTCCTCCCCTAAGATATTCATCAGGTTTGGACTGAGTTCTCAGAATACACTGGGACTCCCACCAATGTAAGCTGCATGTGCAAACTGTAGGCAGCTCATGGTCCTGTGAGATAATCTGCATGCCCTTTTATATCCTGCAGCACATAATCTGAAAAAAAAAATTAATTGCAATAATCTGCTTTGCTTATAGCAATTCAAACCTGCAATGTCCATAACATTTGAATCACATCTTGTTGCTAATCCTACTTATAATTCCATACCATCAGAAGTCCTATTTTAATTATTCTACTTTGATAACATCCAAATTTATTGACCTCAGGCATCAGAGAGTGAAGTATCTCAAACAAATCTAAATGCACCAAGGGACCAGGTACTTCAGAAAGCCCAGAGGAAAGTGATACTTGGGTGATGACAGTGGCTGGCATGGGAGACCACCATTCCCCAGAAGAACATAATGATGCAGGCAGAGCTCAACCTTAAGGCAAACCAAAGAATTTGCAGTCCCTGTAAGACCTTTTCCTCAAACAAACAAAAACAAAAACAAACAAACAAACAAAAAACACCCACAAAAACAAAACCAAAAAACCCCACCAAAAAAAAACCCAAAAAACTCAAAAGAAAACCCCACAAAAAACCCAAAAACAACAAAAAGCCCCCAAAAATCAACAAACAACACAAACCAAAAATAGATCCTCATTGCCAATAAAATGATGTAGCAAGCAACTGCACTGGAACTGTTTGAAAGCAATCATTTGCCCCCCTCAGCAGGAGCACACCCACAAGCCTGACAGTAGAAAATATAGAAAACAGCAAAGAAAAAGAGGTAGGTCTGAATAAATCTTTGATCCTGGTAATTCCAGTAGATGTCCAGTAGATACGTGGAAATCCAAGACTAAATTTGGAAATAATATAAAAACGCCTTCTATGTCCTAGACAGAAATCTAAAGTCTAACACATCCACTTGTATTTTTTAAAAGCAGCTTTGTGTTGTCTCAGGAGATTACAGCATTTAAACGTGGAGTGTTTAGCTTTACAACTGAAAGTCAGAACAGGTCGTGTCCACAGAGCCCAGTTTTCAGAAAAACAGGTATTCAGCACTTCCAGTAAATGAGGTACAGTTCAAAGTATCAGATCCCAGCCATTAGCAGTCATATCAGGAAATCCTGGCCTAAATATTCATCAAGGTAACTATGGGTCTGCTCCATTATGATTCAGTATCTGGTGCCTTTTCCACCCATCAGAAGGAAATACCAAAATGTCACCTAAGTCAAATAAATTCCAAACCGTTTAGAAACTGGGGAGAACAGCTTGAGTGGCTTGGAGAAAGAGGATTCTGATTTTAAATGTGATGACTCCAGTTGCCATTTGCCCTCTAGATCTCCCATTCAAACCCCAAGTCAGTCACACAATGGGCTTCTGTGAGGTGACCTCCACATATCTCAAGTACCAGACATCTTAAACAGCAACACCATTTCACAAACAGCAAGAATCCAGATAAATTTACATTAACTTCAGATAAAATCCTCTTACAAACCAAACACCAGCTCTTATGGGATCTGTTCATGGCCACTGCCAGAATGTCCTGTAACATGCACCCTGACTCTGGCTGTGCAAGCTAAATTTGCTGTGATTAGTAGGGCTGAAAGAAAAACGACTGCACTAATATTCAAGCTGTTTGAAGAGAGGTTTACTGCCCCCAAAAGAATAATTTAATTATAACACACCATTTTCTTTAGATCTACATATAAAAGAGTTAATTTGCCTAAGCATGCACCAATGGGGCTAATGGATAAAGGTTTTTATTAGGGATGTGCCAAATGGTTCAATAGTTATTTGAATACTGTAGAGACCTCTCAAACATGTAGCTTTGGTGTGCAGTAATTCTGTTCAATTAATGGGTTTGTTTCCTTCACAGATATTCTTTCAGAAGTGCTCCATCATCCATACAGTGCTGTTCAGAGACAACATTTTCTCTTCACTGGTAAGTTCTAAGGACATGATGCTGTTCTTTCACACTGTTGTACTTGATATGAGAAGAAACCTGCAGAGGAATACATAAAAAATTCTGTACAAATTCTCTTTGGACCCAAGTTAATTGGTGATAATAATATTGTTGCAACCAATGAAATTGCATCAGCTTTCAACCAGTCTCCAGCACTCTCTTCTCCACTTCAGCCCTACAGAAGGTGGCACACCCAGCATCCCTTCCAGCATTAATTCTCAGAGACAAACATGAATATGACTCTAAATCTCCAAAAGCAAATACAGCTCTGGTATCTGTGCATTTCTGAAACTGCACACCTGCACATTAATCTGGAGTTTTGATAGCTGTCAGTAATAAATTAAAAAAAAAAAAAAAAAAAACAGAAAAAAAAGCTTTCTTTGCCACACCCACACAATTAAAGGAAAGCACAGCACAGTCCAATGCACACATTAGCAGACTGAAGTAAAACACTTCCCTGAGTGGTCTCCTCTGTGCTGCTTTCTGTTCCTGCTGATTGTTTCTGAACCCTCTTCCTTTAGTTCCTCTTTCCCTGCAATCTGAACTCTGAACAATTCCCCTGATGGGGCTGGGAAAAAATGACAGTCCTGAAACGTCCATCACCATCCAGCTGTTACCTGTCCTTGCATGGTGTGTCTCCACCCTTAACCTTAATCCAGATTTATTTGTATGTTATTTTATTTATTATATATATATAATATTATATATTTGTATTTATTTGTATCCAGGTTTATTTGTATGTTGGAGAGCAACATTTGTATGAATAGACCTTCTTAGATGGTCTTAAGGTGCACACCTTCAAAAGCATTTCAGCACCTATCTATCATTGGAAAAAAAGGGTCTAGTAAATATTTATGCAAAACTGTCTCTAGAAATTATTAAATTTCTTTGTCCATGTAACATTACAAAGACATATTAAATCCTTCTGTAAAAAAAAAATTCCTACAAAACAAAAGGAGCTTTTTTTAACTTACAATACTTGTGAATTATCTTCTCTGAGTTTAACATTGTTAAGTTACCTTTGCCTTGATTTTTCTTCGCCTTTAACAAATGGAATTGCAAGTAAACAGCAAGAAATGCTGCATGAGTAGCCCAACATGTATTGAGAGAGAATATGAACATCTGAATAAGAGAAAAGTTTGATATTCCCTCCAGGATAATTCTTCTATTTCATAAATCATAGGCATTGTGGTTCCAATATTACCTTAATTAAAAATATAAAAATAAGTAATTAACTTGGGAATAAATATTTCTGGTATTAAAATCTATGGATTCCATATCTATACTCCTGTGCTTTCCTCTCCCTCTCTGGTTTTTGGCTGTATCATCACCTGGCCAGCAAGTATCTCATTTTCTTTACTGTACTACAGTTCCTGCTATTGATGCAGATGCTGAGAGCCCCTGGCCTTCTGCGTACAGGAAAGGGACCCTGCTTTTACATAAGGATCCATGCTGGCGTCTCTTCTCTCTAAAATGCCCTGGCAGCATTTTTGATGTGATATTGTGAAGCAAACTTTTAATATTCTTCAACACTTAGCAACATAAGGGGGGTGTTGCAGACACCTTTAGCCAGCTAAAGTCAGTACCACCACTAGGGTGTGTTGGTTTCTCTGTTTTTCCCCTCCTTCTACTCCTCAATTCTCCATTTCTGAGCACTGGGGGCTTTTTCTCCTGCTACAAGCACAATAACAAAAGGAGGGCAGAAGTCATGACTACAAAAGACAGTAAACATTACAACATTTGCATGGTGATATTTTTACATCGGCCAAATGATTGCCTAATGCCATCTCCAGAGCTTCCACCAGTCAGGGTCACGAGATAGCTTTTGCTCCCTTCAGCTACCCAGGGTAGAAAAGGTCCACAAAGGAGGCACCTTGCTCTTTCTCTAGTAATGAACTTTGCAACTTGAGATGGAGGGAAAAAGTGCACGGGTTCTGGAGACTGAAACTAATCATCAAAATAATACTTTTGAAATTGTTCCCCTAAATTATGCGATAAGAAGACACAGATAAGGCTTTGTCCTGTTTACCCTTCCTAGTAAGGATCTTTTATTTCCTAAACAACAAGGGCATCATATTTAAACAGAGCAACTCTTTCAGCAGTTGGAACTGAATACCATTGAATACATTGACCTTTACAAAGATTTAAAAATAACCTTGAATGTTGTCTTGCATTAGCTTTCATTATTATTCGATTGCATCTGATGAGCTGGCAGTAATTTCCACTTCTGGTTGCTATTGTTTCTTGTGGAACAAACACCTTCTCGTATCTACAGGGCAAACTATATATGGAAAAGTGCACAAAAAGCTCCCTGATAAAATTCAGAGAAAATGCCAGTGCAGTGGATGTCTGGGGCACTGTTCAGAGCAGCACCTCACTAACCCACCCTCAACACAATTTAAACAAATTTCTGCTAATTTCTCCTATTTTTGTCCTCACACTCTATATTTTTAAGAGCATTTACCTAATCAGAGACATATTGTATACATACACAGAATTCAGCTATGTGCTTCTGGAAAAAAAGACAGCTGAAAATAACAATAACTCAAAATCCTTTAAAGATTTTATCTTTTTAGAAAGACATAAAAGACAGGTTTGCTCTTTGTCCATATTTGTATGGGTAACACCTGTTTTCTCACCTTCATTCTGCTCTTAATTGCACCTCACTGTGTCAAAGTAAGTTTACCAGTGAGTGAAATATATTGCTCTGACCTACTTGTTAGTCACTTAAATACCTTCAAGGATCACTGAGGCTGAATAAGCTGACTATTTCAAAAAACAAAACACAGGGTAGGAGTGTCCATTGTTCTCATTCCACCAACAGTCTCAGTGTTTTAGAGAATTTGATGTGTGCCTCAAGCAAATGGTAACTCCTGTCCAGTGGTAATTCCTGCCCAGGTATCCCACCTTTCTTGGGCAGATGTTCAAATATCTGCCAGGAAGGTGACAAGTCCTGCTCAGTTGAAGTGTGATTAGCAGTAAGGAGTCTCAAACAATCCTTCTTGAGAACCTCCCTGGTACTTTGCTCCTTGCAAGCCTTGCAGTATGATATAAGAAAAGTCATAGGCTTTTAATTATATTTTGAATGTTATGCTGTTGCTACTACTGTTAGGAGGCATTGCCATTTTTTTAAGTCACCTGGACTCTCTGTGGAGAAATATCTGGTAGCAAAAAGCAACTTCACTGACATGAATGCATTCACAGCTGCATTTTAAAGCCTTGATGAAATGTGTGATAAATATCTTTTTAAAAATGCAGAAAAACCCAACCCGGCTTTTTCCATTCCTTATTCTTTCATTTGTAACTTTTAAGTAAAAGAAAAAGGTAGAAAACACTAGTTTTTCTTTACCTGAAAATATATATTGTAAGGATGCAAATGATGGTTCTAAAGTTAAATTTAACTCCCTGGGGTAAACAAAGTAAAGTAATAGCAATAAAATAGATTTTCCTCTGCCAACACAGTCTAAGTTGTGGCTTCAGTAAGACTCTTGCAAACAATCCTAGTGGTCTGCACTAAGACCTGCAGATCCCTCAGGTTTAGTCTTGAATCAACACAGATATTTTCTTATTTACCCACATTCTCAAAGAGGAGAACTTCAAATATGAGTAAACATTCATTTTTATAATCTGCCTGTATTAATAATTCATTACAGTACCATCAGTGACTTAATAATTCTTTTTAAACTCTTATTGTGATGATGTGAAGCTAGTAATAAAAGCTTTCTTTCTGCCAACAGTGCTCACAAAAATAATTACTCCTCTCTTATATCTCCTTTCTGGGTCACACCCAGGCTTCAATATACCATGTGGGGAGGAATTTTTGCTTATACCTGGCCTGCAAGAGAACGTGCAACAGACAGGTAAGAGATGGCCTTTCTGCAAAAGCCCCTTTCCTATATTCAACTTCCATTGAATGATGATCCCACTGGAGTGCAAAATGTTCTGTTTTTCGCAGCTACAAAATAAATTGGGAAACAAATGCTTCATTAGAGGAGGAACTCTTTCAATAGATGCCAGTAGCACTGAAGAGCCATCTTTGCCCCACTGGTGTTAGCCTTATGTCAAAAATTCACAGAGAGATACACATTTACTCCTCAAAATGCACAATCAAGGCCAGCAGTAACTTGTAACAAAGCATATGTCATTATTTACTTGCTTTGACAGGTACAGCTCAGGCTGAAGCTCTCCAAAGGACAATTGTTGTTTTTCCTAATAACCCCATTTCTGGGTTCTGTCTAAGGCCTATGCAAGGCCTAACTCCAAAATGTGCTGTTTATTTTTTCTGCAAACACAACATTACTGCTTTCATAAATAAGTCTTTAGGTTTCACTCATGTTTAACTGGCAGGGGTTTATCCAATATTTTCCAGGTCATACCCAGGCCCCAGGTTACTGGAATACAGAATAATGTCCCAGCTGAACACATAGAAGCCATGTGACTGAGGACACTTGCAATGCCACCAAAGTTTTCCAAATTATTTTGCACGTAACGGTTTCTGTGCTAGGAATGGTTAAATGCTGCTCCAGGGGACAACAAGAGGAACTCAGGCTTACAGATTTGTCTTACTGGGAAAACATTTTTGTATGATGCAGGGCTGCATGCACGTGTATCAGGTGTGTTTTGATAAGGCACAGGAAGCACAGAAACAGAGGTGAATGCTGTCCCTTGTGTCTGCTGCTGCTTTCCTTGCTGCCTATGCAGCATCTCCAAAAATGTGTGTGTGTGTAAGACCGTATTCACAAAGCTGTATTTTTACAGAGATAGTGTACAAAGCAGCACAGTGCTAGAAAACTCATCTAGGCTGTGCTTCATCTGAGACTCCAGCTCATCTAAATGCTAATTCAGAGGGGACACAAGTTGGGTTCTTCTGAAGACGGTGCCCCTAATATCCTTTTTAACACATAATTTAATATGTTTTGGGGACAGGCAGTAGAAGTTAGTGCACTGTGTTGTTCTGTAAATCCACTGATTGGGTCTTTCAGGGGTAGTGCACCAAGCCTTGGCTTTTCAGCTGAAAGGACACGAGGTCTGTGAGCCTGAGCTGGCTCGTTGTGCTATGGAGCCACACACACAACACTGAGGAGCATTAAACAGCACTTCAGAGATGCTAATACAGAATAATAAACGGCATGGCACAAAGGTAGGAGGAAGTGCCTCTTTTTACACTGTCAATCGAGCCACTTATCACTGAAAAGGCCATTATTTGCATGTGAAACTTACTCTGTAACACTTGTTATAACCATGGAATTCTAGACACCCGTAGCATGGAAAAAAATATTTTATAAAAAGGAAAAAAAATGAAAAGGAGAAAAAACAGAACAAATTTGTGAACTGAACTCTAAAGACTCCAAGAACAGGAAGTATTCAGCTCTGCATTTGAGAAGAAGATGACAGAGTTCACAAAAGCAGATGCACTACATCTTCACAGGAACCTTGCAGAGCGGGCCACATGAAGCTGGTAGACACATTAAAATGAAGAATAGGTCTGAGCTTCAAAGGGAAGAGAATCACTCTCAGATTTACAATAATACTGTCATAGAACATCATATTTAAAGAAGACAACATAAAAGGAATCAAAATACATTTCTTGAAGTATAATAGGCTTTATTCTTTCAGCTTGGATGTGGAAAAAAATGGAAATAGAAGAGGCAAATGACACTAAACTTTCGCTGGCTTGGGGAAGATGGTCTACCAGTTTTGAAAACTTTTCTCTTGCTGAGAAAATTTAAGATATGCATTTATCAAAGTAACTCTGAACACAGCTTAGAGTCCATGGAGTTTGCTTCAAACACAAGAGGCACTTTTAAGCTGCCAGTGCACCGTGTTGCTTATCTACACGAGGAGTTACTACAAAGCCCAGGAGAGAGCTGCTGTTACCTCCTACCTGAGTGTAGCTGATTAAGCATGTCCTTGACAGAAGTTGTCTGTCTAAGTGACTTTTAGCTTTCAGGAACTTAACCAAACTAAGGAGTCATCCAACAGGCAACAGGGTAGGACAAAGAAATGGTAGTTCTTTCATTTTTCTTCAAATCTAAGTCTTCAAGAGAGGTTTGGTAACCTCGGGGAACAAAAACACCAAGTCAAATGATTGTACATTGCAGCACTCCTCATCTACACTGCCCTTCTGATCTTCTTTCTTCTGGAGTCACAGGATGAGCTGTAACCAGACCGGAAAGATGGGAAGCATCCACTAGTGTGCCTGGTTTCTCTTTTTCTTTCCTCCTCTCTAGCAAGTGCACTGCAAGGTAGACTGTCACACACTTTGGGAGAAAGAGGATCAAGGACTATTGTATTAAGATGTGAAGTGACTGCAGTCACACAAAATCCTCTGTGAACAATGTCATGAGTGCTGCCCGTGTCTAAACAGCTCAGATAAGAGCTGTTTTCAGAGGTTTTCATTATTATTGTGTTTTTTCCCAGGGCACACTAGGAAGATGTCTATTTTAGACAACTGATGCTTTATTCAACCTGGTTTAAAGTGGTTATTTTGAATTTTTTTCCCCCCAGTTACTTTTTATTGATAAGCCATGCACGAATCTAAGAGCTGTGCAGAAACATGGTTCTGCCAATTACCCTGGTGTGAATAGCAACTTTGAATATCTCAATCGAGTGGACCAGTCAAAAGATGTATTTTGACCACTACCCTGCATGAGACCTGAATAGGCAGAAGTCTTTCAATTTGTGCAGCCTAATAGCCAGCACACAGGAGAAAAACATCAAAACTGGACAAATTAGCAAGATACATGTGAAACCACTAAAGAAAGATTGTTAATTAAAAAGCTAACCTGCTGATTGACTTAATCTAGTCTTGATTTTTCAGTTAAACAGTTCATTCAATAGGGAGATTTTTAGATGCTCTTACATCTCTATTTAGGTTAGAAACCTCTTTTCTTAATCCATTGAGGTGTCTGATATCTCAGATTCAATATAGGCCAAAATTTGTTGCAAACCCATGTCAGAATGCACAAGCCTATCTGGGGTACTGGAATTTTGCCAGCTGTTTTTATTCCTCTGTGTGAAAACTGCCGTCACCAAATCTCAGCCATTTCAGTGGTGACTGCATTTTCTACACTGGTGTCATTGTCACAGTTCTATGCAAGTCCTGCAGTTTGTTATTACACCTAATGCACGTCCCTATCTATCCCAAGTGTTTTTTTAATTTAACGGAACAATTTTAAAAATCATTTGTAAGCTTATGTGTCAGTTTTAAAAGTTAACTTCTTTTTTGTTGGTTGGTTTGGGGTTTTTTCAAAATCAAACCAAAAACGGAGGACATGGACAAACTTGATGCAGATTCTCTGCAGATAATGGAGGTTTCACATAAAAATCTCACTAGAAAGAGTTTTAATTACCATTGTGGGATTTTTACTTTTTTTTTCTTCTTTTAGTCTGCCCACATTAATTTCTTTAAACGTAACCTTGAGGAATCATTTGTTAGGGAGTGAATAAACTCTTCCTAGCTATGAGGGACTAATGTCATCACTGATATTTTCCAATTAAAATGTTACAGAACAACCTACACCAAAGCAGTAAAATCACAAAAGTGCACCAGCAGAAATGGGCAGGACACCAGGTGAAGCCTCATCTGAATTCAGTTAGAAAGTCTTGAAAAATAAAGTCTTTGTCCCTGTTTAGCCCTGGTGTAACAGAAATCAAGTTGAATTGCATTCTGAACCTAAAAACCCAAGTGATACACAGACCATTTTAATCATAAACAAATTACACAACGGTAAAGAAATGTAATCTGATAAGGTTATGGGCTCTTTCTGCATTGGGAAGAAAAAAACCCAAACAATAAAAGAAGCAATTTTTTGTCTTTGAGGTAATTTGTCAAATGCATTAAATTAGAACAATGGGGGTTTTTATTACCTCTTGCTTTTGGTGTACCAGAGTTTTATTATATTCAAATCTTTTTAGTCATAAAGATTGGAGATAAGTACACGTAACGGAATAGTGTTAACATATTATCTCAAGAAAAAATAAGCATTTCTTTTCATTTTCCTGTTCATTCCACCATTTTTCTTCTTTAATCCAGTAAAGAAACTGAAGAAAGATGTCTGCTTCTGTAAATACCTCATTTCTCTATCCCCAATAGATTTTGTGTAATCCTGAAACAACAGCTACTTCTAGTAAGAAGCAGAATGACTAACAAATTATAAACATAATAAAACTACGCAGTACTAGAAAAAAGAACTTGATTTATTTTTTCCCCGGGTCCCCAGGGCTTTTCTGTTAAAAAAGAAAAGGTAAAGAAAGACAAAAGACAAAATAAAAAGCAAAAAGCCATGTTTGTTTTGCAACCAAATAAAGGAAAAAATATTGAGCTACCTGTTAATTTTCTAAAATTAACAAAGTGCATTTACCAGCTGACCTAAACAATCCTTAAAAAAACCCTAAAGACAAATAGCTGGGTAACAAATCCATATATCCATAATAATAGGCAAGAGAAGCTGCATCCTCTGGTTAATTCTGAAAAATACCAAAGATTTTTTGCTATTACTGGAAGATGTTAATGGCCACTATCAAGGAAATCTGTGATCAATAAATATTATTAGAGACTAGTTCAACTCAGCTGGGTGTGCTGAGAACTCCTTTCAGGTCCAGGGGAACAATGAATTCTCCTTACAGCACAGAGACACTAAAACACCGGTGCAGGTTAATATTTTTTCTCTCTTTGGTGCTCTGTGTCCAGGTTATAACATCTATGGCCTTCAGAGTCCATCTTTTTTCTCCTTACGATCACACTTCCCCCATGCAAAAATCCTCCTGCTCAGTTCAGGATCTGGTTCTGTTTCATGGAAGTGCTTCTGCTGCTTTAATCTTCCCATGGCACCATTTTGCAGAGTGGCTACATCAGCAGCAAGGCCTGAGTGACAGGAGACACACAGGAACCCTTTGCTCCCTCCTTGCCCTTTTTCATCTCTTTCTGAGGATTATATCAACTACTGCTGTCTCCTGAAACCTGCACTGCAACTTGTTAGGGAAACTCACACACATTCTTAATCCAGTGGAAAGCCAACACTGACACTGAGGGTAATTAGGGGTGGATTTACACTGGATGAAACAGAATTCATAAGGAAAGATGTTCAAGCACAGGTGAAGCTTACAGACCACACAGAGTGCAAAAATCCCCTGCCATAAATCCCCAAAAATCCCCTAAACATATCAGAAAATGAACAGAGAGTGGGGGAAAAGCTATCAAAGGTAGCTCAAAGGAAGATAAATAGAGAAATTAACAGAGAAGCAGACCTGAGGCTGGACATCTTCCCCAAGCACTTCCCTGTGCATGAAGGGAACAAGAAACAAACTCTGCAGAACTTTGTACTTTCAACCTCAAGTCACCACAGCATCTCCAAGTAACTCACAAATTCAGAGCCATTGCTCCCACTCCTTTGAATCAGCACAATATCTATTTTTCCCCCATTTTAGAGATAAGGGAAACAATGCATGGACAGACTGAAGTCAACTCCAAGAACCTGCAAACGTGCTTTCTGCTACCCAGGCATTTAACCTCTTTGATGATAACAAGTCTTGGGCAAGAGGAGTCTAGTTATGTTTTTCAATCACATCACGTGCTTGATATAAACAAAGTTATAAAGTCCTGCTCCATTGATTCATATCACAGAGGTAATTCTTAGCCAAGGGAATGGTTTCTCTTGATGCAAATGGCTCTCCTTGCACAAAAGTGGAAAACAGGGCTCCTCCTGGCAAGGCAGACTGAACTATTTTAGTAAAGGAGGAAATCAATTTCCTGAAGAAAGTTGTTTTCTGATGTACAAAACCAATCTTTAAATTATATCTAAGTTTGCCGATAGAAAATATATACAAATACACTCTTAATCTTGGGGTTTTTTTGGTCAAGGCCAGAATTTTCAAAAATCTCAAGGATTTACACAATCATACATTGATTTACTTAGATGAAAGACCATGTGCAGTCATTTATATGTGAATTTCTGCGTTTGTTTAAGTAGCATGAAGCTGTTGTGCTCCAGAAAGCAGTTATGTTTCCATGGGAAATTTAGTGTTTATTCAATGCAGTTGACTGCTGAAACTAAATTTATAGAAGTGGGATGCTTGTCACCACAGTGCATAACAAACAATTCAGTTTCCTACCTTCCCAGTGCTTGATATTCAATACCTAATTTAAGCCTTGATATTCCAGTTTGTAGTCAGATTGTCCATTAGAGCAATTGTGCAGAAAATCATTTAGAAAAATGGTTTCCTCTTCCATATACATAGTCTTTGCCACCAGGGGTCAACAATTAGTATACAGATCTATTATTAATTTTAATTAATTTCTAGAAATAATATTTGTGAATATGATTATTCAAAATTTATGAGCTGATATTTAAAATCTGCAAAGTAGCCTATTTGACATACCTCATAAATTACACAGTACATTATTAGCTCATGAGAGGAGAGCATATGACTTAGAATAGATAGTGTGAAATGACATACATATGAATTTGAAATTCATCCTCTATTAATATTCTCTAATTAGTTAAAACTTGCTGCTTACGAATTTCCCCGCCAGCAAAATCATGGAACATATGCAAAAAAGCAAAAACAAAGAGGGTGATAGCAGTTTCAAAGCAAAACCTTTTGAAATTCAAATCATTATTTGTGGAGAGGGGAAAAAAAAACTCCTAAAAAAATCACAGTACTCAATTGCCCTGTAGATGGAGAGATGGAAAAAGGCAGGGGGGATGGTGACTTGCACTGTCTGAGGGACATGCAGCAGCTTCAGAGTTGACACATAGTGAGTCACAATTAGAAGTAAGTTTGTCATTCCCAGTCTCTCTCCTACCACAAAATTGCTGTTTCTTCTTACTACATGCACGAAGAACACAGATATCCAATTATTGCTAATTGGTTTTGGTTTTTCATGCATAGTTAATGCAACCTTATTTATACAGGGCAACCAACTCCCTCCAGGTATACCTAATTTCCTGTAGCATTCATATAATACATCATTAATTTTAAATCTATAAAATGCATGGCATCTTCAGATGATGTAAGAGTCATCCTACCGGACAAAATCAACCCTCCCCCAAATATTATGTTTCAGTAAACATTTAAATAGGCATTTTCTCTTTTCCACCAAGATAACTTCATTACTGGTGCTTAGGATTATGTGGACAGATGCATCAGACAAAACCCATCAGAGAAACACACCAGGCAGCAATAAATGAGCAGAGATCACAGGATCAATGAGGTTGGAAAAGATCTCTGAGTCCAGCTATGACCAAACACCACCTTGTCAACCAGACCACGGTACCAAGTGCCACATCCAATCTTTTGTTAAACATCTCCAGATGCCATGCCATGGCCTAGGACGTGCCACAGAAACAAACTGGGACACACAGAAATCTGTCTTGTACTCCCTTGGGTGTTATGCATGAACACACATCCAAGTCTTTGCACTATAAGTGCTGTTTTGGTCATCACAGGTGTTTGAATGCACTTTTGTCAGCTCTTCACTGTACAAAACCTACAGAACCCTTGTGTTCTGTGGGAGGCAGAACCTCTCTGCACTGTTCTGCAGCATTTCAGAACAAACTGGAAAACAGGAGGGCTGAACAAAACATTTGGACTCAATGCCTGCATTTAAAAGCTAAACATTTCCTCTGATCACTATTTATTCTCCTAATAAATATTCATTGACATGCCCTCCAGAAATATTTCATTTTCCTACTCCAGAAATCTAAATCAACTGATAGCTGCACTCATCTGACAGCCCAGATGAACTTTGGAGATTCAGTATCTGGTGAGTTTCTGAGAGCAGCATTTACCCCACTGGCCATCAGCTCACTGCTCTGGACAAGATTAGACCATTCCAGTTTGATTCAGAATCAGAATGATTAGGTTGGAAGAGACCTCCAGGATCATCAAGTCCAACCTAACCCTAACCTCAACTAAACCATGGGAGCAAATGCCACATCCAGTCTTTTCTTAAACACATCCAGAGATGGTGAATCCACCACCTCCCCAGGTAGACCATTCCAACATTTTATTACCCTTTCTGTAAAAAAATTTTTCCTGATATCCAGCCTGTATTTCCCTTGGCGCAGCTTGAGACTGTGTCCTCTCATTCTTCCAGTATCAAAATAGTGAGGTGTGTAGGGAAGCACTGGGAGTTGATGTGACAGTCAGCCTTTCACCACAGATGGTGAAGCTACAATTTGAAGCACAGAGGTGTTGGTGTTAAGCCACTGAGCCCTCCCCAGAACACCTGACAGACCTTCCCCTCAGGTGACTCCCAGGCAGTGTTGCATGACCCCCAGACAAGCAGCTGAAGCTACACCTTTCTCTCCCAAGAAGACAGCTCTCACTACAGGAGATTCAGACCCCTGACAAGTCAAATAAAGACTAGATGTGGCACTTGGTGCCATGGTTTAGTTGAGGTTGGTGTTGGGTTGGACTTGATGATCCTGGAGGTCTCTTCCAAACTAGTGATTCTGATTCTGAAATTATGGTAGAACAAACCTCTTGCCCTCTTTGCCATGCAGCACTGACTGCTTCTCTTGCCCTCAGTCTCACTTGAGGTGAAATCTCCCTTCCCCAGGAAGCTCCAGCCCCTGCTGGGGGCTGCTGTCCCCCGTGTGCCCTGCCCGAGCTGCTGCACCTTGAACTTCCCCAAGCACGGCAACTTCCTCTTGGGAAAAGCTCTTTCCCACTGCCCTGCAGAAAGAACAGCTGAGACAAGAGATGCAAGGCAGCTTTCTTTGTTCTACCTGGCCTTATTTACTCTTTCAAACATGCCACCAAACAGTCACATTAAACTTCAGAGAAACCATTTAGGCTCTCTGTCACACAGCATAAATCAGAAGTCATGCTGTATAAAGAAACACTAGGAAATCAGCAGAGAGGGCAAAGGCAGAGGCAAACTCAAAGATAGCAGCTGCACTGGCCACCTGAAAACATGATTTTAATTTTGTCTCTGCTCAGCTATAGACTTGGCATTCTCTGAGAAATACTGGCTCAGTATACAAATGTCAGTGCTCTCCACTCCCCTGTTCCTTTTGGTGTATGCTCTCCCATCTGAGCAGATACCTGTTCATTTAAATCATTAAATGCAAATTAGTCCTTGCAAGTACAGTGACTTATTCAGAAAAAAAAATATAATTTGAAAATGTAGTCCTATGCTGCTTGCAGATGTAAGGCACAGTATATTTGTATGTTAATCTTCTTAAAGATAAGCATGATGGTTCACAGAATTATTCCTTTTTCTAATTTCTAACCCACTGATACCGTGCTCAGAAAGTACTTCCATAGCAAAAGGTTCCATACTTCTTTCTCTCTGGGGAAATATAATAGTTTGTCTGAAGAACAACAGTTTGTTAATTATTTCACCATTTGTCATCTATGCAGCACACTCCCCTCCCTTGTGGTCAATAGCACAGTCAGGGAGACCCAGCTTAATTGAGTAGACATTGACAATCCCTTTATTCAAACTGAGGCATGTAGAAGTAATTTTCAAGCACTGTTGATGGCATTTGGGTGATTAACATCTCCAGGTGTCTTTCAAAAGCTCATCATTAGTTTCCCCAACAGACTTCACTGGGATGAAACCAGGACAAATGGATCCTGCCTCCAGTTCTACTGTCAGCATGTTCACAGAACCACAGAATCATCTCCTCATGCACACTGATCTTTTTAACTCTGCAGCTTGAGGGCATTTGAAAATGAAATAAAAAAGTCAAAAAACATTGGCCTGTGGGAACCTTTAGTGTGGGAACTGATTGTTCCTGATGATTGTACAACATCACTCCAAGATGGCATTTTTTCCACCACCCTCATTGTAAAAATACTTCTTATTTTTAACATAAGTGGACTCACCTTCAGTTTAAACCATTACCCCTTCAAAGAAAGGGTACCCCTTTCCTATCAAAGAAAGACAATAATGTGCCAGCTCAATGCTGCCTTATTGAAAATCAGCCACAGTGCAGTTGTTCCAGGGCTAAGCTGTCCTGACAAAGTAATATGAGCTAATAATTAACCAGCTTTTATTAAGCCATGTGTTGCAGCATCATTTTCCACTCTTGTGCGGCCCTAATCAAGAGCCAGGGCAGGGAATGTCAGTGAACTCCAGACCCAAGGGACCAGTTAGCATTTGAATGTGTGAACCAGGCTCTGAATTTCCCAGTTTTATGTTCAGTGACTCTCAGTGGCTCAGGTCCAACTGATGTGCAATTCCACCGACTGCAGCAGCTCCTGTGGGTTTATCCTGGGGGGGTATTCTGCAGAAAAGGATTAACTCAGACGGGAACTTTCCCCTGAAACTAGTGGAATAAAACTAACAGTGACATGGAAATCCTATTAGTGGTTCCTGCCATTATTAACAAGATAAAGGAAACTGCTTTCTAATAATCTGTTTGCTAAAACCTAATGGTTGTTTCTCCCCTGGTTCACGTGGGCACTGATCCACGTAGGGATCATGGAGCACATTAACCCTGCCTGGGGGCAAGGGCTGTTCCCAGGTGTTTTCTATTCTGCAGCTCCCAGGTGGGCAAAGTGAAGCCCCCAGGGAGTTCCAGGAGAAGGTGTCTAACTCATGAGTAGAAGTTAGGAGTGAGCTACTGGAGCAAGGAATCTCCTTCAGCAATTCAGAGCAATAACTCACCAACAGACTGCCCTGTCTGCAGGACCAGCTGATACTGTGATGCCAAGAAGTGAAACAGTTCCGTTTGCATTAACAGACACAGCATTTTTCTGAAGTGGCATTTAGAATTCAAAACATCATCAGTAAAAATTTGCATAGATAACTAAAACCTTTTATGAAACACAACGTTCTGCCTTTTCAAAATGTCACAGAGCAACCCTGTAAAAAATAAAAAAATGAAGCAAGCAATGACAATAAGCTTTCTTCATTATGCTGAAAATCAATCTACAAATACTTAAAACATCTGCTTCTTTCTGTTACGTTTATTTTCTGAACAGTCTTACATGCCAGAAAGAGTTCTTAAAGATTTTCTGGGACAGAAACCAGTAAAAAAGAAAAGTACAGTCATGTGCATTTAACTGTAAGTTATGCATGCTATGCATTTTAAAATATCCGTTTTCAAACAGATCTTGGAACATTTTATATTGTTAATACTATACAAAAATGAATATAAATGAAAGTTACACTATAAATAAAGGATTTTTGCCAACCATGATTAATATTTAAAAATCATGTGTGGAGTTTTATTAACTTGAATAAGAACTTTTTTAAAAAAGTTTATTTGCATAAATTAAATATTCCCTTGCTATTATAGATATTTTTTCCTTTTTCTGCTTTAGTTGTCTGATTAGCCAAAAAAAAAAAGTGAAAAAAAAAAAGAGAGAGAGAAAGAAAAAGGGGGTGAGGGGTTGCAAGGCAGCCAGATTTCCTGCAGACAAATTCTAATAGCCCTTCCAGATATATAGCATCTTGTTAAAAATTCATGCAGGCCAGAATACTAGAAGGTCAGAAAATGTCTTTGAAATTCTGCCAGAGCTCTTTTTGATAATTCATTCAGGTTTTAAAAGGGAAAATTCCTCATTAAAAAGAACCTAATGCTTATTAATTTATACTCCTAAGGCAGAGGCTGAATATTAAGCGGTGGACTCTCTTAATCCATTTATTAAATATCAAAGACCATATGTTTTCACCTTGTGTCCTTGCTTATTGATTAATTTCCTTAGACCTATATGGGTAAAAGCAGAATAAAGTAAGTCTCTGGACACTTTCCTAAACTGGTAGAGACTGTAGCACTCCTTTTTGTAGTATATACCTTATAGAACTCAATTTCCTCTGCCTTCAGGTAGATGTCTGTAGTCTACTGGATCTGGCTGAATAAAAGTCCCCTTTTCTGAAAGTTATCATTTTATGCCAAAGGGTAAGTAAAATACCTCCTACAGCTCTGACTTCTGGTTTACTGGTGAGCACATTAATTGACATGAAGTAACAGAAAGGCTTCCCCACACTCCAGAAACAAACAAAAGCTTCTCTGCTCTAGGCTGGCACGGGGCAAAGATCTGAGCACTCTCCTCACTCTTACAGCTATCTCCAAGAACCCTATTCAATTGCAGAGTTCCAAGAACAGTTCAGACATATCCTGCTTTTGGCTGAGATAAAGTGAATTCTCTTCTTAGTAGCTGGTACAGGCTGTGTTTTGAATTTAGGATGAGGATGATTCTGATAACACACTGATGTTTGGGTTCTTGCTGAGCCATGCTTACCCCAAGTCCAGGACTCTTCAGTTTTCACAGTCAGAGTTTCAAGCTCTGACAGTGAGCAGGGGGACAAGAAGCCTTTAGGGAGGATGGCCAGGACAGGTGGCTGGGACTGGTCAAAGGGATACTCCATTCCACAGAACACCAGTGTATAAACAAGGGCGAGTTGGCCAGAAGCTGTTGACTACTGCTCAGGACTTGGTCAGGGAGTGGTGAGCAACTGTCAGGTGTTATTTCTCTCTCTTCTTTTCATTAAAATTATACTATTATTACTATTATTTCTCTCTTCATTAAAATTATACTACTGTTGTTATTATTATTATTATTATTAGCATTAACACAATTATTATTTTTTCTTATCTCACAGCTACCAAGTAACCTCAATCCTGCCCAGAATGCAAATATTACTGAAGCAGAAGGCAACAAAAAAAATAGAAATGTTGAAGTTTCTAGTGTTTCACTAGAGCATTTTGTCATAAGTTTAGGTGCATGAGCATCTTCCACTTCATTGTAGCACTCTCAAATGAAAGAAGAAGAAAGACAGGATTATGTTCACTTTGTAGTGGTATAAAAGTTGACTGAAGTTGCTCCTGGCTCAAGAAGGGTCAGGACCCAACTGTGAATCTTCTTCTGAAATCAAGCAAACATAAAAGTAAAACATTTTCATTTCTTAGGACTAACTTCTCACCCCATCCCAAAACTGAGGATAAGAATTATAAAAGGATGATTTCAGGTACATAAAGAAGTTTATGTCATGACTGACTACTGACATGGAGAAGTATGACATTAGACAGCAGAATTGCCTTCCAAGTGATTCAATCTCCCTTCATAGAAAAAAAGAAAAAAATCCAAAAACTAGGAGCTCGTGAGCAAAGACCCAAACCACAGACCACAATCATAATTAACAACTTCAAGATCATCAAGCAGTGCTGATTCACACAGAAAATTCACATTTTCTGCCTGTAGAAAGCAGAAAAGCATGAAAGCACCAAGCATTGGCATGGACTGGCTTGGCAAACCTCTTTCCCTGAGTGCAGAGGGGACAAGCCCCTTGTGGAGTGGGTATCCCCAGTCACCTTTCACGTGTGACTCTCAGAAGCTTTCAAGCTAGAATTGTGTGGTTAACAAGAAAATGATGACTCTTTTTGCCTTTTGAAGATCAGGTAATGTTTATCTTACTGCTAATTTTTGGTTGCCTGCTAACATGGCTTAGAAGTCTACAGAGACTTTTTGCTTCTTTGCTAAGTGCTTCAGTAATCAGCAGACAACTAACAAGTTGGCAGATGAGTACTGGCAGGGTTGGAACAGCATGTTGTACGGGGGGAAAAACCTGTGTAGCAACAAAAAGAGGAAAATCCACAACAAAAACAACAAATAAAAGCTCCTCTAACAGACACTGAATGAGGGCACTTCAAACGGACACAGCAGAGAGGACTTTGAGGTGTTTTTCTACTTGAACAAGAGCTGCTGTGTGCAGTCACTGCTCCTTCTGCTAATTCTTGCTGCTCCCTCTGTTGTGCCAGTACAACTATTTGTGTGACTGTGAGGTGAATCAGATCAGGGAATTGATCCAAGTTAAAAATAACCTAGGGGGAAAAAAAATAAAAAGAAGAAGAAGAAGAAAATCAAACAAACAAAATCCAAAAAACTCTCCCCCGCAAAAAAAAACCAACAAAAAACCCCAAAAGAGCTGCCACTGAAGCCAAAAAGAAATGTCAGGCACGTCACAGATTTGCCAGGGTCTCTCCAGAGTCACAGTTTCAGTACAGTTAGATTGGCATTGCAATTGAGACCTCCAGCCTGCACAGACAGCAGCACACAAGGTTGTCCTGTCACAGGCACATGATGGATGTAGGCAAGAGCAGGATTTGTAACCCTTCCCAAAACACCAGCACTGGGAGTTGGGGATATAAACAGATGATGAACACAAGGTGTTAAACCACAACTGGGGATGGGCAGAGCATGGACAGTGCAAGTCTCACTGCTGCCCACACTTCAGTAATTCAGATAGTTGAGGTGCAGATCAGCTGTTCCAACTTGGACTTCCAGCCACCACCAAACAGCCACCTCAGGGTGCTCTTTTCAGAACCAGGATTTTCAAAAATCAAAACCACAACAACTACTGCCCATATGCACCATGATATACTCAGTGTACCTTGGGCTAGGATTGGAAGAATGTTCTGCATGCAATCATTTAGAAGCTGCAGTGGAGAAGAACACATCAAAGGCAGAATATTTGTCACCAGAGTCTGACCCTCCCTCAGTAGAAAAATGAAGCACAGGTTCAGTTTCAGTGTTTCCTGCAGGCAGAATGGCCTCTTACCAAGCTGAGGTCTACCTTTACATGTTAATATCATAATTCTCTAGGAATACAGCAAAGCCTCTTCCTACTTATAACACGATCTTCAGCATGGCATTTAGTGGCAGTCACCTGCTCAGCACAGTACAGATAAATTGTGGCATTTACTGCACATTTTCTGAGCTCAGCAGACAAAGCCTTCCTGCTGGACAGTCTGCTGGAATACCCAAACCACATCTATAACATAAACTGAATGGTTTCCTTGTGAATGAAAAGAATTTATTAAGATTGTATCATACAGAATCTATTTGGTGTCTGTCTCTATGGTGTAAATAATAGTTCCTGATGATAATAAGCTCAGCCTTAAATGCACACATGCCATGATCATGCTGTGTAAGTTTAAAAATGCTACTTGTCTGCCTGCCTGTTTAGCTGGCAGCTTTACCCACCAGGAACACAAATGATTTAAAACCCAGATGCTGAGCAATTTGAGATGCAGAAGCACCCTACAGTGAAGCAATTATTGCCTTGGAGGGTCTTATTATCCTCATCATGACATGAATTCCACACAAAGTAAACATGCTTTCATTGTTATGTATTTCCCAAACTGCAATATCTTAAAGAAAAGTTTTGAAAGGAGTTTCTCATCTTTAAATGTAAATCTCAGCAACTTGTCTCCTTGCTAAGAGAGACAAACGATGACTGCTATTTTCCTGACGTATTATGTTCTATTCCCCTCCCCAACCCCACTGGTTTAAGGAGAATAGATCCTCCAGGGCTTTTATAGCCATTTTAAACTAAGTTCACGCCAACTGTCCTATGGAATAGATTTCAGAATAAAACAGAACATTCCGTTGATCATAGGACATTGCACTTGTATAACATATCACCTTACCAATGCACTATACTGTATACTTGTTTCCCAGTGCTAATTAAAATATATTGACACAAGCATCCTCTTGAATTACCTAAACCCCAGTGATTGCAGGCCTGGCACCTTTGGCACTATCTGATCACACCCAGGTCACCTGAACATAACTCAGAAATGCACTTTTCAGATATTTACAGCAAAGCAAGGACATGCATTAGCAAACTGCTGTATGCATATTTAGAAATGTATAGAATTCCTTTAAGAAAACTGCAGGGCCCCATATTATTTCTTGAATGATACTGAAAACCTTTGCCAAGTAATCCCAAACTTAAAGATTAATTGACAGTTGTTTAATCCATACACTGATTTCTCTGTGTCCTTCTGTGCAATGCATAAAGGACAGCCATATAGTTTTGGATTTTGCTTATTTTAGAATACAGCAAGTACCTAAAAGAGTAAAATGCTCAAGTAGCAGCTCTGTATGGAAGCACAAGTGTGCAAATTGCACTGAATCAGAGACTTATTCTCTTCTACTTTCAGCAATCAGCTGCTTTCTACATTCTTGAGAGCAAAACCACATAGAGTAAAGGGAAAAGAAACCTTAGTTTGTGCATGAAGTGAATGGACATTACAGGAGGTAATAATTGCAGTAGTTAATGCTTATATCTGTCTTTTACCTGAAAATAACTGAGGGGTTTAAGGCCTTTTTTTTTTTTTTGCTAAACCACACAATAAATTCCAGTAAAGTCATTGAGAGCATTCCTTTTCCTGAGAGGACATAAACCCACAAGGCCTCTTTTGTAGGTGCATGCCCCTAACCATTATGTTGTTACACATCTCAGTTGCTGCAGACACACTGGGGTCAGGCACAATTCTTCCTGTAGAAGATATTCCACTAAGCATGACAGTCACAAAGAGGAGGGAAAACTGAACAGCCATAAAAACTCCTTGCTACCAAGGTAGAAAATAAGATTCCTAGTTTCTGATGCACCTGTTCACTCCATTACACATGTTGGATAGGTTCTACTGAAAGAGAAAAAGCTGTACCTAGAATATGGTATTGCAGATTCATTTAGCAATTTGGGAATTCTGGGAAATGGGAGTGTAAATTTCATCCCACAAAACAAGCAGCATAATTAGATAGATTTTAATTAAACAGGATTCAACCTGAATTCTCAAATAGCTCCAGATCAGACAAAAACCATACTAACTATTCTAGAAAAATATTTGCTTATGTGCACCTGAAATTTGAATCTGTGATTTTTTTTTTCATTTGTTAATTCTGCCCTGATACATCAGCTGTATCAGGCAGGTTTCACAGCAGAGCAAAGACAGTGCTCTGAGTGTGGCACTGCACTGCCCTGCCCCTGTGCCTTAGCCCCAGGTGTGAGCCAGGAGTAGTTACTATATGACAGAGGAGCTCCTGTGCCTGAGGAAATTTAGAGGAAAAAAAAAAATCAATTCAACTATTTAAATTCAGGGACAGCTCTTTATTGTAAAGAGCAGCAATAAATTTAAGAACACACAATATTTTAACCATTATAGATGAATATATGAAATGATGTAGTTGGCAGCCAATTCTGAGTTTCAAATATTTCCATTTTCTTATCAGCTGAATCCCAAGATCAGCCAAGTCCTCCACTTGATCAGAATCAACAATCTGACTACTGAGAAAGTGCACAGAGCATTTTATTACTGGAGTGAAGCACATGATTTAATCTCTTCATGGTGCACATTCATCACCACCAGGGAAGGAGGATGGATGGTAGGAGCACTCTCCAGAATGCTTCACTTCTGCTGTCAAGCTGCAGCATATTCTGCTTTATCAAGATACTTAGCTCTTAATAAATGCCTAATAAGAGCAAAATCAGTCCTGTTATTACAGCTTATGGTTTTTGTTGATGCCAGTGGAGAGCAGGAGTATGATTGTAATTTCATGTTGAAAAATTCTGAATGGAAATGAATGCTGGCTGCTCTGCAGCAATCACAGACACAGATCCTTCCCTGCAAGGTGTCCTGGTGCATGCACACTTGGCCCCCAGACAGGGAAGGTTAAATAAGCAGCACTGCTTAGAGCAAAAATGGCACAAGTTCATTATTTGGGTAACTCTAACTGGTTTTTATATGCCAGAAAACAGAACAACAACAGAATAGGTTTTGTAAATGACCTTATTACTCTTTCCTAAATAACCTTTTTCAGCCATGAGTTGCCCAGTCCCTGCCTCTAGTTTGCTGGGAATGGCCAACAAAATATTTAGGGCTCTTCAGGAACTGAAGGCAAGAGAATGCTGAAGTACAGTTCTTGAATATGGCTTTCAACAACAAAGGAGAAATAATTTATCATTGTAAAGAGGAGAATTAAAGCACAGAATTGCTTGGTAAATCACATCACAAATGAAATCAGCTGACAGCAAGGTTACTGAGATCAAACTGTCTCCTCTGCATCACCTTTCATGCCCACGTGTCCATCTGCCAAGGCTGGAGCTGGCGTGTGTACCATCTGTGCTTAGCACCAGCAGGAGCTGAGACTCCCAGGTTTTACAGAAGATTATAAAATTAACTCAGGGACAGACCCTGCTTTGCCCAAGGAAAGAGCCACCATGGGGTTTGTTTCTTTATGCTTCCACAGTCAATCATCACATTTCCTACCAGAGGCAGAGCATAAATCTTAAATTTTTTTGTACAGGTTTTCCAGTCCTTTTGTACAGTTACTCCATTCATGTTCAGTTGTGGAATTATTTAGTGTTTGTAGACCTTTGTTAAACTAATTTATTCACACCTAACTTCCTACTGTTTTCACCTGTGATTATTTTGGTCCATGCATCTTGCTGCTATTGCTGTTGGTTTATTGTCAGCTCAGGCTTATAGGTATAGCAATTGATTTGTCTTACCTCTTTCCCTGTTTTTCATGCCCTAATTTTCAGTTAATGCCTGTTCATTAGTACTTTTTTATCTATTAAATATCCACAGGTGGATTTTTGTTGGTGGTTTTACTGGCCTGCTACAAAGAAAGCTCTGCTTTTCCCATGTCAGCCAGGTCTGATTTTGTATAACTTCTGGCAGCAATAACTGAGCATGTGACACTGCCTTTGTGTGACTGATGGATGTTGTGTGACACAGGTACGAGGCAGAAGTGAAAGGGGAAGGAAACAGAGAGAAATATTGGTCCTCTCTGTTTAATACCTACACATAACAGAGTCACAGAATGTAGCAGGAAGAGTGGACCCCTGCACCTATCCACCATTATCTCTGGCAGAAGCTTAACTACAGACCTGCCATTCATTTACCCCGCTCCCTCTCCTGTTTAATTGCAATCCTAGATTATGTGCAGCACACTTGCCTGAATAATATGTGGAGAACAAAAGCTAGTGAAAGCTAGATCAGAAAAAAAAAAACAAAAACAAGTGTTGGGAAAAAATTGCATGGTGGGAATAAAACCATCTGTTTAGGAAAATTAAAAGAAATAAATGCCAAAATGGCTCAGCTCCATAATCAAATGGATATATGTTAACTAGACTTCAGCACTTGTTCAAACTTCTCATTGCAGCAAATGTTAGGTAGCATGATGTATTCTTTTCTTTTCTGATACTGACCTCTAGGACAGTTAAATGACACAATACTTTCTGCAGGCTCAGAATACCTCTTCTGGACAGCCACTGTGGCTAAACTGGTGCAGAGAAACTTTTTCAATGATAGTAATTCTCACTTTGAATCTGACCTGCTAAATTTATTCAGCACAAAATCTTAAAAATTACATTTTGTGCAGAAAAAAAATTCATTGCTGGATGGTGAAAGGAAAGAGGTCTAAAAGCTCTTGTGACAGGTCACCAGATGGAGTGGGGACACTGAGCCAGGGCTGGGCTGCATTCTCACACAGTAACTGAGAGGGACAGCTACATGATAGATGCCTTGGCTGAGCATCAAGATGAGCTGTTGTTCTCTCAGAAGATCAACAAAAGACCATCATGCATTCTCTGACAGTGGAAGCTGCATGATCAAAATGCACTTTAAGATGTTAATCAGAAAATGGAACAATAAACCCAAGAACAGCCGTTGTTTCCACTCTTGCTGCCTCTGCAGCCTGCAAGGGTTTTGCCACTGATTTCAAAGAGAGCAAAGCCAGGTAATTACAATGCTTGTGGCTTACAAAGCCATCTACACCTTGATGAACAAAGCTCCTCCTCAAAGTGAAGCACTTCAGGGACTTTTCTACAGTCTCCTGCTACAAATAATTTATTATATAGCATTGGAACATTTTCTATTTAAAACAAACAAACAGAAACATGAAAATGAAAGAGTTGAAAAAAAAAAAAAAACACTTCAGGGACCTGAAATAATTTTGGACTAATCTGTAAAGCTTCTTCACAGCAACAACAGGGAAATTACCTCTTTTAAATGATGGCATCATCTTAAAAATAGCCCTGCAGTAAGAAAGTGAGTCAAAGATGAAAAAACACTTCTTAAAAATTTCTGGTTTAATTATTATTCTACAAAGAACTTTACTCAGAGAAGCCTTTAAGTACAAAAGATTCTTCAGGTTAAGAATAAGTCTCATCTTTGACCTGAACAGAAAACTAAAGAGATCCCTAAAATTAACTGTGTTCTTAAGCACTGTCTTGAATTAGTGGCTAACGAAGAACTGTCTCTGTTTGGAGATTTTTTTCTGATTCTGTTCCAAACCTATCAAGATGTATACAGACACCTATGTTTCAGCATATACATTAAGCATAACTGACTTAGGACATTCTAAAAGGCTCCAAAAAACTCAGGGCAATTTGATAACACAGGCAAACCTGGCTTTACTAATGTGAGGATGTTTAAGAAAAACTTACTGAAAATAGGGGCAAAGCAGTGCTATGGGAAGCACAGTGAAATCCTGTGCCTGCATTTGGCCAATCTCATACAAAGGCAAAAGCCAGTTTTGAGACTGAAAGTCCAAGAAAATCAGCAAGCGTTTTTATTCAAATTCTACATCTACATAGTCAATTTGGACATTTTATCTGCCCAGGGACTACACAGGTTGTAGTAATATGACATTCCCTGAATTTTCCTCTTTTGCCAAGTAAGAGGAGATGAACGAACAAAGACTGAATGGAGCTACAGTAAAATTTAAAAGAGATGACTTAGAGACCCCTCCTCAGGTGGATTCAGCACCTGAGAGTGCCAGCACAGGGGTTTTAATGATGCAGAAATTTTCAACACAGAAATTTTCATTTTCAGAAGGGAAATGTGTTACCCCAAGTCGGAAACAAAACCCTGCAAAAAATCCAGCATTCTTGTGGTGTACTTCTCATATTTTCTACTCCTTTGTGTTCAACAACAAATAACTTTGCATATCCAGGTCTTTGAAAAAAAATAAATCAGATCTCTGGGAACCTGTCTGGATAATACACACACTTAGAACTGAGAAAACTGCCAGCCAGAGGGACCTCGCTTGCAAGGCTGAATTTAGGACTGAATTTATAAAGGGACTCAAGTGAAGACAGCAGAGCAATTTCCAGGTTCAATGCCATATTGTATGTGGATACATCCAAAATCCTTCATTAGCTATAAAATATATGTCAGAATAATCTGTGCGAAATTACAGCCATGGTAGAAAGGGATGAAGTGTGGGTAAGTGTTCGTAAATCAGATGTAGAAATGAAAATTAAAATTGTAAATTTTGACCTGGCACATCCTGGATTTACAAAAGCTATCAAAATACAGCCATCTCTTTTCATTGGGCTGCTTTAACTGTGTACCTTTAAAAGCAGAAAGAAATGATGCAAGTACATTTCTCTTTAGGGTTTACTTAAATTAATATAGCAACCTCTATACCTACGTACTTATATTTGTAATTTACTACAAAATTCCTTAATTTCTCATTACTACAAGCATGAATGTGAAAATAAATATTAATATCCCAAAAAGAGTTTCAGACCGGATGTAATGGTTCCTGTGGAGCCATTAAGCTTCATCATTTCCATAAATTCAGTCTCCATGCAATGAGCACTTTATGAAAGGGCATTTAATTGCCTGATAAGATATAGTGGCTCCTCTGCATCAATAATAAAGTCAATAATCTGCATTTTTTAAACCTCTCTAAATATCCACTGATGCAATAGGTTGTTGCACTATTAGAGTTCTCCAGGCCCACTGAATCACTAATAAAAAATGTTTGAAGCCATTAAATATACATTTAACATGATAGAATTTTATGAGTCTATTGGAGGTCAATGCTGTAAAATTATACCCCGAAAAATCCTCCTCAGAAAGTAATTTATGGCATAAAATATGTTTATTAAAAGTCCCTGACTGCAGATTTATGTGATTTTATGTGAAGACTGCAATTGAATATGCTTGGGGACCAGTCCTGAGAACACTTTCCAGGAAGTTCAGAGCTTATTACCCTACATAATCCCTCCTGGAGTTAATTGAAATACTCCCAAGATTCAAGTTACTCATAGTCAAGAGTATTTGCAGCTTCATGCCCTTAAACTTGTTTCCACAGCTCTCCCTCTGATTTGCTGTGTGATCTACCAAGTCATTAGAGTAGCAGGGTTTATCTGAGAAAGGGAACCATTTAATGGGTAAAAGGGAAGATAAAATGTATGTTTGCAATGTACTGAGGTGCACAGCCCTGTTGGTGCTAATTGTTGCTATTTTTGCAGCTCCAGGTTTATTAATCAGCTATGACAGTGGTAGTGACCAATTAAAAAGAAAGAAAAATGTTCTCAGATCAAATAGGATATTGAAATCTCTTTGGATCACTCCTCCAAAAAATTACAATTCCTCCCATCCTATGCCCTAAACACCTTCCTAGGCTGAAAAAACAAAAAAAATAGTAATGCAAGGCTATTTCTAGAATGTTTTCAGTGCAATGCAATATTTATGAAAAAGTATTGCATTTCTGCTGAAAACAGATGCAAAAATTCTCCACCCCTCTATATATATATTCCTGCAAAAAACGTCCCAAAAGTCCCTCCTTCTCTGCCACTGGAGCAGTTGGTAATTACAGCACAGAGCAAAGATCAAAAGCCATTAATGAACTGCTAAATACTGTTTTCCTTTATGTGTCTTGTATAAAGGTGGGAAGGAAATGGATAACTTTTAAGTTAAGATACACTTTGGAGTGCATACTAAGGAACTGAAACATTCCCACCACCATGGCACGGGAGAAAGTTTGAAATTTATGAAGAGTTTCTCATCAGCAGCTAATTTTGCAAGCTGGTTAAGGAGGTGCAGTTTGGCACCCAGGCAGGGAATGGTTCTACTTGGTCATGTGTGAACATCACTGAAAACATTTTCAGGACAACCAACACTTCCATCACTGTAAACATTTTCAGAAGGATAACCAACACTCCTCGTGGAGGACTGCTGATCCCCTAACCTCCCTTCCACTTGTGGCTCAAGGAAACTCCTTAAAGGTGAACTTTTGGGAAAGAAATAAATCTGGCTAGATCTCCCCAGTGTAACAGCAGAGGATTTACATATCTGTGTAGGCTTTTGTTCATTCTAAAATCAAATTCTTCTGTGATACAAGAGTTTAAGTTCTGAGGCCCATCTGCACATCTTGCCAGCACATTGTCAGGATGATATAATGGATATCAGGATGATAAAGTGATTTTTGAGCTCATTTAAGCATATACAAACACACACATTTTTCTTATATTTCTCTATATGTCTTGAACCCTATCACTATGCTGCCAGTACTTAGGTGTTAACTATTAAAGACCTGCCAAAGAAAAACAAGATAAAAATGCAGCAAACTACCAGTACATTGTACATTAGTGCAAGATTTTTGCTACTGGAGAAAAGCAACTGTGAATCTTGCTCATTCTGGAGACCTGACTAAGTATTTATTTACTACATTTCTGGGGGGTTGCCAGTTACCAGACAACAACAACAAAAACATCACACTCAGCAAGGTGAAGTTGAGCCAAGTCGTGGTTAGAACATGGAAACACGGTTTTGATAACATGGTGCTCTCACAAACATTTTGAAGTTTCCTCTCTAAATGAACATGACTTTTCCCCACGTGTAGCTTGCAAATAAGAGATTTTGGAAGAATAACACTGCAGACCTGAAGAACAGGTTTTATTTTAAATTTTTTAATTTTTTTTTTTAATTTAAATTTTTAAATTTTGTTTTTAAAAAACCCTCCAATGAGGTGCTTGGCACAGCTCAAACCTTGGCACAGTGTTGAGTTCAGCTGATTCCCAGCACGGTCTCTGGACTCTCATGTCCTGACAGTGGAGGTGGGATGTGGATTATCCCTGGAGGAAGTGCTGCTATCCCCAACCTGCACACAGTGACAGCAGCTCTTGGCCCTCCCCTGAGCCTCTTTGACACTGAATTTTATGTGAGGCCCATGTAATCAATGTCCCCACAAAATCTCCAGTCTTCTCTGTATTCATACCTTGTCCTTCCCCTCAAAGCCCTTGGCAAAGTGTGGAGTGGATTCATCACAAAATGTAACATACTACCACAAGCTAGAGAAGGATTTTCAAAGGATTTGTGCTGTCACCTGACAAAGGATTTGGGAGGCTGTGAGTCTTACCTTATTTATGTAACACACTGGGCAGGAGGAGCTGGGTTAACACACAGCTCAGCATGGGCATGTACCACAATGAAATCTTCACCTTTAGGCAAAGACAAGAACTAAAGGGGGACATGCAGGTATTAAATTGCTCCAGTCACAAGCCAACATGTATTAGGACTAGGAGTGCAGATTTTACTACAACAACCAAAATTTTAAAAAAAAACCCATCATATTTTACTTTTAAGTCAAATTTGAAATGGAAAATGAGTTTGTCAGCAATGCAGGTGCAAGTGCTTAGGTGTGAAGGCATGGCTGTGGATGACAGGAGGGGTTGCTGAGCTTACTTCATTCCCAGCATTTTCTTATGGTTCTGCTTTGAGGGGTGAAGCTGTAGAGGAGAGGGATTTTCAATTATTGCAGATTTATCATGTGGTTGTCCAGGACTTAGGATAAATGTGGATCTAACTGCTATACTAAACATATATATATATATATACACACAATATATATAGTGACTATACCCAAACCCAGCTCTGTGCCCATGCCTTGGACACCTGACAGATTTCTGACTGCACACCCAGAACAGAGAATGGCCCTCCAGAGCACTTGTTAAGGAGCCACTTACTTTAAAGCTGCTGTAAATTCTCCCATAAAGTCAGTTGTACTCTGTACATAGATCTCAGCAGATCCATGTGCAAGAAAGATTGCACTCTGCTCTTTGGCACGTGAGCCTTGGAACGTGTTCAGTGCCAGATGTGATTGAGCTTTCTGGGAACTAGATTTACAGTTGGGACTAGGAGAAGAAAAACACAGTATCAGTGGCTGAAATTCCATCCTTTTTCCCCCTCCAATCCCTGTGTTATTTTCCAGAAGCAAGAAATAGGAAAGTATTAAATTTATATATTGCATACCTGGCCTTACATTATACTACTTTTTTTTGTAAAATTTATTAATTCTTATATTAAAGGTACAAAGCTAGATTTACACATAGAAATCTAAGGCACAAAGCCTGTGAAACATGGTGAGAGGTTTTTTGTTCAACTTTTCTTTTTAACTGTCCCAAATACCCTGTCTCTGAGTGCCTGAGGAACAACTGGTTTTGCCCCCTGAATTGGTTATACCCTCAAGAAACCAAAAATGGGAGCAGGTAGCACCTTCTTTAGTATGATCATGTTGACATTCAGAGAAATTCCTCTCAGAGAACAAAATCTCCCTTCAGGAAAACAAGTGATTTATGCCTGCATCAGTTAAGAGAAACTAAGAGCACCAAAAGCAACAGAAGAAGAAAAAACAACTCACAGCCCCACAGGGATTCTTGAAATTTCTGAATTTTCCTGCATTTTTTGGTGGCAGAAATTGTTTGTCTGTGAAAATAGGGCACAGGAAACAGCACAGTACAACACCAATTTCCTGGCACTGTGTTCTTGCTCCCTGGGTAGGGCTCTTTCATACATTTTTGGAGCTCTGTACTAATTTTATATACACACTGAGATACAAAGAAACTAAGAAATCTTGCTGCTGTCCTGTATGTTGGAAATGTTGGAACATGGATTTTTGTATTTTTTTAATGGTATTTACCACATCTAAAATTTGGCTGGAAGCAAAGCTAAGAATAAAACAAATACAGGGCTTGATCCATTTTTTACTTGCATTAATAAAACAAAATGTTTAATTTCCTTGACTTCAGAAAAGCTGTTACTTCCTTACATTGACATAAAAGGGAAGAGAACTACTATCACAATAATGGGCAAAACTTGTGTTGACAACCAGAAAATAAAAGAATCAGTAGTGCAGGACAATCACCTCTTACAAAAATGAAGATAAGAATCAGAGTAATTGGGAATGTGTTAAGATTTTACTTTCTTTCACAGCCAGAATTTCGGAGCTGATCAGCAGTGGTGGCATAGCAGTGACAAATTCAGGCTTATTACCTGGGATCTGAGCAAACCTCTGCTCTGCCCCCAGCTCCTCTGTTCCCTGGGAACAAAGACATTGTTGCATCACAGCCTGCTCTGACGTAAATTACAATTTACATCCATTTACTATGCAGCAGTTGGCTGCAAATTTAGGTTTTTTTAAGCAGCAGAACCAGAATGGAAAACATTTTCAACACAGCAGAGTTTTGTCAGGAAATGCCTCTCGCTAAACACAAAATGTTTTGCCCAACATTTCTCTCTCTCTCTCTCTGAAATTCACATGTACCATCAGCTGAATTCCTGACAGGCTGCTGGAGAGCCCAGAACTTCCTCACTGTGCAATGCCAGGGGATGAGTTAAACACTCTCACACATTCTGTGAGATGGAGCTGACTGACAGATTGAGGTCACCCAAACCACAGGGCCAACCCCCATGCCAGGGACACCAGGACAGAGGGCCACTGACCTTCAGCCTTACAGGAGAGTAAGTTCAAAGATACAGATATAAACACATACAGAAGTATAAAGTATACAAACACATACTCAAAGTGTATTTTATAACTTCTAAGGGCTTATAAATAAACACACCTCACAATGCTGGTGTTATGGTGCACATTTGCTGAGTTATTTATACAGGGAAATCCTAAGTAAACCACAGCAGAGCTAATGAACAGCAAAATGATCATGTGTGTAAATAATTAGGTTGTAGTTTAAGCTTAGTAGAAAGGTGTTGAAATTTTATCCCTTTCTCCATCTCCCATAGCACTTTTAGTTGTTTTTTTTAACTACTAAGCAATTCTGAAAAATTTCAAAAATTCCTTAAATTGAATATTTTTTCTGCTATGAAAAAACACCTTTCTGGGACCTGCAGCTGAAAAGGATGTCAGTTCTGTGTGGTATCTTTTGGGAGTTCTAGGATACTCAGCAGGTGTTTTCCCAGGATCCTTAGAGAGTAAAGATGAGTTGTTAAAAACGAATATTAACTCTGCTTTCTATTCTTGCTCTTTATAGCCATGAAAAAGACTTAAACATCTTTTTTTGTACCCTGAGAGGTGGGTTTAATGGTTCTTTTCATTCTCCTTGACCAATTACCGTAGGAATATATAGTATCAAATTGAGCAAACCCTTCCTCAGCAGCAGTTTCCATGGGTGTCACTGCCTTGGCCCTGCACTGCCAGTCCTTGGTTTTCCCTGTGAGCTGACACACCAGGCAGCACCAGACTGGCCTCTCCTTTAGATCTGCCCTTGCCTGAAGCCATTCCAGCACCCATCCTTTGTGCTCACTCCCTGTCAACAAACAAGCAACTAACTCTGAAGAAAACAAGTTTTCAGTCTGATTTCTGGGAGTGCTTTCCAAGTTCAGGCATCCCCAGTGCACCTGAATTCCGTGTGCATATCCCTGAAGGAGCACATCCCTGTGACAAGAAAACACTCAGCTGTAAGCACAGGCTGCAGGTGAAAAGGACTGTGTGTTCTGCAGATTTCCTGGCCTGACTCTGAGTTCACACAGCCAGGATGGGGCACACTGTGCTGTCAAGGAGAGCTGGCCAGCATAAGCAGCCAAAATGAGTACCAAATTCCTCAGGGAACCCAACTGAGAGAAATACTAACAAAGGTACATCTTCTGCATTTTAAAATGGGATAGCTCTTCATGGGTATTCTGCAGAATAAAGGATTTGGAAGTATCTTTCTTGGGCATGTAGTGGAAGGACAAGGGGAAATCGCTTTAAACTGAAAGAGGGTAAATTTAGATTAAATGTTAGAAAGAAATTCTTCCCTGTGATGATGCCCTGGCACAGCCCAGAGGAGCTGTGGCTGCCCCTGGATCCCTGGAAGTGCCCAAGGCCAGGTTGAACAGAGCTTGGAGCAGCTTTGGATAATGGAAGGTGTCCCTGCCCATTGCAGGGAGTGGAATAAGCCAGTCTTGATTGATCCCATGATTTTATGGTCAAGTTTTAATGTTTAAAGCTTAGATAGAGAGGTGAGGAACACAGAGTTGGTACCATCATTGCATCTCAGGCTGCTGAGGATACTGTGGTGGTAAAGCACAACACAGGGCAGATGGAATTGTCCCATTAATTGATCTAAGGAAATCCTAGAGCAAAGCATTTCCCTTGATCTCTTTATCAATCTGTGAAAATATAATCACACTGGTACCTCTCTGTAGGTAGAAGTAATTTCAGCAGGTTTGAATCTATTTTTTCCTCATAAACCCCCACGAATCATTTGAGAAACTGAGTTCTGCATCCCATAATTAATCCTGATTTATTCAAAAAATGTTCTGAAATCAACAGGAACAGTTTTTAAGTGATTAGAATGAAGATCTGTTAGACCAGTGAGACACTGAATCTTCAACAATGACCCAAGTTCCATTTCAGTATGGTAGGAACACTAGCCACCACAAGAAAATGAACCATAAAACTAGAATAATAAGACAATTTTGGGAACACTAGCACTGGAAAGTGTTAACACATGGTAAATTCCCTTGTACTTCACCAGACTAAATTTTAGAAGCTCAGACTATGGATGTATTGCTGCCTGCAATGAATGTTATGCTCAACTGAGAATATTTTTGCTCTGTAGTTGTATGAGACATTAGTGACTGTAATTGATTTGGCATTAGTCTTGCCCAGTTGACTTTGTTTAACAGATTGCACTGAGCATCATAAGTACTTGCAAGTAGACATATAGACTTCTTTAAAATGCTGACTTGAGCTAGCTCAGCATGAGATAATTGTTACATTCTTTTACTATATATATTTTAATTGAAATAATTTTCCTGTCTATATAATTCCCAAGTTTTCATGAAGAGGAGTTTAATATTAATTTTTCCAGTATCCTTAATTTTACTGAAATGGGTTTACATGTTCATTTATTGCTGAGAGTGACACAAGAGACAGGACCCAACCAGTCTTTTTCTAACAAAAAGAGATTGAAAATAATGTGAAGAAGTAATGGTCAGTGAAGTGTGTAAAACCAAGTCTGTTGAAACTGGTAAAAAAGTTAAGGATGAGATTTGTCTCTGTGGGAAGGTCAATATGTGGGCAAGCCTGGATACAATAGGTAGAAATCCCTCACAAAAGCATCTTTCACCTTTCCTGCAATACAAGTGTTTGCCTTGAAGGTGAGAAGAGCCTGGAGTGGGAGCAAGAATTGGAGGAATTGATACAAAACCCTTATGGCCAGACTCAAGAGGCACTGAGTGCCTGTGGGTCCTGCTTTTATTTAGTGAATTGAGCCACCTGCTTACTCACTGGACTAATAGCTTCCTGAAAAAAAAGTTAAAATTTCTCCAGGTTTTGATACTATCTTTTTTCATGGCATTACAAGCCCTCCTTTTTATTTTTAGGACAAAGGAAAAGATTACAAGACCACCTACGTTTCTACTGTACTTCTTGCCCTATTTAGATTTAAATCAGGAAATTAAAATAATGATTAAAAAAAATGCATGTCATGCCTGAAAAGCACAGAATATTATCAAGGGACTACAAAGGCTGATACAATGGAGGGATGAGCTAAAAAAAATATCCTGAGAAGTCAAAACTGGCTGTGAATGAAGTTTTCAGCACAAGGAAATAATAACAATAAAGTCTCCTTCAGGTGTATAAAGTGGAGTGAAGCTGACAAGAGAAGACATTAGACCACGGCAGGATATTTGAAGGAAGTTAATAAAGAAGGAGGGTAATACAGCTGCAGAATTTAATGAGGTCCCTGTAGTGTTTGCAAGAGGATCTGGAGTTGGAAAGCAAGCAATAATCAGCACGCCCAAGTTTTTGAGGAAGTATTGTGCCTAAAGGCCATCAGGTTAATGTGCAGATTTAATGAAAAAACACACATGCACACACCAGAGGGGAAAAGTACACATCAGATCTCTTCCCCTTGACTTCAGTCCCTACTCAGGGGGAGGGGAGGGAAACACTCTCAAATCTAAAAACTCGATCAAACTCTGCATGGGAAGATGAGATGAAAGAAAGTAAAAACTCTGTCTCCTCCTAATTGAACATACACTTTGACTATTATTTTCTTAAACAAGTTTCCTTGACTGATTTAAAAATACCCAACTTTTCTTAGGAAGTTCTAATACTTTGAAAAAAATTATTTGGAGTGTAAAGAAGAATAGACATTTGTATCAATGAAGTTTTATGCTGTGTCTGGGCCTCACCTTCCCAATTCACCCTCAGAGAAATCAGCCTCAGGAAGAGGAACCCAAGGCTCTTGAAGGCTGTAACACCACAGATGGAACTGCAGCTCTCCAAAAACCATGCTACTTCCTCTCCAGGGCTACAACAATTCTCAGGAGCTGGACAGGTGAGCTGCAAAAATGATTGCTTTCTCAGGCAGAGGTTAATTAAAGAGGTAGACTGCTGAAAAATATTTAGATTCACAGGAATTCCAAGGCTTTATCTGACAAAGTAAATGCCACCAGAATATTTCTGTCCAGCTTTAATAGGCAGTCCATTTCCTCATATCTTAATACTGCTAAAATTACTAAGGCAACACCACATATTATGAATAAATACCTGGATTCAGAGACCCTGAAATCAATGAACGTTCATTGACAACTGTGGGCTTTAGATTATAAACCCTTAAGAAGACATTGCCTGTTTCAAATGACCTCATATTATGCAGTTAAAAGCTACCAGAGATAAGACATTTTTGGAGCTGATAAAAAGCCTCCAGAGCAATGGTTCTCAAAATTAGAGTTGCAGCCTCAGGTCGGGGTATATGAAGAGCTTTTGCTGCAGTCACAACACACTCTACAAACTTAAGATCCCATTGCAAAGAAAATTACTTCTAGCTCTTCTGCTAACAAAGATAACCTTCTGAATGTAAATATTTGAAGCAGTTTGGTTTACTTAATATAGAATTATAGGGAATACCCAGTTCATGCTTTCTACAAGGTTAGGGGTATTCTTTCTATTCTGGTGATATAAACAGTAATAATAAAAAAATTGCAAGTGTTAAATACAGGTACTAACCAAGCAATCAGGAAGTATTTCAGCTGTGTTTCTGTTGTTGACACAGCCCCAAAGTTTCTGACACAACTCAGAGCACAGATATGCTGTGAAAGATTACATGATGCCTGAATTCAGGGTTGGCTGAAGACAATCGACTTTAAGTTTCAAATGAAGTGTTTGATTAAGGAAGAAAAGGTTTAGACAGAGAAGATGAGATCCTGACATTGGTTTGAAGTTGTGATGCAAAGGAGCACCAAGGTAGTCACAGAGGTGTTTTCTAGGACATTGGGGCTCACTGAAGATGGAAGGTTAAAAACCACAAACAACTCGATCCTTCACCAAAAACAAGCCTGGGCTCATCTGTGAACATCCTGCTCCCCAGGACAAAGTTTCACTACACACAGGAAGAAATCCTTTTAGGTGACTGATAATATACTCCAAGGACTCAACTGCATAAGCACTGATCACTCTATCTAGCTATAACAAAAGAACTAGAATTCCAACTCAAAAGCTCTGGCCTTGGACAAAAGGTATCAGATGATCCAGTCCTTGTTTTCATCAAAAGCACAATCTGATGTCTAGTGAAGTTGAAAGATACTACTCATCCACTGTTTTCACATTAGAGAATATATATATATATACACATGTATATATATTTTAAAATTAAAGACCTGAATTCCCAGTGCTGCAATGCAAATTCATACACAGAAGCCAATGTTTTCAGAGGTTTAGTCTTTCTTCTGCTGTAGCTCAAAACACTTGTTGATTAGAAGGTCATTGTTCCCTGGCTTGCAGGGGTCTCCATTTCATTTACATAGAAATGGAACTGATATTAAAAGGGAATAAGAGGTGAATTTGTGAGGAAAAGCCATTCTACAGGGAAAATAAAAATATATGGAGAAACAAGCAGACTAAATCAGTGTCCAACGCATTGAGTAACACACTCAGACTTCAACACTTCATGCATTTGGTCTAATACCACTGAACTAAGCTGTTGTCATAAAAGAGAAAGGAATTTAAGAGAAATTAGGAGGAACTGTAAAGAAATGAGGGGACTAAAGAGGCAAACATTTCTGAGAAAAGGGAATGAACCTGATGAGCAAATGGCCTTACCCTGTTATGTAGATTTTCCAAGACTAAACCTATTTAAGGAATAAAATTATTGCAAATCTGTCCCTACAGTTACTATAGTGATAATGAAAACCATTAAAATGAATATTTGATAAATGAATAAATGAATAAAAATGTAGGGAATAAATGAATGGTAAATGAATATAAATACTAAATGGCAAAAATTAAATGAATAATTCTCTTAAATGAATAAATCCGCTGTGCTTCACTTTGTTAGTGCTCTATACAGATTAAATTCCTCTTAAATGTCATCTTGAAAGGAGTTTACATTGCACCACAAGGATCTATATACTGGGGGTTGCTAGGATAATGGAAAGTAAACATCTGCTTGTGTGACATTGCTTGGTTTCTTTAGCACACACCAAAACTGACAATTTAGGTCTCAGTTACATTTTACAGTCGGTGCAGCCAGTGGCTGTTGCAGAGGCAGCAGTATCTCGATTTTTTTTCCTGAGCTATTTATTTCTCTTATAGCAACTGTGCCTTTCCCATCCTGATATTTGTGAAATACTGATATTCTTAGCATTGTACAAGGCCCAAATATCAGCATGTTCAGCAGCACAGTCTAGAAGTCTAAGAGGAGGATGAAGGTTGAAGACAGGGATGTAGGAAGATGGTTCAACACAGCAGAAGGTCTTCAAAGAGAGAGAGAAAAGGAAAAATTAACAGAGCAAATAGTGCATCTACAAAGGAAGAAGTATTCCAGAACTACGTGGATTGCAGACAGAAGGAAAGGAATAAATACACAGGGTTAGGGGAATAAGTGAAAGATGGAATGACAGGGTCAGAAAAAAAAGGAAATGTTTGCCAGTGGTCAACATAACTAAACCAGAAAAGAGTTCCCAAAATCACAGTGCTGTTACTGAGAAGTTTCCTCCCTGGAAAGGCCAACCTCATTCAGCCCAGACCCCCAGCTACTCTGGCTGGAATTAGCAACAACAAACTGCTCCCTGATCATTGGCATCAATATTTGTGTGCAACTGCCTCCTTCATTCCTTATTTAAATATTTCTAATGCGACCTACTGCTAAAACAGAAAGCAGAAGTTTGACTAGGGGCCTTGCAGAATCTACCAAGAGTAGCTTAATTTTTTTGTTGTTCTTTAGAAGAAAAATGCAGCTCAACTCTACTGGGAGTTTTTTATCATTCTTAGCTGTGGAAAATTGAATTGTCCTTATGCTGTACAAGATGTTCCCCTTCTTCCCCTCCCCCGCTGTTAAATTCTGAGTGTTCTGCAGAAGCACAGGACCCAGTAACTGAGGAACATGACAGTCAATACAAATAAAACCTCACCAATATACATTAATATATACCTCTGAATGGATAAAATAAAGAATTGCCTCAATTCCTCTATTTTCAAACCAAAATTCCTCCTCTCTGTAAACCAAGCAACGTAAATTCTGCTCCAGAGTCACATAAATCTCAACATAGAAGTGCATACCTGGAACCCTGCAAAAAAGGGTGAAACATCAGTCCCATTTTGAACTGTTGCTGGAAGTTTTAGTTCAATTCTCCTCTCATCCACTGGAGGAAATGCAGTAAGGAAAGATACTCAGAAAAGAGCCAAAATCATCATGTGTTTCTGATTTAAGAGCACCCTGCTTTGGGATTAGCTCTGCACAGCTGCTGTCAGTTGGCCAGTAAAGTAACTTTTTCTGAATTAGGTCTCACGGGGGAGTTAAGCTTGTCTTTTTGGTAGCTAAAACCTGTAAACTTAAGTCAGTACCTTGTCTCATGAGGAGATCCTTGTATTTTGGACTTGTGTTTCTCATTCCAGAATGTGTTTCCTTGCCTTGGAGCTTCTTTAACTGAATTTTATAACCCAACAAAAGTCATTTGTCATTTGATAATTCCTTCCTATTGATATCTTGTGCAGTTTCTGTTCCTCAGTTCTGAAATCAATACATATTCTCTACATTACAACACACAATTTCAAATATAGAACTCAGCATAAAGGCAAGAGAGCAGTCTTATGATGGGTTCATATCTCCTTTTTATTCTGTGAAAGAGTCAAGGCCTGCATCCCTGCATTTCTTAGACTTGATGTTTAAAATAAAATTACCAGTTAAAAACAAGAAGATGTCAATTAAACCAGAACAACTAATAGGATGGTCAAAATCCATTGAACATAAAACATGCTTTTCCCTGTTACCCTGTTACTCCTTCTTCTGCCTCCTAAAGTAGGATATAGCCAGTAAAAACTTGGTCCCTGTTTCTCCCTCTCACAATTTATCTTGTCTTGGTAAATTTACAGAACTAAACTTGCACTGCATTTCATACCTTTCAGAATGTCTATTAATCTTACAGCAGCAGTTTGGTTTGATTGGTTTCCTTGGCATTGAAGCAATAACTGGGAAAGGCATTTTAATAGTTTTAATACTCTGCACTGCATTAGAACACATTTTTCCCATTATCTTTGCTATCATTCTATTGTTTGCCAATCCCCAAACCTGTTGATTTGCCTCAAACAGTTCAAGTCCTTCAGTTAAAAAAAAAGACTGATTACCAAAAAATTCTGCAGTACGAAGCTCAGTGGGATTGTATTTACTCATTAAATGCCAAAGAGCCATTTCATGCTCCTCATTCCCTTTTATAGCTATTGACTGAAATGTTGCATCAGTATCAATTATAGGGATTTGAAATGGTGAGAATGGTGGAGAAGCAACGAATGAGATTTCATGATCACATCAAAGCCATAAATACTGCCATTCTTACTGTCTAATGTCCCTTAAGCTTCATTTAATGGTTAATTGATTGCTAAAAAATCTTTCAGGTTCATTTAATTTTCAAGAACGTGGCCTGGTTAGCATGTTGGCAGAGCCTTTTTTTTTTTTTTTAACAGCAAAGTTTTATGTTATGTGGCATGAATTATAAAGCAGTTGTCATGGAGATGTTGCTAAAGCAGGAGCCTATATGCTGTGTACTTTGAAAACTGCCAAGCCTGTGTGTGTACAAGCACCTTTCCTGAATGCCTTGCAACTTCCTGGATGGTTCCTTGCACCATTCCTGGGTCTGATGCTCTCACAGTGCTACAGGCAGGTACCTCTTGCTTCACAACTTCCTAGGCATGAAAATGGAAATTCCAGTGGTATTCAAAGCCTGCAACGAGGCACAGAACTGAAATACATTAAATTGTTCTGAAGCTGATGTCTTATCAAAGAAATGTAACTTGACACAGAAATGAAACAGGTCGTCTTACAAGCTTGGGATCTAGGTCTACTTTTGCTGCTTTGATATATCAATATTAATTAATTTAGCTACAAAGAGGTAGGCACAAAAAAGCAATGTTAACGAACCAGTGCTTGCAATCTGGTGGCTCAAGATTTGCTTACCTCTGTAAGATTTTGGTAAGTAGGTTACAGAACTGTTTCCCTCTGTTTGCACAGCTGTGAAATGGGGACATTTATGCCTAATTATCTTTATAAACTGCTTCAGAGCTTTCAAGATTGAAAACACCATTTGGGTGTTAGAAAAAAAACCAACTCACTTCTATCTCATAAGTTTTTCAAAAGTTTGCATTCACCCGTCTCTCTTAAGAGCTGTACTTTGTTTTATATGTTTGTCATGTGTACAATGATATCAATCTTAAGCAGCTATTACTCTTGAAGGATCACATTCCATCCCTGAGAATCAGTTTGACAATGTTTTTGCTCTCATGTTACCAAACAGCACAAACTGGCACGTAGACTTGTTCTGTAAGTATTTCTGGAGGAAGGTTTGCAGTGTTGCAGAAACTCGTAACAGATCTTGCTATCATTTGTGGTGGTGCCTGCAGAAGATTCTGGGTTTTCTGACAGGGAAAGCAAGATACAGCCTTACTTAAAATTGCTAAGTAGATTGCACATTAAGCATCAAGTTCACTCTTTCATATTTTCATAAATATGTAGGAAATCACGACGCCTTGCAAAATGAAACTTAAGAGACCAGTTCATGAAAAAATTATATGCTCCATTTACTCTGGCCTCCTACGTACTTTATTTTTTATTAACTCACTTATCCTTCTTTATACAGGAGACCATGTCTCTAATCAGCACCCCAGAGGGGTGGGCAGCAGGATGGGGGGGAGTTGGCCAAAACAGGTATTTGCATTTCCAGCACAGAAAGCGCATTCAGAAATTCACCCCACATTAGAAAAGAAATGAACCACAGAGAGTTCTGTTGTTTTTTTGTTGTTCCGAATATTTTTTTTTAGTCTTCGTGAATGAAGACAATGCCCCCTAACCTCCCCCCCCCCCCAAAAAAAAGAGTAAAAAAGGGACAATCCTTCTAAATGGCTTTTGTGAACAGAAATAGGCAATTTACATACCCCAAAACATTTTACTGATGGGTTTGCTACTTTAAGAGAGAAGATAAAAATACGATTAAACATTAAACAAGATGAGGTTAATCAACATTTTTTTCTCCAGCAAAAAGCAGATTAAGTTAGAAATGGAGCTGTCAATGAAGGAGACACAATATAAACTAATGAAATGCTGTCAATTCACCAGTAAGGATGAGGAAGAAAAAGTCAACAAATACTGTTGGAAAATAGCTTTTTATTTTTTTTTTTTGTCTAATTTCTCATACTACAAAATGATACTTGGAAATAATTGGTGATCTTTCTGTGCTTTATCATTCACAGTACCCCAAAATAATCCTCATGGCAAACTATGATGTCATGTAATCCACATTTAGTTGCAACTTGTCAGGCACGGTACCATTTTTATATTGAAATGACCTGGAGTTCAAGATTAGAGAGAGGCAGTGCATGTTAAAATACCTGAGCTTTAATCCTAATCATGGGACAAAAGTTATTTCAGTGATCTTAAATGAAGTTTAATGTTCCCAGTTTGTGCTTACTGTTTGTTGATTTCAGAAGATGTTGACAACTCCATTTGCCAAAATAAATAAGAACAGTTCCTCTCCCTTCTCTGCCCTGCTCCTAATGAAAACCAACAGAGTGGCTCAGAACTGTCAGGGAGCTCAGTAGCAACTTCATGTGCTCTGCAATATTTAGTCTCATACTGAAAAGTAGTCACAGCATACCAAAGTATATCTTTATTAGAAGACATCAAACTTTCGTTTAACGCCCCAATGCAGTTTTTGCGTTCAGCCTGTTAAAACATTGGTTACAATTTCATTGCACATCTATAATGGAAATTTTGTTCTCTAGGTGTGAGAGCAAGAGCTGAACGAAATCAGAGAGAGACAGGAAACTGTGTGGCCTGATGAGCCCCGATAATTACCACAGTTTTAACTGTTGGACTGCCATAGATCCTCTTGACAGCAGAGCAAGAGTGACACTGACTTCCATAAATTTCATTTCATTAGTAGTACCTCATGCAGATTAGAATACAATGCTCTGGAATTACTGTTAGGAACCAATTAAATTTTTAAGCAAAGCAAAGCACTGAGGGTGGGCTCTACTCTTCATCCTGCAAGGCCTTGTTTGTTCCCCCTGTGTCACTTCAAAAGGCTGTGTACAGAACTGGAAAAACAATAAAGTTATTCCTACCATGTGACTGTGAGAGTGAATCATGGGCCTTGTTCCTATTGTGCAGCAGAAAATGAGAGTGTGGGAATGTGTAGAGACATTGAAATAATCATTAGTCCTTTTCTACTTGTCAATCAAAAATGTTGTACTCTTGGGGTGAGAATATGTTTGGCTGAGAACAAGCTTTTAGTAAAATAGATTTGGCAGATGCATATTTGCAGATGCTCATGAAAGATGAATCATGACATTTCCTGACAACAAACAAACCAAAATGTCTGTTTTGCTACTTTCTTTCCCTTTGGGTATTGCATCAGCAATATATATTGTATATGTATGTGTTTGTATATAAATCAATTATGCCCTAGCAAAGAAAATTCTTTGCTTTCTAAATCAGAACACAACAGTAATGTAACAATATCCTGGTCACAAGAAAAATGTTGAAGACCTCTGAAATAATTGAATAGGTTCTTTTGGTTTGGTTTGATTTGGGTTAGGTCTTTTTTGGGGGTTGGTTTGATTTTTTCCTTACTACTTTCTTTTAAATTAATCAGCCTTGTAAGGAGGAAAACTCTGGCTATCCCACAAAAACCTGTTACTGTAATATCTACCCATTAAAATTCTAGTAAGCCTTTGAAGTTGAATGCTGCTACCTGCACTCTACAAGCTGTGGCCTCCCAGGTGATATCTACAAGAGATCCATCTCCTCTGACCTGTTGCAGACCCAGAGCATCAAATCAATATCAGTGAGACTCACAGAGGCCCTCAAAACACAGAGCCTACTAATGGAACAAAGGTAGAAATAAATTTGTCATCAAAGGCTTCAGTCTTTTGCTAAATTTTATACTACCTTTGATCACGATTAAGGATTTTCCCCTAAAAATAAATTTATTGGTATCAATTAGTTCTTTAAAATGGGTTTAAAAGCAAATAACAGCAATGCATCAGGATAGTTCTTTTACTCACAATCATTCTGCTTGAGCACAATAGTTACATTTGTCCAAACATTATCTTCCAGGCATCATCCAGTCTTGGCATGAAGAAATCCACAGCGGCTGTTCCTCTTGACTGCATTGTTCCAGCAATCTTTCATGAGGCCATTTTTGCCCCACTTTTACTTTGAACAGTTCAGTTGCCAGAGGAAACTGCCTCTGTATTCACCATCTCCCCACCCAGATTTGGCAAAACTGCTCCAATCACTGAGGGGAGCACACGGGGCACCTTGGAAAAATGACAAACTCTTGGTCTGAGCATTGAAAGAATTTCAGCAGCAGGGCTTTAAACAGATTGTGTTTGCTTGCCATCACTCACTGTTTTTGTATTCAAATAGGGCAATCACTGTTCTTTGCAGATGTAATCAAGCTGCAGTGCAGGATTCTGTTTCTGGCTAAGGATGTTTATCTGTTATTAAGTATAATATATTGAAAGTCACAGCAGTGCTGATGGGTCAGCACAGATGCCTTCCATCATGAGCTACCAAGATGCATTTCTTCAGAAAAACTCATAGATGAAATGTTCTCAGCCAGCTGAGGTTAATAAAGATAGGCCCTTCATCATCTCAAGGAATGGAGCCAATAACGAGTAACAGAAATAATACCATAAATCATCCTTTATAAAGTAGGATTGACTATTATTTGCTAAAATGCCTTTCATGGTGGATTTGAATGCTCCTACTCATTGAATGACAATAAGAAAGCAAGGAAGAAAGGTCGCAGGGGATGCAAGGAGGTAAGATACTGCTGTGCACTACTGTATTTGATAGCAGGTATTGATTTACAGGATAAACTCCTAGATGGTCCTGCCTACAAGATCAGGGGATGTGGCCAGCACGGGAATCTGTTCATGTAAGGAGACAATCCCTGGTCCTGAAGTTTTGAACAGGGAGCTGCTCAGAAAGGCCTGGACACCCCTGAAAGGCACCAGCATAGAAATGCTGCTGAATTTGTTGCTGCTGAATTCCCTCCTGGACGTGCAGGGGTGGGCTTTGCTCACAAGATGGCACTGTTGGTTATTGCACACTCCTCGGCAGCCTTCCCCAGCCCGGGGGCTGTGCAGCCTCCCGGGAGAAACCACACAGGTTCCATCCTCCCTCGGGAGCTGCATCCCCACCCCTGCGGATCCTCTGGTGCATCACAGGGCTCATTCTGTACCAGAACCCCTCGGGGTGAAATACACAGCTCTCCTCTAAATCCACGATAAATCCTAACATCCAAAAACGTCAGACTTTATTTTCCTGTTCTTATTCATCTAACGTCAATAGATAGTATTATTTTCTTCCATCTTTACAGATGGATTTTCCCCCGTAGAAAGCAGGGGGAAAGTCTCTAAACTGGTAGGATTCCAAGTTTCCAGCCTCTGCTGCATTTTCTTCAGCAGCCAAATATTCCACATTATTAACAGGAATGGTTATCAATGGCTGTTTGCAATGCAGATGAGCTCGGGTAGTTTTGAAGACTGTATTGAGTAATATTCAGACCTTAAAGGACCTTTCTTTCTGGGTCCCAGAGATTGCATCCTACCAGACATACTCACAACAGGTAAGAACTGAGGCGTTTTCTGTTCAAATTCAGCTGTGATTCCTTAATTACCAGCAGCACCCATAAAAATCAGGCAAGTTCACAGGACTTTCATCCAGCTCTTCCTCGGGGAGTGAGAAACAAAAGGTTTACCACTGCCACTGAACATTATGGCATGTTTTGAGAATTGCTTAAACTGCAGGAAAGCAAAAGAACCTGGAACTCACTAATGTTTATCCAAGTCCAGAATAAGAGACAAGGATTTTTAATGAACATTGACAACTAAGGGAGATTTGTGTCAGTCAGTGAGAAAATAAAGCATTCCGGAAAGGGAAAATCACACATTTTTTTAACAGCAAGCCTAAGTTAACTTCAAAGACAAGGCAAAATGAGCAACCACGCCAGAAACAGGGATACAAACCACAGCTGCCAAGATAAGTTAGCAGAGCTTTTGGCTGCAGGTGTTCTGACCAACTACAGAGATCAGGGTGTAGAGAAACACCCAGTATGAACTGAGGCAAAACTGGCAGATTCCCATTATGTAAAAAAATGAAGAACAGGAATGCTTCTTTCAAAAGAAGAGCATTAAAGACTCTTATTTACCTGCTGTAAACCTGAAAAATGCTTACCCATGCACTGCCACTGGTCTGTCTCCAACAACAAAACCAATTTTAAGTAAATATGATTTGCAGTGTTTATTCTTGAGCATCACATGCAAGGTGAAGCTTTTCTTAAAGATCTACTGGACATCCAAGGAGACAATATTTCCTCTGAAAATTTAGCAAAACCATTTAACGTTAGAATAATGATAGTAAGGATCCACTTCAGTTGCAACAGTCCTCAATATCCCAACAGCCCTTCAATCCCAAGAGTTCCAAAAATTCTCAATAGTCCTCTCCTAGTCCAAGCCCTGGCTGAGACTCTAAGCTCTCCTTACACATTGCAGCTCTGACTGCACCCAGAGCTGCAGATCACTCAGCTTTGGTGTCACTTGTGATCTAACACAATATATAGAGTCCTAGGATACAGTCCAGAGATACAGTCTGAAACTTGCAATTTCCTGCCTTGCATGAGTAGTTAAATATTTGCTGCTAACTTTAGTAAAGAGTTCGTATTAAATTAATTTTTTCCCCTACGCAATTCATATTTTGGAGACATGGAAGATTTTTGAAGGACAGGGGAGTTATTTCAATGTAAAATCTTCTCAGCTTGGTGGTGAAGCTGTCACAGAACTTTTGTGGTTGATCAAGTGCAAGGGCACTTTTTCTCCCCTCCATTGTCCACCATGTAGCTCTTTCTCCAACATTTTTTCTCATTAAATAATTTTTAACAGAGCAGCGTGCTCTGAATCCATCTGAGCCAGTGGCCCTGGCTTGGTTTTTGTTATTCTCTCTTTTTTTCCCCCTGTTCAGTCACCAAGGCTGCCAAAACATCAGCCATGCCCTTGCCCTGTGAGGATGACAAGGCATTTTGACTTTGATTTCCTTTCCTTTCTCATTCCTAGAGGTATCTCTAGACAAAACCACAAATTTGGCTGGTGCCTTGGAAACACACTTTGCTACTCCAGACCATTCTCATCTGGCCAAATGAAAATATGAGGTGATAAACATTCTGGGACAAGGAGGATGTTGTGTGTGTGTGTGTGTTTGTGTGGTTATGCATGGTGTGAGCTCTGTCTCCTTGCATAATTAATGATGTTTAGTGATGCTAATAAATCCCACCATAACAGAAGATGAGTTCGATGTTCCAGCATGCAGGAACAGGCCAGCCTCTCTTTAATGACTTGCTACCACCTCAATTTTACTGGTGTTTCTTTCCCACTCCCCAGATAGTTTTCCATTTCCCTCCTTGCACAGTCTGTACCCCAGCTCAGGCTGGGTTCCTGGTGCCATCCATGAGGAGACTGAACACAGACCCTGCAAGGGAGATCTGAAGTGCACTGAGGGGGGAGAAACGTGCCCTTGGCTGCTGCATGCAAGGCTCACTAGCACTGATATTTCAGATGCCCCAGATTATGACCTACTTTACTGTGTATTAGTCGGAGAGAATGAGTAAGACATTTCTAAGGATGATAGAAACCCAGTATTTTCTCTGGTAGCAGGGAAGAAATTCTTTCTTAAACATTAGATCAATTTTGGAATTCTTGTATCAATGATTAAAATTCCCCAGGCTCAGCAGGCAAAGTCTGCTGAAGTACTGAATTGATTTTCATGGGCTACAAATCAGATCTGGGGGCTTTAACTGAAATGCAAGGTGCATGTTCCCATACATGTGGGATTGTCTAACTGCTGAAAGACTGAATAGCCTCCATAAATAGATTTACTGTTTGGCAAAATTACAGCATTTGTGGGTAATTCATCCAGCACTGGCACCAGAAATACAGTTTCCAGCCTGTTCTGCAAACCTGATGTGGAACAGGCCTCAGAGTGAGACAATCATTTAAGCATGTCCCTAAGTGCTTGGCTGATACAACATCATAGATCCTCTGAAGTCACTGGGAGCCTTCTCCTGACTTTTATGGGCTTTTCATAACATCTCCTGTGAATCAGTTTTCCAGGTGTAAGAAGAGAATATGAATAACAGCTCTTTCCTGCTATTATTTGTCAGGTCTCTTTAGGCTGGAAACCCTTCAGGGCAGATCTGTCTTTCATCTGCAGGCCCTGTGCACAGAACAGAGGTTCTGTGAACTGAGAACTACCACAATGTTGTGCTCCAGGTCATACCAGTCTTAATTTATGGAAGCTCAAATGTGAGTATTTGTACTCCCAGGCAGATTAAATTTGCCACTTGATAAGCAAGTCCTGAAAGAGCTGTGGCTCAAATTTTGTAAAAAAGTTTTGGAAAATGAAATCAATACTTCAGTGTGTGAAATCAGCTCTTGCTGTAACTGCATGGCAACTTTGTGGGCTCAACACTCTTCATTTAGATCTGCATTAATCCATTGTTATTTTTTAGTTAATTATACCACTGCATTAATTTTAGAAGATATCTGAACCCAAAGAAATTTCTTATTATTCCCTTTAACACCGGCCTCTTTTTAGTCATATGCTGTAATATAATACCAACATCAGAAGGGTAACTTCATAAAAGATCAACATCTTGATCTGTAATGCTCCTGGATCAAAAAAATACCATAACTAAAGAAAAAAAGGCTTATAAAAAAACCCCTCCATGTTCAGTTGCCAGTTTAATCTGCAAATGAAAGGCTGGGATGACACCAAAGCAGGAAAACACAAAATAAGCATGTTTACCATGCAAATAAGCTTCATTAATAGAGAAGACACTTCTCTGGACCACTCAAAAGATTCCATGTGGGTGGATTTTTATGCTGTTAGAAATAAGGTTTTCTTTTGCAATCAGCATTACATAAAGTCATTGGCAGCTCCTGGATTGTTTATTGATATATGTGTAAATGAAAAGTAGATGTAGAGATCAAAAGATTTAGCCTATTTTAATTATGTTAAAGTTTAACATAAACCGTATTTAAAATTTAAAACATAGATCCTATTTCTTAGGATCTACGTTTTCCATTTTCTGTGTTAATTAAATGGCCTTCTCCAACCTGAATTTTATATCTATTATTTTAAATTTCAGCTGCTGGTAGGAATACAATATTCTACATGGATAATAAAAAATCTATATAGTTAGAATAATCAATCAAATAAGGATGACCACTCTGAATAAAAACTAGAAGTTTCCTATCCTCGTTCATTACCAAATACTTGCACCTAAAAATTGAATTTAGCTTTTCCCTTGAGGTTTGTATCCATGCCTTCAACAACCTCAAAAAGTGAGTTCTGTTAAAGTATCTTCAGTATATTTAACAGCTTTGGCTGTAAAATTCTATTCTGGGCCAGTACAGAAACATGAAGGGGCTTCACAAGGATTACAGGATGTCAACACACTGTAGTAACTACTCACAGCTTAGCAGTTTTGCAAAATTTCAGCACCCAGTCCTTTCAAGACTTGCTTGTGGAATGGGAAGTGTAATTAAAAAACTGAAAGCAGCAGAAGTTTTGCCTAAACCCTATTGTAGTCTATTTCTAACAGAAAAAAATTGAAAATGAATTTTTTTTCAGAAAACATTCGTCTTGCATGGCACACCTTTCTTAGTTCTTATGTTCATTGATGGTACTTTGACATAGAAGTGACTAACCAGATTTGCAGTGAGAATTAGCACGAGGTTAAGAGGAAAACCAGAGCTCCAGGGCCATAATACCACTATTATACTGCACCTGCTGCTGCTGGGAAGGCATGGGGCAGTATCTGAACTTTCAGGGCTAGTCCAGAAATTATCCAGCTATATAGAACTTCCTTTGCTGCCAGAACATGTACTTAAAATGCAAATGATGATGATGATGATGATGATGATGATGATGATGATAATAATTTCTGATTGATATGCTCAGGTTTTGAGACTGCCATAGTATTTTTACTCTGAAAATAATTAGAAAGTGAGGACTCTTGACAAACTCAGTCTGAAGAGCTGATTCTCACTAATCTAAGTATAAACAAAAGTACAAAATCACTTACCAATAATGCGACTGCAGTTGTCCACCTCTGCCTCAGTATCACTCTGAAAAGGGTCATTTTATAATTTGCTCTTCAAAAATCAAAGACAAACCATTAAATAGACACACACAGAGCAGCAGTGATACATGGACTATTATTTTTTTGCATTTGAACATGTTCTATGCTCAATCTAACTTGTAAACAATCCAAAGTACTCTAAACTTCAACAGGGTGGGTTTTTGCAGTCTGCCTTCATTTAGCAATAGATCTCTTACAGTAATTGTTACTAATTTCTTTGTTCTGTACATAAATAGCTTAATACTTACAAATGAGGCAACAAAGAAAACCAATTTGACATTTAATGTTCCACACAGAAATCACAGACACACTGTCAAGGAATTAATTAAAATTACAGTTACATGATAATGACACCAACAATAAACACTCATATACAGGTAATAAATTAACTCATTAATTCAGCCACAACACAGTTGTAAATAACTATATAAAAATAGCAAACATTTTATATCAGAGCTGTAAATGTTCCCTGTTTTTAATTCTGTGTTTTCTTCTTTGGTTTTTTCCAAATAATTAGGCTTTAATGGGATGTTAAAATGTAAATTTATTAAAGAATCTGTAATAAATTGCTTGGAAACTTCCTAAAAACACTTCAAAAGGTTTCACAGGCTTTTTCAAGGTCTGTCTTACTCATGAAAACAAGAATCACAAAGTAAGAGCATTGGATGTGCATTTTTAAATATAAATATTTGTATATACATACTCACATATACATATATATAAATATATAGTGGCACACACACAAATTATAGACGTGTGTATATCTGCAGGTTCAAATGTCTTTCTGCCAAATGCATTTCACTGAGGGATGCAAGAACAAAAAATCCTTCAAAACACTTTTAGGAAAAAATATGCTAGTATGTGAACTGTATTAATTCTAATTAGCAATAATTCTCCAGTTTTTATCAGAAACTGTAGTGCTGCACTGCAGCCCTTTGCAGGCAAATCCCCCAGAACAGGGAAGCAGCAGATCCCTGAAAACAGCTTGGCCCAGGGAGAACATTCCAAGAGCATCTGGTGTCATTTTGGGCTGCTGTGTCTTTCTGTCAGAAAGAAACCCCACCAACCCATCCTTACATCCCTACAAGACACGAGTCAGGAGGTCCAAGGACATCTACCCTTGACTCAGTGGCACATAAACACCTGATTTTGTTTCTCTTGGAGCTGTTTCCATGGCACAGTTCTGTAAAACAGACCTGAGCAATGTATGCATGAGGTGCTGTAGGTATCCTGCTGCTAAAGCTGGTGACTTTTCCTGCTGCTGATAAAGGAGTATCACCCACAAGCCCACACAACACCTGGGTGTTTCATAATCTGATCATTTTAATCCTGCAGCGTTTTCAGTAAAATAGATCTTGTAGGCACAATGTGATTTTGATTTACTGATCCAGTCTTTGATAGGGAACTCAATCAGAGATTTCACTACAGAACAGAGCAGGATCACATCTGCTGTGGCAAAACCCATGGCGTGCTCCCAAGGTACCAGTCAGGAATGGCTTTACTCCCCACACGCTTATTTATTACAAATGACTCACTGGGTATTTAAAATGGTATCTAAAATGAAGCAGGATATCACTAAGCCATATAAGGGAGATTTAGATTGTCCAGTATCTTTCAATGTAGACAATAAATTTCTTGAAACAACCTGCCCTAGTTTATGCTTAATGTTAAAATAGGCCTGTTAAAATAAAGCAATGCTTCAAAATTTAATATGTGGTGCACATACAGAGTTTCTTCACAAATATCTTATTTCCCACCTCGTAGTAAAAGTGTGCTACTCCTTAGTAGGACTGACACATTCTTCACTTAAACCATAACCAACTTTTTTCAGTTGTTATTAATCTATAAATTGTCCAGGCTATGCTTTCCTCATAATAAAATGTATTCTGAGCAAGTTAACTATCTCAAACTGCAAAATATGAACTAGTTTATTGCCATTTCTATGATAAGTACAGAAATCATTTTGGTACTCGTGAGTTTGGTAGAACAGGTTCATTACAAGAATAGGAAAGTGTACAGCAAGTAAGGATGTGCCATTCTTCCCCTGGGCCTTGTTCTGAAAAACCCTCCACTGGATGGTCATAAAGTATTCCAAGGGCTTTTAAAGACAAACCAATATTAGATTCTGCTTAAAATTACAGTTACTTTGGCCACCTTGACTGCGTGTTTATTTAATAAAAATGTATCTCAAAACCAATAACGTATTGTTTTTAATACTAAGCTTACCATTTCATTGGCAAGAATGACAAGACCATAACAGCAGTAATTTTACACCTATGTCCCGTGTCCAACAATGGCAACATGCTTTATAAAAATTGCAAAGTTCTCAAAGTCATCAGTTACAGATGAATTGGTATCTGGCTTTTTTACAGCTTTTTTTCCCTCTGAGTATCTCAAAAGGTAACAGTATCAGCTAGAACATAAAGTACATTTCAATTGTTTTCCCATCTAAATATGCCATTGTAGCATGCCAGCATCCAATACTATATGTGTGTGCAACAGAATCAGACACTGTGGGTAGAGGCATGATTTTTTGCCATTTGTTTGGAAAAGTATTCTAAAACCAATGTATTTCCAGGGGAAAAAAACCCAGAATTGCATCAGAGAGGATAAAGAACATTTTCAAGCTATGCAGCTAATTTTCTGTTGATCAATAAGGCTAAAATGATTTCTCTAAATTGAGGAATTTGCCAGTGAATTCTCTTTAAGTGCTCTCCTGATGGAGGCGACGTAAGGGGAAATCCAAAAAAACAACATAGATGCCTTTTTTCCATAGCAGGGGAAGGGAAACAGTGAGCCAAGCCAGGCTGATGGGCTCCCTCATAATTTGCTATTTCAGGTGAAGGGAACCAATGAGCTGGATAGGCCTTAACATAATATTGTCCCAGAGTAGCAGGGAGGGGATCATTAAAGACAAGATGGGCCTTGGCGTAATTTTTGCCAACCCTGTGAAAATACATTTGGCATTACTTGTGGTGAGACAGGAACTAACCAAATTGCTGATTTTGCATAATTTCAAGGCCCGGGAATATCTACAGACTGCAGCAGAACTGCTGAACTAACAAATGGCTGATTTAACACAATAAATAGCACATAGGAAAAATAATGCAGGAACAGCATCGTTAGGACAGCTGCAGAATGAGGGGGAGAGGAACTGTTTGAAAGGAACATTGCCTTTGGAATATGGAATTCAAATGTCAATATGGAATATTGAAATGGGAAAATATGGGAGTTGGTTTCAGGAAAGTAGTTTCCTAAAGAAACCAAAAAATATCTTGTACTGGGAAAGTGACTCAGCACAAACAGTGAGCTGTCAGCCTGGGAAACTGAGGAAGCAGAGAAGAGAAACAAGAGCTTGTGTACATCTGAGGGGATGAAGAAAAACTCAGAAAAATACCAAGGTGGAACCAGCAGAAGCAGAGCAGCATTAAATCCCGTCACTGGTAGAAAACAACAGCCATGGAAGAAATATCTTCTTCAGGAGCAGTGTGATGTGGGTTTGGAGCCCTGAGCTGTGAGTGTGGACACCAAGGACCAACAGCAGGGCCTGCTGGGCTGGGACAGCCCAAGGATTTGGGAATGCTTGTCACAGCCACCACTGTGCCTTTCACATTGCTGTGGCTGGATGCTGAGCAGTTTGCTACAGCTGCCCATTACCATCATCATCATTAGAGTTTTCTCATGAGGCTATTAGAGCCATCCACTGCCAGTCTCTTAATTACCTCAGTATCCTAATTGTCTGTTGTTATTGATCACTTTCGGCTTATCCGTCTCGCAGTTAAATATTGATAAATCATAGCTGCATTTGGTACTGCCTTGCTTAAATTTGTACAAGCTATTAATCTGTGTAAGTTTTTAAAAGCTCTCCTGTATATTTCATGTAGTCACAGTCTCTTTATTCACTGTGATATGTTGGTCAATCCTTTCTTTCTCCATTTACAGGTCAAATTAGGCAAAACCATTTGTCCCTGAGTATGGAAATCAACCCACAAAGATGCTCTTTAGAAGAAAGATCCATTCCCAGCTAAAGAGACTGTGATCAAAATTAGAGCTCATTTAGGAACCAGAGAAAGAGAAAGGAAGTGTGAAATACAACAACTGCAAGGGTCACTGTGTATTTCTCAAAGCTCTGGTCCCACTGAGCACTCAGTGAGTCAGAGTTCAGCCCCCACTCACTGTGTCCACAGACAGGATGGGAGGTGGGAGCTGAGTCTGCAAAATAAGGGGTGAGAGGAAGGTGTTGTTTCAATTTTTGTCATTGTCTCTCTCTATCCAACTCTCTTTTAATTGGTAATGTATTAATTTTCCTCGAGTCTGTTTTGTGTGGGACAGTCATAGTTAGGTGATCTCTCTGTCTTTATCCTGACCCAAAATTGTTTCACCTCACTTTCCCTGTGATGAGGAGACACCTCATTGGGGTCTGCAGCTTCCTCATGATAGGAGGAGGAGGGACAGGCACTGATCTCTGCTCTCTGGTGACAGTGACAGGACCTGACGAAATGGCCTGAAGTTGTGTCAGGGGAGGTTTAGGCTGGATTTTAGGAAAAGGTTTTTCACCCAGAGGGTGGCTGGGCACTGAACAGGCTCCCAGGGAAGTGGTCACAGCCCCAAACTTGATAGAGTCCAAGGAATGTTTGGACAAGGCTCTCAGGCACAGGGTTGTGAGTGATTCCTGGGGTTGTTCTCTTCAGAGCCAGAGGCAGATTTGATCCTCATGGGCCCCTTCCAGCTCAGGATATTCTTTGGTTCTGTGATTCCACCTCATCCTGCTGAGGAGGGGATGGGCTGGATATTTGACCACAGCTGAAGGCCAACCCACCCCCAAACAACCCCCAGGAGCAGAGAGAGATGCAGTCAGAGTGTCCTGGTGCTGAGACTGTGGAGGAAAGGCTTGGATGAGACTCAGCCATCACTTTGAGCCAGACAGCCAAGCTCAGTGCAACAACTAACCTTCACCCACTGCTGACAATGAATCCATCCAACACTTTAACTAAAAGAAGGAAGAATTTTATTTCCACTCACAGGAAATTCTACTGCAAAAGTGTGACTACTTTTCTGGAAAAAATCCTTTGAACTGTTAGACTACTTTTTCCACATTTGCATCCAAACCAATTTCCTTTAGGACAGGAAATCTTGGAACTACAACAAAGAGAAATCAGAGGGTTTTTTAATAGTCTACCACTTAGAACAGCTGTATAATATTAAGTACAATTGACACAAAGCATGTCTTGAGAGCAGCTGAAAACACTCAGTGCACAGAAAATACCACTTTGCTGCCATGCCTTGGTCTCTTTTTTTAAATTTGCTTTCAGTCTGCCAGGATGAACTAATGAGGAGAAAGATTAGAAAAAAAATTGACCTGGTTTGTCGTTTGGTTGGGCTCTTTTCATTTTAAAAAAACAGTCCTATACTTGTGTTATTCCACCAGCCAGCCCTGACTTGCCTGGAAGCTGCTCACTAAGGACCAAATTCCCTCAATAAGTAGCACAGCACTCACATAATGGGCAAGGCATTCTTGCAGCCATGGTGACAGAGGGCAACAGCTGAAGATTCCAGGGAATTAACACTCTTTTTAGCCTGTGTTTAACTCAATTCATCTCTTCTCTGAATGCTACTGGTGAGAACTACAAGCAAGGCATGAGGTGGGGTTCTCTGATCAATAGAGGAAGTACTGTCATTAAAGGCCACTGGAATCACTGTCTCCCTCCCTGCAGAGTTCCAAGTGGAACTTCATTAAAACTGTAGCTTTGACTACCTTGGCTGGAAATTACAATGCAGGGTTTATTACCTACTGTAGTCCTCTGATGTACATTTCACTTATCATAGATTATGAATTAATAGAGGCATGGTTTTAGATAAAGGGATGGGAGGTAAATGTCAGCAGATGATAATATTCTCTGTATCAACATAACTTCTCATGTTGACTCTGTAGAACCTTCCCTTGAGGCTCAATCTGGCAGTTCATGATTTATGGAACAGTTTAAGTTGTATATTTGATAATCAACTAACCCAATTACTTCAGTCATTATCAATCTTCTTGATAATTTTGGTTTCATTCCAAAGCCTATTGGTGCCTATGAGAAGGCTCTGCTGCTATCAAGGGAAAGTAGGTCATGTTTCAACCTAACTGGGCTGCAATATCTGTCACTGGATCATCTGCAAGAAGCAGAAAGTTCTCAGCACTAGAAAACTAAGAGCACAGTCTTTAGTCTGTGTTTTGGGGTTTTTGTTTGGTTTTTTGTTTGTTTGTTTTCTCTTCCCCCCTCCAGACAGCCCCAAGTGATGAGGCTATTGAAATCTGGCCCATCTAATAATCTTTCTGGCCATCTGACTATTTATCATGGCACTCAGCCTCAAGGATGGGAGCAGCATAGGCTTGAATTCAAGTTTCCTAAACCTGACAATTTTATTCTAGTTTCTGCAAATAATAATAACAACAACGAATTTTATTTTTTTTCGTCTAATTTATCATCATTGTAAGGCTTTGTGTCTACGCTGCTTCCAAAAAAAAATGCATCTTTTCATGTCTTTCTTATTTTTACATTAACAATTTCTTCTTTTACCAGATGCAAACCATTCGATGTTGCTAAGCTTGCACGCAGCCATTGTTATTGTTATCAGTATTAGTAATGGAATCATTATCATTCTCATCACTAAAAGCGAGCTCATTATCTGATAAGTCAAAATTTCCTCCCAAAGATCTTGAGGTATTTTATTTTCCTCATTTATATTCTCAGAAGTCATTTCTCCCTCACTTGCTGGAGATGAAAATGCACCCTCCATAAATAAGCTGCCATTCTGCTCATTATGCAGCTTTGATTATTAATTTTTCTCATCTCCTTTTGCAGCCCAAGAGTGATTGCATCTTTTACTGGTTTGTGGCTCCCAAAGGATTTCCTGAGAAAAGCAGCTATTGGGGTTAAGTTGTGGTTATGTGGGTTTGTGACAATGTTGACCCAGCTCCTGAAACCCAAGGGCATTGGCAAGAGTGACAGCTGAGCCGAGATCTTGGGGAAGAATTGATAATAAAGGCACCAGTGATGAGCAGGCCTTTCCCCAGGGCAAAAGGAAGGTTTCCCCTCTTCTCACAAGGGCAGATTGTGGGGTTCTTGGGGCTGTCCACAAGCCAGGAGTTGGACTTTGATGATCCTTGTGCATCCCTTCCAACTCAGAGTATTTTATGGCTTTATGATCCATTGGCCAGGTGAGCTGCAACACCTCAGACCAGGTTTTCAATGTTCCCTTTCACTGTGCAGAGTGGGTGGCTCTTCTGTAAATCCCAGTCCTGCACAAATATCTGCTAAATTCTTCCCCTGTGCAGAACAGCAGCTCCAAGGCTGCTCCTAATTCTCACCAGCCAATTGTTCCAGTGTAGAATATTGACTGTCTTCACATCTATCTAGGATGAGGTTACAGTTTGACTTCCTCTCATCAGGGTTTTGTTTCATCCCTCTCTAATTTCTCCTTGACACTACACAGATGAGATTTTGTGGTTTTTTCCCCCCAGATCTGCTTCTTTGACATGGGAATCCTTTTCTCCTACACTCTTATGAAATACCCCTTCATTGTGTACATGGGGTCAGGAACAGACTTGTCCAACAAGAAATGCCAGCACATGGAGAGCAGGATATTTAGGAGTAAAATATAATCAGTCTAGGGCAGAGGGGAAGTTGTTTTGGTTTTGTTGCTCTGTTTTTGTTCTGCTTTTTACTCACAAAGAAATATTTCTGATGATGTGGTACAGAAAACTACCTGATGTGTGAGCTGTAAGTGGCCTTTTAAAATTCAATTAACTTTATTTAATGGGTTTCATGCATTTGTAATATCAAGGAGTCACATTACTGAAAATTAGTTTCAGTAATGTTCTTCTGATATTACTGCACAGCTATTTGTTGCCAAATGGAAAGAAAGCTAATTACTGGACTTAGTTTCTCACACAGATATTGCTTTACCCATCTTCCCTCACACAACATAAAATTATGTATTCATGATGCAGCTAAATAATATTTTTAATCTGAGATTATCTTGACCTCTTTAGAAAACTGAGTTCTTCTGTTTGTTTAGTCAGGAACTTTCACAGGCAGGGAAAGAATTTAGATTCTTGATTTCCAATTAATTTGCAAAGTTGAAATTCTCATTTTTTACTCAAATTATGCCTAGAGAGACCATAACAAGGTGCTTTTGCCTGCACCATCCTGACATCAGCCACCTAACCAGGCTGTGACACTAAGCAGATCTTTCTAACAGCTTTATATCAAGAACTCACCATTTCTTCCCAAATTACTGGGCAAAGATCACTTAATATTTAATTCAGCCAGACTTTTGGAGGAGAAATCCAGATTGAAGCCATGTTTTGAAAGCTTTCAACTTTGCTTCTTCCTAGAAATAACACAAATATTTAAAGGATCTGGAATTTTTGTGCAGATCTTATAGGTCATTATTCAGTTTGGAAAAAAACGTGGCTTTAAAATGTCACACAAGTATTTTGCCAACAACAGAAATGTCAGCACTATATAATAAACTTGCTAAAAATAAATTTAATGCATGGGAACAAAATGAATCCAATTCAAGGCCACTGTTCCAGCAGAAAGATGGAAACCAAGGAGTGATAATTTTTAAGGATACAAGGGAAATATGTTTCATCATCACTACACTGACTGAACCAAACCTGGAAAGCACATTGGGTTTTGTTTAATGGGAATTCACATTTTCTTTGCATTTTTCTATTAATTGTGGGCTGGTCAAAAGTAAAAAAGCAATATTAAACACAGAAAAAACGATGGCAATTTAACTTTGAATTTATACCTGCTTTAAGTAGAGAGAGTGCATTCAGTGTGTTATGAATCTGGGTTTATTTCAGACAGAGCTGTAGCATTTTATAGATTTTCCATAAAACAAATCATATTTTATATATAAATATATAACTTTTGCAGTACTTATCTATTTTTCTGTAATGATCAACCCAGAGAGCAAACTATGCTGGCTAAATTAGATACATTGCATGAAAACATTCAGAAACAACAACAAAAAACCCCAAACCAAACAAAGCTATTTTCTTTTAACCCTCTCTTGCCTTAATGTTCTGGCTTCTCTGGTACCTAGTAAAGAAACTGGTTTCTAATTTTTAATCTTACATTAAATTTTATACTACATTAATACTATAGTTAAAGCCCCAACCGACAAACAAACAACAATTTGCATTTATACATTTTAATGACTTCCATGGGAAAAAAAGATATGGAAAACTTAAAAACTTTATATGAACTATATGTACTTATTTGTCAGGGGTAGTAACTACAATTAAGCATCAGCAGCCAGTTCTTTCCTGGAATTTGGATGACTTAACTGATCCCAAGTCAGCTGATGTCTTATTTCCCACTCACATTCATTCACAGCTCAATTCTTGTGAGGTCAGAAAATATTTAATGTGACAAAGAAAATTCAATATGAAATAAGGCACAGAGAGGATTGTAATTTTTGATTACTTATCCAAAATGATGGAGAAATTAATCCAAGCTATTAATTCACCCTTTCATTTTATCTGAGATAGACCAAAACAAATTACCAGTGTTTCTACTTAATATTGTGATTGTGGATTGCAAAAAGTTCTCACCTGCATATACTCACAGCATGGATTAAGAAATACAGAAATGCCTTATTTGTTATCAACTGGATCCCCTGCAGGTGATTGAAGAGTTCTTGAAAATATCAAATTTAGAGACCTTTAAGATTGATGTCTTTACAATAAAAAACATTGATATATTTCCTAAATAATTTCAATAAACAATGTCAGAACATTACAAACATTCTTCCCCTAACAGTGGCAATATAGCTTTAACAGAATACAAGTATTTTAGTTATGTGATATTCTTCTTGCTGGTGCAACATGAGAGATCTTTTAGTTATTTATTTGAGTTTGAGATTGTACAGAACAATTTTTAAAAACAGACAGAGGTTTTGTAAGTGTTATTGAACTTACCACAGGGAACAATATGATAAAAACTCTGAGGTAGGCACAGGAGACTTTGCTCTATTTTATTTGCCACAGCCACAGTATGGATATGAGTCTACTACCTTTTGGGAGAAAATTTGAAAAGTATGATGGGTATTTTATAATACAGGGTGGTGTAGTCACCACCCCTGGAAGTGTTCAAGAAATGACTGGATGTGAAATGACTGGGTTCTATGATTAATGAAGATAATGCACAAATTGTATAGAAAAGGATTTCCTTGGCTCTTGTGGCGAGAGCTCCAAGTCAGCTAGGATAAAAAATGTAAAACCCAAACATTTATGCCAAGTAAAACCGTAAACCAAATGTAAGAGTTCACAATTTCACCTGCAAGACAGAGAAACACAACCATGGCAGAGGAACCTCAACTCAGCAAAAATGCAATAGTTTCCCCGTGGAAGAACCACACCAACAAAATCTGTGAGCATTCCCACAGTGGACTAGGATTGTTTTGGGCACCACTTTGCTTTGTTCTTTTCCTCAGGCTCTGTGGAGTGTCTCAGTAACTCCGTGGTTACCTGGGGGCTCTGCCTTTGAGGCCAGAGCACAGCAGGAACCCTCCTGCTGGTGTAAAGAGTTTCTTTGCCTTCCCCAGGCCACCCTGGCTCATGCAGAAAAGCAGTTTTTCTACTGAATACAACAGTGGACTGTAGATCTTGGAGGGTTTTTCTCCTGAATTCTCATGAACAGCTTTGGGCTTTGTGTTAATGCTTAATTTCTCTGTACATACATTGGAAAAATAATCCTTACTGGATAGGATAAAGCACTTACCCAACCTGAAATTCTGAAGAGATCTTTGCAGCCTTCCAGCTGCTCCAGATATTATCCCTCTGTGCTCTTCCTGTTCTGCTTTGATATATGATGCTGCACAAGTTTCAGACTTTCAAGTATCATTGATAGATTCAACCACTTTTAGTTTTTAAATGGCTTTTCTGTCCTTCATTTAGAGGGGAAAAAAAATCTTGTTACATTCAACACGTGCTAGAATTGCCAGGAGATAAATTGTCTTTGATTTTAAATGTGTATTAATGGGTCAATATTCTCCTTTCTTGCTATATACAGATCTCTCATTAATTATATTGTCACTACAGCTGCAGAATGAATTTGACCTTATTCGTTGAGCACCATGTTTTAGTATTAATAGTTTTTGTTCTTAACAGCAATTGGGAAATACAGCCAGACATGGTGATTGATATATTCCCATCTCTATAGCAGGGTTCTACTCATTCAAAAGATGCAATATGGAAGAGGGAATCAATAACAATTTCTTTCTTTCTTTTTTTTTTTTTTTTAAACCCAAACCTATTAATTCATGTGCTTGGTGCTGGGTTTATATAAATTTAATACTGATCTGTAAAACTGATTTCCTCCAGGTGTCAAATACAATAGAAAAGACCTGAATTTGAACCATCATGCATCTCTGGGCTGGGGTCATCAGCACAGGCATTTGCTCAATTTGGAATTTTTTTAAATAAAAAGATAAAGTAAATATATAGCTAAGTGTGTCCAAGTAAGAAAATGCATTAAGTTAAAGGGTAATTTTTTAGGAAGCATAATGTCTTCAATTCTAAGCAAACACGGCTTGGTCTAAAATCCTAGCGTGGAAAAATAGCACAGATTAACTCATTTTAGTTAGTTAGTGAAATATTTTTATCAGGAAGAAAGGGAGCACAATAGGAATATTCTGCAATGGATAAAATATGAATGAACTGGAATGTAGACACACATTTGCTCAGGTAATACAGCCTTGGTTCACCAAGACATTCCCAGGCATTGATGAAAAGAATACCACAAGGAAAGGCTTTAGGCTGGAGAAAGTAATCATGAGATAATAAAGTTTAACTAGACAATATTACAGAAATGTTTTATTCAGGCAAACCCAATGGAGTTTTATCAGGAATTTCATTCAAGTTGGATAATAATATCAGTGTAACACTTCATTTGAATGGGGGAGAAAGAGAAAAGAAACAAGGGAAGGTGTCACCAGAACAGTGTCAGTCCACAATGTCCTTGGAACCAATTAGGAATCTTCTGCAGGAATTTCAATGACACCAGAAGAGAAATCTGTGCATAACGAGTAATCACACAGAGAAACAAACAGCCTAACTTTGAGCAATTTATCTGTCTCTCCTGCTTAAAACAAAGCAGAATTCAGGATAAGTTTAGGATCTATACAAAGGGGCAGTCATGCAGGAAGACACACAGCACTCAAATCTAAGGCTCAAGGCTTCAGAGAAACTGCTTTCCCTCCACAAGTGAGTCCTGCTGGCTATTTCCTGCTGTGGCAAAATCAGTGTGTTGCTCTCTTATCCCACATTCTTTAGGAATTGCTAAATGACTGTGTTAATACTGGGAGCCACTGCCCTTCTCTACCTTTAGGGTTGTTATGTGTAGGGGAAATCATGATTGGCAGGGCAGAAGAATATAAATGGAACAGAAACACAGTATTTTTTTGTGTATGTGTGTGGTACTTATATTAGTCAGCAGGCTGAATTTATCTTTAAAACTATTAAATTGATTAAAATGTTTATTCCAATAAGAAAATACAGCTCATGTTCTTTTTAAGAACTGTGATATAAGAAAGCAGCACCACATGCCTTGAGCTAATGTATTTCTGATTTATGCTATTGTCTAAAGCACAATCAGAGAGCAAAGAAATGAGACATTTTAAAGGCTGCTGAGCACTGGAGATGTGCAAACAGCTCTAGGTTATTTAGCACAGTTTTCTAGATTGATATGTAGGGGAAACACACTGCTCAAGGAGTCTGCAGCTCCCACTCATAATCATATTTGGTGGGCTACTCTGTGATAGAAGTCTGAAATCTAAAAACCCAAAACCAAAGTGAAGCCTCACCAAACCCCCCTGCAAACAAACCCCTGCCAGCTACCTTAAAGTCTATTTCTTTTCTAAAGAAGAATTGTCTTTTGCTTGCAGGGTCATTATGTATATTGTATATTCATTATGTATGCAGGTTCATTAATGTATAAAATGCTGATTTCAGCTACTTTCACAATTAAGCATTTCCATCTCTGTTACTTAAAAACAAATAGAAGAATTCCAAAGGTTTCATTTTATTAGCACCCTGCATGTATTTCAGATTCACATGTTGATAAAGGCCCTCAATCACCCTGAGAACTACAAAGAAGCTGAAAATTTTACCAAATGGAATCAAGATCAATTTTGACAAATTGCTTTAGTTTGCTTAATTGAAGAATAAAAGCACGTATTAGACTTAAGAATAAACAGACACTTATTTGAATAATGCTGTGTCCTGAGGACACTTAAGCACATGGAAAATTTTAAATTAGCTTGAAGGATCTGATTTACCTCACCTGGAGTGGGGTAGTATTTCCTCTTATACTTGTTATTCCACAACAAACGTTGCCAGGGCTGCAACAGAACACGAGGAAGATTTTGTTCTCTTTTATGAGGAAAGGCTTGGCAAGGGTCAGATGCTGCTGGGACCATGGATACCCTGCTGGGAAATGAAATACTCTTGCATTTTGTGCTATTTAACAAAACAGTGACCTGTCCTAAAGATGCTGCCCTCAAGGGCACTTCAGGAAGGAACAGGTACATTGAAATGAAATTCCAACTAACACAGGCAAACATTAACTGTAAATCAAGGAATCTGTGTAGTTCAGCCTGCCAGGGGGTCTGACTGGTCTGGAATTTCATGTCATCTTACCAGATTTATAATGATATGACTGGGTACATAGTCTGACTTGCCATCTTTGATCCACTAAAATACTCAGGCACATGATTTTCAACTTTAAAAGTCCAAGTGCCCTCTTTCAGAGTCAGATTCATCCCTGATGATACAAACTCCAGTGATTCTGCTGACTTGTAGAGCCTTTTCCATTTGCTCTATTGTAAGTGGAGTGACTGTGACTTTAAACTAGTGTAATTGGGAGTAAAACTTGGCTTTTTAAGTCTACTTCTATTTTTAAAATCTTCTCTGTCAAGTTTCATGAGGTCAGATGTGAAGATGAATTTGTTGTTTAAGCTTCTTCCTCCTGCAGGCAAAAAGCTTAATCATTTTTTTTTTCTACTGACCTTGTCTTGTCTAAAGATGAGTCAATGAATCAAGTTATGAATGATATATCATGAATAAATGATTTATGCCGGGTCAGATCAAATATGATGTATTACTTAGGTCCTTGAGTATTATTGCATATAAAGATTTATCCAAAGTGTCATACAATTGGTCAGGGAGAAAATTCTTAAGTCTTTTTACATCCTCTTGGAAAAAAAATAACACGAAAAACCCTCCAGTATAAAACTGTTCTCTGACTAGAGAAATCTATCTTGGCAAAACATCTCTGTCTTTGACAAAGGCATAAGAAAGAGAGTCCAGCAGTCACAGCTCTCTGCTGGAATGCAGGAGCCCCCAAGCATCCCTGCATTTTTCTTTCTTAGCAATCTCCCTTTGCCTTAGTCATACTATCTCCAGCAGAGGAAATAGAAAACCTCTTTAGGTGGTAAGGGTGCTGTGACACTGGCCAGCTGAGAGCCCCCAGGGCCATCATACAACACAGCAATTTACCTCATGTAAAGTTTACAAGAGTGAGCTTTTCCCCTCATAAATTTACTTACGGGTTCAGAACAACTTTCTGCCTCAGCCTTCATTATATTGATTGCTCATCATGGATTCCTAACAGTATTGGAATGACAAACACCTTCTGTGACACGTTTCTCCAAAAAGGATTGCATTGCAGCAGTAGCCAATGCCCCCTCTTAGGAGATTTTATTAAAGTAATTACAAACTTGGAAATAGTTCCTTACATGGGCTGGGCTGGAGATCCCTGGAGTGTGTTGGCTGAGGCCTGGCCATAACTCTCTGCAAAGAAAACTGGTGCAGAAAAGCTATTAAAAAAACTCACTAAAATGTTATGATGGAAACAAGTGTTCCACGAGCCCTCTCAACTTGCTGCTGTTCCCATTCTTGCTCTGTAAATCTGATGGTTTGTGGTTTCTCTTTCCCAATGTACTTAACTCTCCTTCCCAGTTATCATTACTAATTCCAACACTACCAATACTGGGAAGGACCTTCTAACCACACCAGGATCACACCTCATGATGTCACCTGTTTTATGTCTACTTAGTGAGTTACCCATCATGGTCAGTTATTTATTTTCATTTATTATAAAATTATAAAGTGACAGGCATCAGCACATGCAATCTGAAGCAAATTAAGGTATTCTGAAAAGGCTTTTTTCTCAGAAATGCTAAGAGATGACAGAAAAGTTGGGTAAATGTAATTATTCTGACAAGAAAGGGTTTGTCTTATCCTGACCAGTTTGTAATTGCACATGGATGGTGAAGGCCTCATGGAAGTAAGAGCAAAAAACATGAGAAATGAACTATCTGTCAAATATTTTGCACTGTATTGTGACCAAAATAGGTACCTGCAGTCAGTTTACAAAGCTGCATCAAATTGCACAGCCTAGAACCAATTCCTTGGATGGCCAGCAAAATGAGGCAGAATTCTGCCAATCTAAAAATGCACAGTTAGGAAGTACAAAGCTGGTTTAAAAAAAACCTCCACGGTGTTGCAACCAGTCACTGCAAATTGTTACCTCAAAATCTAAGAATGAAGCATCACTGAAGTGTGCCATGGAACATCAAGTTAAATTCTTAATAAATTAATACAAATGTTACATGCCACGAATTTATGTACTGGATTTTCTCACTGTAAAAAGAATTATTTTAAAAGATGCCTTTTTATTTCAACTGCTACTTTCCCTGCTATTTCATAATAGTGAATGATAATGAAGTTGTCATTTTACACAGAGGATAATAAATTTCCTTGCTATGAACACAAGTCTATTCCTCACTCACAGGGCCCTGATTATGTGGTGCTAGGAGAGCATGACAAGTGCTTTATGAATGGCACAGGCCTGAAAGTGAACTCAGTCAGTGCTCATTAGAGGGTCATCCTCCTAGAATTTGAAAAAGTGAACTTCATGCGTGGGGGTATTCTCTAATTTTTCACACTCGCTGTATAAGTAACACCTGCACATCAAGGTCTCCCAGCACAGTTCTGCATCTTCATTTCAGTTAAAGCAGTGATCTTTCACTCCAGGAAAAGCAGTGACACATGACATATGGGGAAACTTACTCACATAATTTGACCATCTTTCATATGCAGTCCCATGATGACAAACACCTGCCTGTCACTCCAACTAGAGATAAATTCACCCCTACAAATTCCTGCACTGAGGTCTTTGATTATTCAGAGGAAAAACACAGAATTACTGTTAGAAACATCAGCTTGTTTGTGGTAGATGCAGATGGCAATCTTCTTTTTTTTGTCCTTGTTTCTCTGGATGCCCTGTTCCAGAATATAACAGCTCATTTCTGATGGCTATTGTACATTTCAGTGTCTTAACAGTCACAGGGCAGTGACCTTCCCTCACATTACAACCTGCACCTATCCATGCAGCTTGGACTGAGAGCAGTTTTTAAACCTAAGTTTCTCCCTGTGTGCTATGTAACAATCTCCATAGGTTTATACTACCAAAGCAAAAACTTTTCTCACTCATTTTTACTCTTCAACGTTGACACAATACTTATGCACTTCTTTTCACTCCAGATACTAGTTCTTAAATTTTCATTCCAAATTGCATAACCATGCGAACACTTCTGCTGTTTTATATTTTATATTCCTGTATTTTCAGCTTTCATAACTCCTTTCTGCCCATTCTTTCCCCCTCATGCAGAAGATACACAGTTCTGATGGGGCACTGTGCTCATCATCTTCCTCTCCCATCAGAGCTAGGGGACACAGGACACTGTATGAAACTGATTTGTAATACACAAAGGAAAAGCAGGTAACTGTGCAAGGGAGCAGTCCAATTTTAAGTTCAGTGCTTGCTATTAAAGCAACAAATGTTCAAAGGAAATAGGCATTGGCATGGTATTAGTTCTGATGTGTGCTCTTTTTTGGGCAGCAAAACTAACCCTGGACCCAATGGGGTAATTCCTCTCTGGCACAGCACTGACCTCACTCAAATACAGCAGAGAGGAGTTGCAGGCAGTGAGTAGAAACCTGACTGGACTCCTCTCCAAGTGAGATAGTCAAGCAGTGTCAGGAACATTTCCCTGTGTGTGAGCTGAGCTCCAGGCAGTGATCAGCCCTTCCCCTGATGTGAGCTGACAGCCCCAAAGGAGTGATCTGGTGTGCAACACGAGACACAGCCCCGAGCCTCTGCACCCAGAGCAGGCCCAGCAGCACAGACACTGAATTGGGCAGAAATGAGGTCAATGGACTCCTCAAGGTCACTCTACTGAGAGAAATCTTTGCTTTGGTGCCTTTGGGCATCTGCCTCAACAAAGGAAGACTTTAAGGCTTTTTAAATTCAAGTATTTACACCCAACTTATGTGGGAGCATCCATTCCTGCTCTCACCTTTTGGAAGGAAATGGTGATCCAGTTCACACTAAGTATCCCCAAATCCATGTGGCTCCCAGCACCTCTCATCTGATGGCATGAACTGCTGGAGCTGGTCTGCAAGGCACTCAGAGCAGATTCAGAGCTGGGCAAACGGGCACCAGAGCTGTTTGGGAGAGAGCCAGTCCTCCATCCTGTTCTCCTGTTTAGGAGAGAACCAACCCTCCATCCTGTTCTCCTGCTTGGGAGAGAGCCAGTCCTCCATCCTGCACTTCCTGGTGCATCAGGACTGCCCTACCAACACTGCCTCTCCCAGTGCCCACCCAATTCTGGCACTTGGGACTTCCAACCCACTGCTGGTCCCACCAGAACCTGGCCAGAATCTGTTTCTACTCCCTCAGTGCTCATCAGCCAGGTGCAGAAACACTTCACTGTGACAGCATCAAATTATTCATTATTTCACTCTTGTGGTTACCAAACCTGCACTTCACGTAAAAAAGCAAATGCCTTCATAATGACATGATGCTACATACCTGAATCCCACATGGATCTCCATGCTATGACTGGATGAGAAATAAATTTCCTAATGCCATGGCAATCTCAAGGTTAAAGAAATCAGTGAAAAAGACTGGATATATATATAGCTCCATTCTCTTGGGAAATTCTCTGTTCTATACCAAGCCTGACTATTTGGAATTATTATGTGTTAAATATGTTTTTTTAAAAAAATCCTGCTCAGATAGGTCCTTGGTGAGAGGATAATGGGCCCATCTCTTAATCAGAGCCAGAGAGGAAGATATTGGTACCCAGGCAAAAACCATTTTGTTTCAATGTCATTTTTCATTAGTATTGACTTCCACAGGTTTATCAGCAGGAATTGAATATCAGGCACTTACCTACAATTGTTGATATACAGGTGGCTTTTATTTTCATGGCACAGGTCTACATGGCTTAAAGGAAACACATCCTGAAGGATTATTTTTCACATATTAGTCTTTAATGTTACATGAGAAATTCCAGTCAGAGCTCCCTAACTTTACAGGGAGTTAATTTATCAAATGACGTTAACTATCTAGCCATATTAACAAGGTACTCCTTTTATTTTTCCTTTCAATATGGTGAACAGAAAAGCAGTGTCAAAACCAAAACCCTACACAAATGGGAGATAAAATTTGGAAATACACATTCTTTTACAATGGCACTATTTTATTACACCTCTCAAGTTCACTGTAAGCACACAAAAGCCTCCAAGTACTCATGTAATATAAGCAAAAAATGGAATTCATATTTTCCTGAGCTAAAACCCACCTTATAATCTCTAGACCTCTGAACTACAGAAAAAAGCCTGATCATCTCAATTTCATATAATCTGAATATTACATACAATCAGGATTTTCAGAATGGACTGGTTTCTTTCTTCAGATAACAATGAGGCTGTTCAGTAGCTTTCTTTTATATATTTTAGGAGTCTCACCCTGAATACTGTGTGTTTGACCCAAAGTCTCTGACTCGTTTTCAAAATCTGTGTTCTCAAAAAAATACGGGGACAATTCCTTCCCACCTGAAAGACCAATTATCTGAATATCTGGCCTTTCTATACACCAGCACCTAAAAATGTGGAGAATTCAAAATCTACCTGTCAGTAAATTATCCCATCCCAGCTTCTGAGGTTCTGTCTAGTTATTTTTTTTTTCCTTCCTTGCCTTTTTCCTTCTTCCCATTATGCTTTAATGCCCTGGGATCTCCATTACTGAATCAGCAGCTTGAGAGGCATATGCTACAGCTTACTGGCAGAACCAATTATAAATAAGAAAGAAAAGCAAACAAAAAAGCAAACGAATATAATTCCAAGCCATTCAGTGCAATGTACATTATACACATCTTCATATTCCAGTTTAATTTCTGGCAACAATATAACCATGGAAAAAAAAAACATTGTCTAACTCACTCTGCTTTCACAAAATGCCTCTTTACTGAATTCCAGCCCACAGTGACTTCTGTACAAACACTCTCACAAACTCCAAAAGTCATATTCAGAGCACAAACAAATAAAATGTGCTTCTTAATCAAAGTATGTAGAATCTACTTACATTAATGGCAAACGTTCTCTTTTTATTGCACTATGCTATAAAAATACAAATTGATACAAAGTAAACTAATTTTTGCAAATAAGCTGTTTTATTCAGACTCAACATTCTATAAAGTGTTGTAAAAATCAACCTTTCATTGCACACTTCCACATAACATGATATTTATTTGTTTCCAGAAATCACTGCATCAGGTTTGTATTATTTCAGGGTCAAAAATACAAAGTAGTTACTTAATATTCTGCATTGAGTAGCTACCATTTTTGGCAACGTGATTTTATGAGGTGAAAATGTAGAAGTAGATGGAATGACAGAGACATCACTCAGGCGTCTCAAATTCTGTGTCAAGGCTTGATAAAGGTAACACAACTTGACAGCTGCTCTTTTGCATACAAAAGGCAGAAAGAAACACTTGCATATTCCATCTGAGTAGGTAAACCCTGCAAGGTGCTACTGACTAAAAAAATACTCAGTTTGGATTGAGCATGGACACTGATAACAGCACTTTGAGCATTAATCTCACAGGTTCAGCAATGAGGACACACAATACATTAACACACACCTGGGGATGAATGCAATGCTAAAATCTGCCCTGACAGAGAAGAATATTATTTTCCACACCTTGCTAAAACCTCCAAAAGGATCTGTTTCAAGTACCTTAACTTGTGCTTGCTCACAATGTAGGCAAGCAGTTAAGATGGTTGGATGTGAAACATTCCCTGAATTCAATATAGTTCCTATGGATAGGGAATCACATTCATTTTCTACTTGTCTCAGAATACCAAATCACAGTGTGTGTGATAAAAGAGTATCTTGCATATTAACTCATGCAAACTGCAAATGGAAAACACAGGGAATTTGTGTTCATCTTATTTGCTCTGAGTATAAAATATTAAGGATCTCCTTATTTCTCCTCTAGTGGATTCATACACTACAAGGTGTTTCAGCTGCTGAGAACATGAAATGAGACTGCATGGAAAAAAACCCAAGCAGTATCCAAAACTATTTCAGAATCCTCAGTGTACAGGCTGAAAACACCAAATGTTTGGGAAGTCTTTGCCAAGTATTTTGTTTACTTTTTTTAAGGATAGGAGCATCAGCAGTTTCTGTAGCAAGTTCACCAAAAAGTCAAACCCATCCACCTCTCCTTGGGGTCACTCACACTGGTATAAGACTGTGCTACAGAAAAGCAAAGTGGGGCTACACGGGATATTAATTAAAAACTGGAAATGCACTAAGAGCTCAGACAAACCCTCAACATGCCATGTACCTGTGCTAAGAGCACTTGGTACTGCTCTGTCACCAGCATGGTCAGGGGAGCACAGCCTCAAATGGGAGAAAATTAACAGCTCTCTGTAAAACAACTGAAAAAAATAAAAATTCTCTTAAATGAGTGCCTCAAAGCATCACATTGAACACCTTCAGCATTGCACAATAAAGGCAGCCACCCTAGTATATAATAACATATATAGTAACAGTCAGTAAAGGACCTTCTTCTAAAGACCGTGCTTTGAAATCCACTCAATCCTATCAAACAATCCACGAGTGATCAGACAAGGTGGTGCTACACTGTCTGAACACTTGAGAATCATTCCATAAACATTAAAGGCAGCACACATTTAAAAGAAAAACAAAGACCAAGACTTCCTTTTCAAAGGCTTGCTGGAAAACAAATCAGAGAGAAGCAGTTTAAATAAAACCTTAATTTTTTTTAAACCAAATGGATTAGGCAGATGAGGAAGCACATACTACATTTATACAGCAAAACTGCTGTTCCACGCCTTTATTCTGATTAAATTTCTTAAATTAAGCCCTTGTATCAATTCCAACCTGTGAAGTTTATAAAAGCATGTCTGCATTAATCCAACATTCATAACAGGTTTAAAGTTAATTCTAGATTATATCACTTGTACATGCACATTCATATTCTGCCCTCTGGGCTTACTTAATGTTGACCAAGAGACTCCTCCCAATTGAAAAAAAACCCACAAACTACAATCTTGCCTGTAATAGTCTATGTTGAGAGACTGAAGAAAATAGACTAAACAGAAATAATCCATCTTCTGATACCAAATCTTGTGGGAAATTCCACGAATAGTGGCCAACTTCTGTTGACCTTGCTCCTGTGGAATAGTACCCTGGTAAGTAATTATGATAAAGTCAACCCTGATGAAAAAAACATTCCAGTAAGGTCAGTAAGACTGAGGGGCAACATTTCCTTTTCTGCAGATCCATGGAGGTGTACATTTTCTCCAGTTATGACAAGTGTGTATGAGCAATAGTAGAAATAACCAGGAGCAGTGGGATTATAATTAGGGAAAACCCAAAGGCTTAACAGCACCATAGCTTTATTAAACACACAGTCTAATTTAGATATTTTTAAAGCCTTTGCTTCCTATGAGTATTCATTATTCTTAGGCACTTCCTAGGCTCAAATGTGCATGTTCAAGTACAGGTTTGTGCATGTGGCTTTAGTCCCTGTCATCCTGAATAATGTAAAACACTGTAGGACAGCATAATTACACACAATAATTACGTACAAGTTTGGTACGTAGCCAACATGTAGAGAATGCTGGATGGCTCCTGCAAGGAAAGAGATATTCCATGCTTAGATACTGCCTGTTGTATTTGGTAGAAAGGTAGTACCAATTCTGATTCATCCAACTTCAGAACTGGATTCAAATAAACTTCAAAAATTTATTTCAAAACTTTCAAGATTATCACGTTTCTACACTGCTACTTTTGAGGGAATTTCCTGGTCCAGACAGTAGAGAGAAAGAAGACAGGAAAAAAATCTGTTTCCATTCAGTCAAGCTATAACTGAAAACCTGCTGCTTGCATGTATTCAGGAATGAATACTTTGAATTTAACAGATGATGTCTCCTTACACTTTATCCATTTGGATCTGAGAAGGACTTTTCCACCACTTTGAGCTCTTTATTATGGTCAGCTGTACCAGGAATAATAATTTAAACTCGAGGGAGGTAAGCTGAGAACTGAATGGGGAACAAAAGGCATGACTGAGATCAGAGAGAGAAAAGAGAGGGATTAACTTGGTGGTTGGCAAATTAAAGGGGAGCTTAAGAAGTGATAAGGAAGTAGAATGGAGACAGAAAACCAGTTGGAATGGCTGAGAAAAAGGTGGTGAGGGATGGGAAAAATCATCACATTGCAAAAAGATGTGAGAGAAGGTGAATACCGAGGACTGGAGAAGATGGTGTTAGAGGGAGAAAAACCAGCCAGATAGTTAAAGCCATCCAAAACTATCAATCACTGCATTGGTATCCAAGTAATTTTTATCATTTATTACAACATGTAATAGACCACAAATATGTTTGTATTCTATATTTGAGACATTTACTTGTGCTGCTGGAGACCCTATCTCAAATTTCATAGATTCAGAGCTCCAAAAGATGACACCTTACTTTGTTTTGAACACTAATTGTGCTGTACAAGGCTGTTTTCCAAACTCAGGTATCTTGAAATGAGATTTTTTTCCTACCACTCACTTTCCTGGGACTGGTGTGACACTGCTAAAATGTTACAGAGTGGCAAAGGGAAAGAACATTTCCCAGACTGAATTTGTTTGCTGAGACAGGGGCACAGAGGTGCCCACCCCTGAGTGACACAGACGACAGGGCCTGCCAGGGAAATCTGAACTGCTCCTTGGAGAACACAGACCAGACATTTTTAGAGCATCTAACAGCTTCTAAAGCCAGGATGAGCCATACAATTATCTTACCTTCCTTTCCACTCAACACAACTCACAGTGAGCCCCCCAAGTTTGGCTAAACTTAAAAAACTGGTAAAAAGTCAATGCATTTCTAGTGACACATGTGCTGATGGGTGATTTCCCTCCCTGCATTTTCTAATGCATCTTTTGTTCTCCATCAGCCTCCTAAAGTATAGAGAAATCACGTGACTGGGGACCAGGGACTGTAGAAAAGACCTCAAAAGATAAGGACATTCGTTTCTATGCCTTAAAAAGAAAAAAAACTTATGGCTTGAAGGACAAATCTTCTAATGCAAACTTTCCAACATATTATACCTGTGAAATCCTAGGGATGGTGTCTGAGAGCTTTCACTAAATGAAATTATGGTTACCTTTTGAATGTTTGCAATTAAACGAATTACAATAATTTAACAACTGAGAAATAGAGGGAGAAATTCGGAGTAACTGTTTCCACAGAAGAATAAAACACTTTCCCTGTGAGGGTGACCATGCACAGGCACTGATTGCCCAGAGAGGCTGAGGAATCTCCATCCCTGGAAGGATTCAACAGTAATCTGAACACTGCCCCTCCTGGGAGGCTGCCCTCAGCTGACCCTGCTTGAGCAGGGAGGTTGGAATAGATGACCCCCAGTGGTTCCTTCTGTAATACCTGAGATTTAACCTTTCCCCACCTACTGTTGCAAGAACTGAGGTCAGCTGCAGTGCCTCCTTTCACAGCTCTAGACTGAAACACTTTCCTAAAAGGTAAGTGAGGCAGTGCAAAGCGTTTGCTAATTTTCTCTCATAATTATTTACATCTGTGTTTATGTAGATGTAGCACTGCAAGTAAATTAAAGTTTGCACAACCTTTTGAAGACATAAGGCATTTGTGTGATTGTATATTCACACAGGTACTGTTTTTCTTGGATGATAAAAACAATTCACTGCCTTTTTTAAGGTTAGTACTCAAAATCCAGCTCCCATGTACTTTCTATTCATCTGACTTGATTGTACTTTAGCTTTTTTATGGACTCTTTAAAATACATACTAATAAAACCTTATTGGCTTTTTATTATCAACTGTGTCAACATACAAATATTGCAGGCTGCAGGGATTTTCTGGTCACTGTGAGCATGCCTCTAGATTAAGCAGCAATCAATGTATTTGTTATACTGTCTCTGGCAACTGATGCTTCTGAAAAGCTAACACGTTTTTAGTATCATTCAGGCAATTTGCAAACACACTTCTGCCTTTTAAGGGTGCTCTGTTTATTCCAGTACAACACAGGAATGAAGTCAATCTGGGTAAGCTGCTATGATTTATTGACACCTTCCTTTAGCTGATGTTCCACACCTGGTTGGGCAAAAACTCTACGTTAGAAGCACACCACGTACTTGGGACCTTAACTTGCTATAAATTCCTTGAAGTCAATAGGTAGGATTTAAAAATCAATGGAAGGATATGGCTCAAAAGTGTTTTTTTTCCAAAGCTATAATGGTACAAATATTATCACTGAGCACTCACTTATATGTAAGATCTGAACGTTGAAATAAAAGCCTACAATCATCTGATTCATCTCACCAACAAGAACATCTGATTGTCTCTAGAACAGACAGACATTTACAATAGCAGTGCTTTTCTAGTGGAGTACTTTGGAGTCTGCTATTTTAGAAGTGGTTACAGAAGGACCTCAGTGAGAAAACAAGATAAATATTTTATTTTGGAATTACAGGGTTGAGAAATCATCCATGAGGGATGCTGCTCCCACCAGATTTCACTGATTTTGCTGAGTACACTTCGGTTGCATTAGAGGTGGTTTTGGTGGAACATTCTAAGGATGAGGAAGCAGTTATTAAATTCATCTGATAGAGTTAATGAAGGTGTTATCTCTCTTTTTGGTGTCCTAATGGCACCTGACCCTTTATCATTTAATGCCATTGAAAGCTCCACAGTGAGGCAGCACTCTCAAGAAATTATGTCACTCAATGAACTATTAGAAGAGTGGTCCCTGCAACAAACACAATTCAAGTGCAGCATGATACACAGTACATCCCCAAGTGCCCAAAATAAACACACAATCCAAATGTGGATATTCCAACCACTTAAATCTTACAATAAAAAGAAACCTATGCAAACAAGGGGGTGAACCTACATCAGAAACAATGTTACTCTCCAGAAGCCAAATTCTCTCTGCCCTAAACAGAACCGGCACCAGCATTAGCAAAAGAATCATCATCAACTTTTGCTGATCAGATGCCACAGAAAGCTGGGAGATAAAGATGTCTGAGTCCATGCAGGACAAATTCCCACAGCACAGCTCTGCCTCTGGTCAGGCCCGGGGGGCTTTTGCCCACTATTCAGTCCTAACTTGTGAAGAAAAGTAGCAACAGCACAGCTGTGTGCACCCAGTCCTGGGCCATTGCTTGGAGAGACCCCTTTGCTAGGGACTTTGGAAACAGAAACACAGATTTGCAAACAGCTCATTTCTTGCTATGCCAACTGTAGAAAGTTCTTCACCAAATTGTGCACTCAGAAATTTTCCTGAAGGCAATTTTTAAACATTAATACAGACACTTTTTCCATTTTTATTGCAACCTGAAATGGTCCTGTAGTGTTTACATGGCAAACTGAGTAAAAACAATACAGTTAACATTTCCAGCAAATAAATTATATTTAAATTCTAAGGTATCAGTATAAAATTAATTATTTAAGCTCCAAACCTAGAATCATTTGAGACTGTAAAACCCAAAATAGGGCTTAACAATTTCAACTCTTTATATTATTAAGACCTGCAGTTCTCAAATGTGTCCTCAGAGGACACTGAAGCTCCTGATCCTTTCACTCACAGATTACTTTGGCCAAGAGGCAATGGTGTGATTAGAGCCTTCTACCAATGGAAAAAGAGATTTGCATTTTAGCTCTGCAATATGCTTCACCAGCCTGTGCCTCCACACCTGAATTCCTGGCTCTACAGCAGGGAATGAATGTATGTTTTCCTTGTGCTTTTTTGATCCAGGTCCTATATGGCAAGCCTGATGGGATGATCCAGCCTGGAACAGCAGGTGTAGGAAAGAGTGATGGAACCCAAAAACTTTCCCAGGACTTGGAGGTCTTGCTTCTATTTACAGCTCTCTGGAAATTTAGCAACCTTGAAGTTGGATGTTTTGGGACTGTTTGGTGAAAATTTGTAAGGCCTGTAGCCTTATAAAAACTAGGCAGTTCTTTCATTTAGCATAAACAATCAAAGCCTTTTTGTGCAAGTGTAATTACCAATTCACCCTTTCCAAATAATTTGAAATAATCACAAAAATCTCCTCTGCAAGAAGCATTAGAGAAAACAACTCTTTATTTTCATACAGAAATGGAAGAATCAAAGTTTATCTGTATTCTCAGAACTGAGGTATTTATTGTTCCACAGGAGTAAAGGTGTTGGATTGCAACCTTAAAGGTGTTCTGTGCACTTCCACTCTGGTGCTGGATACCCATGGAAACACCAGATCCTTCAACCACTTACTCTGAACGGAGTAAGGAAGAAGATGAGCTTGCTGAAAACATTAAGAAACTTGAGTCAGATGTTTCTGATAGAGGAAATCTCCCCTGGGTGCACATCTGGGGTGTCTCAGAACCAGGGATTCAGCACATCACAGAGATGTGCTTGGTACTGCACAAGATTGAGCTCTTGGTCATAAAAACATACTTTACATACAAAAATACAGCAGATGTCCTTCCAAAAATCACCTCTGAAGTGTTATTCCCTCTCTTTAGGTTTTATACATTCAGGAACAGACATTTGAGATATACTGTGAACAGTGCAAAATACTGTTTTTCATTTCTTAAACCACATGTTGCGGTACCTTTAGGCGCCAGCTGAAGGAAAGGCTGAGCAAGGTTTGATCCTCAGAGCATTTCTGGTCCAAGCTGAACTTTTGTTTAGTGAGTTGTAAACAAATGTCTTAGAATGCAGAGAATCCTCTCATTTCTTTCCAGCTAAGGTAGTCTCAAACACATCAAGTCCTGCTTTGAAGTAAACCTGAGCTGAATTGATGCTGCTCAGCACCTCTGACAAGGCTGCCTGAACGGTCTCATTTGACTGATGTAGTTTGCAGTGCTCCAGTGCCTCCAGCAGTACTGAAAACTGGCTGGTCCTGTCATCCAGTCTGTAAAGAATATTTCTGAAAGAGAACAACAGAGAGAATGGTAAAATTTTGACTCAGAAACAATCCATCAGATGCCATCAAGAAACCCTGCAAGTATCAGCCACAGCTTACAGATGATACATATTATGCACAGTAAAGCTGACCCATGGCAGATTGAGAGACAAATGTTTTTTTATTATGCCTCTATAAACTGAATCTATTCACTGAACTATGTGTACTTACATTGGAGCAGTTACTAAATCCATCAAACAAATCTCACATTACTCTTTGACCATTCAAGATTTTATTCAAAAGCATGAGCCTAGACCTATCACACCCCTCATGAAGGATTTTGTGTCTCAAATGAATTCCATTTATTGCCCTCTAAAAGGAGTTTGGTTATTGCTGTGAACCCTCAGCACAAGTTTGGTTTTGTTTTTGTTTTTCCTATCTCCTCCTATTATTTATTTCATACTTCAAAGGTGAAATTCCAGCTGCACTGAAGCCAATGGTAAAACTCTCCTTGTCTTCAGCAGAGACTTTATTTCATCAATAATCCTTTGTGGTTTCAGAACAAGGGTAACCCATCTCTAAGAGGAAAGAAACAGCACACACAGCTAAACCTGTGTGAAACAAAATCTGTGTTTTCCAGTAATATCTGCAAAAAAATTTTAACGGTTTGTAGAAAAACAGATGCAAGAGTATTGTGTGATCCCTTGGAAATGTTACCTGTATGAAGCATGGAAGGCTCAGAATTCAAAGCTAGTCAGTGATTTTAATGGGACTCTTTGAAGCAGGCTATAAATGTTATCCAAAAACAGGTGTAATCATTATACTAATTAGAAGAGCACATAAATATCATAAATCTCCACCCAGGAGCTCCTCTGATTGCAAACAGAAGTGAATGAAATTTGAAACAGGAATGCTGCAGTGATCTGGTGCAGGATCTTATCCTCAAATACAGGACAGGTGCTCAGGGCAGGGGAGAGGGTGTTTCATGGAGAAATCAGCAAGAAACAGGACAGGTCACACACTTTGTTAGCAACCTAATGTCACGACAGAACAGGCCAAATGGCAACTCCAAATTAGTACTAAAACTTTCAAGTTTATTTACAGAAGATAGATGAACACAAAAGTACATCTTATCATTCTATGAATCACCTCTGCCTGGGGGAAAGGTAACAAAGCAGCCCAAGAAATGACACCACAGAACACCCACAATCTTTTGCCATGTTCTTCAGCTTTAAAAAATGTTTTGAATGAGAGGCCTTTTTTTTTTCAAAGATATGAAATAACTCCTGTCCTCATAAAGCAATTTTTCAGTCTATGTTTTTATCCCCCAATATTGGGTGTACATCTAAACTCAGCAGTGTGCAGAAGGAATGATGAGTTTTCCATCCCCTGACAGCAATACATCCAGACAGTTCAAAGGGTCTGCAATGCACTGGAGATCTAAACAGAGGAGGGAGAGGGTTTGAATCCCACACAGCAGCAGAACTGTTTAAACAATAGGTCATCACTGACAGAGACCATTCAGACAGAAACAGGTTAGGCATATGTTCAAGAACAGCTCAGTGGGGACAGAAAGCCCCACCAAGAGGGCAGAACAGGTAGATGTGCAAATAACCTCCTCAGCTGGCACTGCAGCAGCCACAGGACAATTCCCTGTTCCCTAACCATGGTGCAGCTCATACTCAAAGGAGACTCAAGTTGTCTCGTGGACTGTCCCAAAGCAGTCTCTGTGATACAGTAAATAAAAACTGTGTATGCTGAGAACCAGATAAACTTTTGGTAGGTTGGTTTTTCAGGATAGGCTGTGCTATGGGAAACACTGCATTTTTCAAAGCAGGGATTGATTTTGCTGCCTCAGTTCAGGGACTCCTGCTGAGATCAGTGCAAGCAGAACCAGGCTTTTGAAGAACTCTCCTCCATAGTTCCTGTAGTTCACAGGGAGAAAGGAGCCTCCTCACAGCCCCTCAAACACCTCCCACAGCAAGGCCAGTGCTACAGATAACCACACTTCTTTCTACCCTCAGGAGAGATCTGGCTGCTGGTGGCTGGGAGAGTTTGACTGAGCTGGAATTCTACTCCAAATGCCTACAACACTGGTGGTGCCCTGATCTGTGCTAGGATCCCTCTATTCCTTCAGCTCAACCTATAAAAACATCATAAGACAGCAACCATCAGCAGAGCAACACTGACTCAGACTGCCAGAAATTACTCTACATAGAGGATGGTCTGAACATTGGAACATTTGGGGGCTGCTGAGACAATGTTGGTGGTGAATAGGAACAGACCTCATGCCCTATCATCAAATGTGCTCTGAACAAGGCCCACAAGTTAAAAAAAGATGGTTTACCCTTTCCCTAATAAGGGTGTTAATGCAGTTTAAATCTACTGTTGTGATTTTGGAACAACTGGTGATTCCACAGTAAATACGCAGGCATGTGATCCAAGTAAAAACAAATATTGCTAGTCCACCTCACCTGAATGCAGAGCAAATTAGTGCCTGATGAGAGCTTAGTTGTTTGATGAATGAGACAAGCAGTCTACTGTCTTAATTTTAAAATACTATCTTAACTTCTGAAATAATAATATGACTTCAGAATAGCTGATTACTTAGTATGACAGAATCTCATTTATATTTTTATGTATGCAAATAATAATAAGTAACATAATACAGCACCTGTTTTTTTCAAATTTTCTGCTAGGAGTTCTCACTGGGATCTTGTATTTTCCAATTACTTATCTTTGCTTGGCAAGCCATGCCACCCCTTTGTTGCATAAAATGATTTCTCTCTTTATGCATGTTCATGAAAGTCAATTTATACAAGTTTACTTCTTATCTCTATTGAAGCTTCATCAAATGAAAAAAAAAATGGTCAGTTCAGTTTATTACTTCCAAGCCTTTACACGTCAGAAAAGTGTTTTCATTAAAGATTACACAGGGGCTGAAAAATAAACCCCAGCCATTTCATTGACACAAGGTATCACCATGTGCCCACAACATGCAGAATGATAGCAAGAGACTTTAATTTACACTGTGAAATTCAATTACTTAAACATTCCTGAACACAAATTGGTTTTGTAGCCTACACCCTTTAAACAACAATTCCAGCCTCTGGCCTAATTGCTTAAGTATCTACCATCATCTTTAACTATTTTATCTTATAAATATAATTCACACAGTCAGCCTGACCCCCACAAAACAAAAAGACACTCCTAAACAGAAAACTGCAATACATTATTGATGACACTGATGAAATTACAACACACATCATTCATCGTAATGGGCTTGTTACTGTGACACATCCCAGTGACCTGGAAAGTGTAACACTGAGGTAGGAAACCTAATTAATAACTTCAGGCAGTGCCACTGAAAGAGATAAAAGGGCTACAAACAAAACAAACAGCTTTAGCAAAGTAAAGAAACTATAAACAGACCCTCTTTTATAACTTTTGTAAGTCCTTGGCAGGCCTAGGAACACAAACATTCCTGATCAAAATAATGCCATTAAACCCTGTTCTACATCACCACAAGTAAGGAGGTACTGTCACACCCACCAGACCAGAAGGAATTTGACAAATCCTTGAATGACACATCACACTAGAAACAGATTGACTTCAACACAACTTCAGTATCAGAGCAACTGGACAGTACAAGATGAAACAAGATTACCTCATTATTCTTGTCACGAAAAACGATTTTTTAGCTTACAAGAAAATTTTGTCTGCAGGTAGTGTACAACACAAGATGAATTATTCAGGCACTTACAAACAGACTCCCATCTAACAGCCCACATTTGAGATTTTGAAAAGCAATTATTAAATCATTAGGACATGATGGTAAGTCTACTGTCCCACATGAAAATGAGTGCAGGTTTTCTCTGTGGAATCACAGTAAAATTGTTTAGAGACAAATGCTGAGGGCAGCCTCTGTCTATTCCAGTTATAACACAATGTGCTATGACTTCAGCATTCTCACAAACTCAATTTTATAATTCCCTGAATTGTTTTTTCTTGTTCTCTCCAAGGAAAAAAAAAGGCACACCAGAATAAGGATTCTCTGAATTTCCTTTTCTCCTGATACTGTTCAGTTTTGAATGCATTTTCTTACATTTAGGAGTCTGTTTTCATTCATGTTTGTAAGACATAAAATATGATTACTTTGGTAAATAAGTAAATGCACTCTAATAACAATATTTACATGTTGGGACCTCCAGTTCCATACAGTGATTATTCATTGTAGGACATAAAAATATCACAAAATCTTCTCAGGAAACAGCACAAGAGGATTTATACTGGTTTATTTACACAAGTTTGCACCTGAGAAAATTTTGCAGTGAACCTGCAGAAAGTTTCCTTTCTTCCTCTGGGATCCTTATCCTTTCATCTCCAATGATTCTTCTCCTTTCTTCTCTTGCTTTTTAAACCTTTTTGACACCCACATGCAGTTTTGTTATCTTACCTGTTTTATTTCCCAGCAGCATTGTGGCAGAAGGTTTATAATTATAAAATTACAGCTGCTGGCCATGTAAGATTAGCTTTTATCAGGAGGAAATACATGCCCTGGTGAAGTGTCATTACATGTCATCAGAGCTGAACCAGAGGAACCCTTTTTTTTTTTTTTTTGGGGGGGGGAGGGTTTTGGGGGTGTTTTTTTTTTTGTTTGTTTGTTTGGTTTGGATTTGGGTGGGGGTTTTTTGGTTGTTTTTTTGTTTGTTTGTTTTTGTTTGTTTGGTTTTGTTTGTTTGGTTTTTTTGTTTGTTGGTTTGGGTTTTTTGGGGTTTTTTGGGTTTTTTTTTTGTTTTTCAACAATGTTTGTTCCCTGCGGGACTGAGTGCTTCGAGTCGCCGGCTCTGGGGCCATGGGATGGAACAACACACACACACAGGGAATTTGGGGATGTGGCACCCAAACACTCAGGGCAACTCAGCTGTAAAACCACTCCTTCACTGCCACAAACCCAGCAGGACATCTGTAAGGATCCTCTGTTTGCAATATCTTGTTCCTAACTTCTCTGTTTCCTCTCCTTTTTCAAAGAGCCTTCCCTCCGTGCCCTCGTTTACAGGCTGCAAATGGTTCTTCCAATACATATTCCAGAAAGTGAGAGATTTAAAATCATGCACACTCAGAGGTGAGTGTCTGCCTGAAAGGGATGTATTTGCATGTTATAAGCAGTTGATAAGCTGCAGGTAATCAAGATATCAATCCTAAATCAAGTCTAACCAACTGAAAGGCATTTCAAAGGCGTTGTTATGTGACAGTGGTAAAGCAGATAAACTCTCTCCTTGCTGGATACAAATTTATCTTGCATAAAAGACAGGCATTAGGACACCTCTAATTGAGTCAATTACAGCAAATGGAGGTTGTGGTAAGAGTGCATGGACAGAATCCTGTTGAGACATGGGACCACAAGGAGGTAATTATTCCATTTTGAGTTTGAGTATATTTCAGAGAGGTCAGTTTAAAAAGGGGCTTCTTTAAACAAATAATCCTGATTTTGGCAACTCTGTGAAGTGTCTTGGCTTGACTGCCTGCCAAATAAACAAAGGGCAAAAGAGAAGCCAAACTGGAACAGTGAGTTACAACACACAATATCTGTTATTTCCCTGCAGCTCTCTTTGATTACAGTACTTTTTAAAGGTAAGGGATGCACTGTCCTGAAAAACACTAATCTCTCACTGAAGGATCACTAAAGCCTAACCTAACTCTAGCCTAAACTTCAGCTTGATGCACCTTGGCAACTTTGTGAGGGCCTGGAGTGCACCAGTCCCAGATTCCAAAGCACATGTAGGAGCATTCAGAATCCTAACAAGAAAGCAAAAAGTCTAATAAAGCATTTAATAGAAATTCCTCAAGAAAAGTTGCTTGAGGACTTCTTTACGACCAAAACTCGACATTCCCAGAAAATATTCACTTTCATTTCTGTTCTGAAAGATGTACAAGGAAGGAATTCTTCTGATAGTTAAATATTTTCTGCCAACAGGAAAAACTGATGTAAAGTAAAGCTAACAATGCTGAGCTTGATCTTCTGGTAACAGGACACTGCTCTGCAATGGCTGAGGAAGAAATGAAATACTGCATCTGTGACAACCTGTAGCCAAACTCTGTCACTTTTGTTAAATAAACAGTAATTGCATCACTTCCTAATTTTTGTGACTTTTGATAGCAAACAGTGTCTAGTATAATATATAATAGCCATGAATAAATGGAAGCTGGCAACTTGAGGCAAGTAGCAGATCATAAGAGGACTGATGTTCTGGAACAGCTTCAAATAAGAATAATGGAGCTAAGAAGCCTGACCAAGCCTCAAGACTGAGTTTGAGCAAAATCAGGCTGCAAAGAAATATCTTTTTGCCAGTGCTGAACGTCAACATTACCATGCACTCCAAGTTTTTGTTTTTTTTCCTGGTGAAAATTTGCTGAGTTTAGGAGCTGATTTCTTTCTTGCTTTGCAGTAAACAAGACAAGTAGGTAAGGAGAATCCAACCTACACCTTCAACAGTACAGAAGTGAAATCAAAAAATACAAATAGGATGCATTTGTTCTTCAGAATTTGCAAGTCACTATTTATCACTACTCAATAGCAGTTCTCTAATTAGGTATTATTTTCTCCAGGGTTTTACAGAAATTAATTAAGTAACTTCATGTAGAAATTCCTGAAGAAGCCTGAGAACCCACTATCAGAGTCTTTGCCAACCCTGCATGCAGCTGATGAGAGAATGATGTATACCCCATGGAGATGTAAAAATTCCTTGAAAATCCACCAGTAGTTTTTCTGTGGTTCCTCAGAACAAGGACTTACATTTATACTTAAAAGAGTGATGATGCACTGAACAAAACTGATGTAACTGCATTTTAAAATGTTATTTGCTGGCAGCAACTGGTGTGAAATATTCTTCGTTAAATTTCAAATAATGTAGCTGTTGGTAACAAATGTAAGCATGTTGTTCTGTGAATGATTTATGCCACACTTGCTTTTCAAGTGAAAGAAACATATGCTTGTGTGGATAATTTGGAGGAAACTATCTGTCTTTTAAGGATGTCTCAGTCTGGAATACTCAAGATTCAAAGCAGATGTGCTACTATTTTGAAGAACTTGAGGGAAGTGAATTAATAAAATTATTTCCAAATGGCTCACAGCTGATGTTGTGATGGCTTCATAGGGCTTTTTATTTAGAAATCATGTAAAACATCCTCCTCCTAAGGAGGAATCCCATTCCTAAACAAAGCAGCATACAGTGTCCAGTGCTTAATGCAGGAAACTGGGTTGACCTTGATCTCCAGTTCTGATCCTGACTGGGTTTATCACCCAAAATAACTCAGTGCCAAGTCACATGAGACCATTACCACAGGTCATTATCATAAGAGTTAACGAGGGATAAAAGATTATCTCATAATACATCTTTAAAGAAATGCCTCAAGTTGCATCATTATTACCTTCAGTGGCAGGTACACACACAAAATTAACACCACTTTTAAGTCCCAGTTAAGGTAATTTTCCTGTTAATGATCTCATCAACACATTTCTAAGCTCTATTGCCTGGGTAATATGTTAGTGGGGGAATCTTGCATATTAACTATTATCCCAATGAATTCCATTTATTTTTGTACTATATTCAAGAAGTGTTCTTGGCTAATTCAACCATACAAGAGTGGTTCTCATCTATCATGATCAAAAATGTGGATTCATATTTCTTGGATCTAAAAAATGTTACCAGTCCTACTGTTTATAATAAAGATAAAATAATGTATAAAATATTAAGTTTCTGTCGTATTTAATAAATGATTCAGAATCTAATACTTTATACAGCTTCCTGAGTTCAGACTAGGTTTTTTTTTTTCTGGAACTACATATTCTTGCCCTATTTAGCACCATAAGTGCAGACCAAGCAAGATCTGCCAGCAAGGGACATGGAGTGGAGCTGCATCCTAACCACAAGACTTGCTGGAGGTTGGCATGAGAGCTCTGCACTGAGCTCACACAACAGCTGTGACAGGGCTTTTACAGTCAGCACAACAACTGCTGTGAAATGGGCTGAAACATCCAGTAAGGACACATATTAAAATAAATGTCATGGATTTTTTTTTGTAAAAAAAAACCACTTTTTTTTTTTTTTTTTTTGCGAGGCCAAGACCATGCACATTCAAGGGAAGCATGAGCAATATTATTTCCTGGACACATTCTCGTCTTCAGGGTATTTAATGCTGGGTTAGATTACAAAATAATAATATTTACTGGATCACAAACATAATGGGTCTGATGTATTGTACAGAGAGAACTCTGCAAGTATACAAATCAACCTAATTAAAAAGATGGAAGAAAATTCATGAGAAGTACATAGAGGGAAAATAAATGAATATATGTAAAACCAGGTTTCCCTTCATATCAGGGAAGTGAGGAATCTGTTTTCAAGCCATGACATAATCCCTGATTACAGAGGTTTTCTGCTTTTGCAGGTGTAATGAAAAGATTTTCATGTTCCCCGTTTAAATAAGCTTTAAAGTCTGCCATAATTACAGCTCTGCAGATGGCTAATTCAGTAGTATTTATGCAGCAAATGCTCTTTAAATAGTAAAAATTTACAAGACAACAAATACAGTCATTAATTCGTGGCCATTACATGTATCGGTGATTCCAAAGCAAGAAACATCTCAATTGCCACTCAGATGGATCAGGTGTTTTGAGAGTGACTATCACTCCCTTTATTGCATCTCCTCAGCATTAAGAAAGGGCATAATTCAGCATCATTATCAGTGATGAGAAAAATAATAACCATAGCTGGAATTTGTAAGAGCATTATCAGCCTAGTAAATGCTACTGGTGTGTGCCAGGATAAATGTGCTGCTCCATACTTACAATTGCAAAAGCCACAATCACACTGCTCAAACACTGTAAAGTTGAAAGGAATAAGGCAGAAGAAAATGGAGAAGCATTTTGGGTGTAAAAAATACATTTGGACAAATGCTTATCAGAGAGAAGGGAGCTGAACAACAACTGCAGAACTGAGAAACACCAGAGAAGGATTAGACAGGGAAACAAGTAATGCCACTGTTCATAACTCCATTTAAAAGCCATGAAAAAAATCATACAAGAAAAGGAGTTGCAAGTTTTGAAAGATGCAAAATATGGGGGTCAAAAGTCAGGTAGGAAATCATTGCTGTGTCAGAAGACAAAAATTCATTTATTCTGACTGAATGGGAAAATCTGAGGTACACTATTCTACAATGAGCACACAATTCTTTCCTTCTCCTCCAACATAATTCTAGCATTGTATTTACAAATTGCACATGGCAGATAATAGAGACAGAACATTATCTACTGCTGCCAGTGAAAGATGAATTATTTCAGTATTTCCCCCACTAAGAATCATCGACACCGTACCAAATCACTCTGCTCCACATAATACAAAGCAGAGCAATAAAAATACTCCATGCATTTGGTTCAGGTCGGTCAAAAAACACCTCAAATATTACTACAAAAGGGACAGGAATGTTTTCTACTTGAAGTCACAAATGAAGAATTCAAAATGAAAAAACAAATCTCCAGAGTTTATACAATGAGACAGAACTACTGTCTTCAGTAGAAACTCTAGGCTAGGGTTTTGTTTTATTTTGCAGGTGACATTGCAGTCCATGTTTACCCAAGTTACTGTTTAAGATTAGCAGGATATTTGCACCTTTAATGCTTGTCCTCTGTAAATCCAGTGAGCAGCTTGTTTACACATGGAGATATAATAAAGTCTTTAATTCTCCTACTAAACATATCTCTAGAAACTTGACTCTTAGGGCACGTGTGTTTTGAAACCTGAGAATCTGCTGCAGTTTACCAGCAAAGCAGAAATAAATCCTGTAGAATATACACATTGAATACACATGTCAGGAACGTACATAACAAATCTCAATCTGAAAGGAAAATGTTTGTTCTGGTGAACAACACACACTTGAGTTCAGCAGCAATGCAAGTTGCCTTTTTTGAATGGGACTAAAAACACCTTTTGATTGTTCTTTCATTTCATTATGTCAGATTCAGGGTGCACAATTTATCTTTGCTTACTGCCAGTATTTTGTTCAGTGCATTAAAATGCACCCAATTGTTGTAATTCTTTAGCCCAATGAAGTGTTAATGTCACACTTGGATATCCATGATGAAAAGAAGCAAAATGAAGAAGTTTAACTGGTACAAATGAGCAATAAAAACTGCTGGAGGTCTTTGCTGAAGACACAGATTGCTTTCAAAACCCCTGCTTTTCACCTACTTACTACTCAATTCACTCAATTACATCTATTAGACAAAGCACAATCACCCCTGTAACAATTCTATAAATACTGGTGGCAGATGCATACAACCTTAATGGAGAGGATAAACTTGCCATGCAAAGATAAAACTTCTAAAAGAAAGATTTTACACAAGTTGACTTTGATTTTTTTATAGAACTGTTAAAGGAAATGCCAGTCAGGACATAACCGATCCTTAGGCAAGGGTCCATTAAGAAAAAAATGCACCTAACTGGAGCAGAAATGACAGCCTGAGCCCTTGCACACCGTTTTTTTGCTTTAATTTTAAATATTGAAGGGACAAACTGTGATTTTAATAACTCTTTTGGGTTTGAAAATTTTGGGGGATTCTAGAAAATCCTGCAAACTTATTGCTGGACCCATCTGGTACCAACAGCACCCATGACATCTGAGAATTACACCTGAACCTGAAGAAATATGACACTTAAGACGGCAGATCTCCCTGCACCAAGTGTGCCATGCCTGATTCTCCATGAAATTTGCTTTATTATCTCATTTTTTTTCAATATCCCTGTGCATTGAAGAGCTCTGTCTTTCAACACAGGGAGAGGCTCTCTGTGAGTACCTAAGGAGTGCACACACAGGCCTGACAGATGGATCAGCAAATGTAAGAAGTACAACAAAATACACAAGGAACAGGAGAACCCTCTCACTGAGCCGAGGCAAGCACAAGATCTGAACTCAGGATTTATGAAATGAACACCAGGAAGATCCATGCTGTCCTGCTATCCCTGACATTGGTGTCAGTGTTTAGGCTGGTATTTCTGTAGAGGGAAAAGCATGCAAAAGCATGACACGATCACTATTTATGGGATCTTTTTATGGCTCTGGTGAGGCTGACTATTTCATGGAGAGGACAATATGCTTGAATTTTATTTTTTCCCCTTGTACAGTGCCAAAAGTAACAAAGCTTCTGTTCTTACATTAACCTTGTAGATGCCACTGCTGTGTAATCTATGATTATTACCTTTAGTAGCAAAATCTGATCATCAGAAAACACACAGGAGTGTTCCACACAACTATCCATTGCAAGAGCGGAAAGCAAGAAATGGCTAAAGGTAAGAAACAAATGGATTTCTACTGATTATTACATTAAAATGATGACAAATTATAAATCCAAATAATTATCAGTATTATGATTATGCTATGAGGAACAAAGAGAGATAAATGAAAAATACCAATAGCCATCTTATTTTATTCCTAGACATTTATTCTGGAAATAGAAAATCTACCCAGGGTTACCACTCAGAATCAAAGAAATATTTCAGGTACAATAAAACTCAGCAATTTTCTCCTAACCCCAAATCAAGTCCCAGGGCAACTTTTGCAAAGCAGGATATTCCTCATCCTATTATTTTTCATTCTGCCTAAATTTCTGGATAAGACTAAAATACCCTGATTAAAGCTGTACTTGTGTATTTCCAGCTCAGCTGGAAATAGAGATCATGGGGAACATGTGCTGTTGTCAGATTTCCAGTTCAATGTCACAAAGTTCAGGTAGAAGGGATGAGCATCAAAACTACAGCATTCACTGTATTGAACAACCTGCCAATGTCAATCATGATTACTTTTTAGTCAAATATCCTGATCCAATTATCAAAAAAAATCTGTGATTTGAATTCTGCTAGTAAATTTGATTATATTACTCCTCATTGCAGATGCATAATGTATCAATTATGCCCAGATATTTCCCTACAACATTGATTGGAATGAGGCTTTTCTTTTTTTTTAAAAGTACCTATATACAGAAAGAGACTACAGCTATGGGAATGTGTGTGCAAAGTAGAAAAAAAAAAGATATATAAAAGATGGATCAGTTTCCCCATAGTGGAGAAGCACAGAAAGGTGGCAACACTCCTGCAATAAAGAAAAAAATCCACCTTTCTTTTTAATTCAAGTTCTAGGACAGAAAACATAGTATAGAACCAGAGAGCTGTGAATTAGGACAAACATAAGGCTAAAAATGATGCCTAAAACTTCAGCAAATTTGTCAAGTGCTTTGATTGAGGTTGAGAATATGAGTCCAAATGGGTACACAGGAAGCAATCATTTTTTCATGAAGAATACGTCCTTTACTGTGCACACAAATTCTTCCTTCAGAAGGCTGTAAATTACAGTATTTATGGAATCTTAATGATCTAAACACAGTTGGAGCCTGAAGGTCAAGGCTGCAAACTGCATCCTAAATTTCTGTTTACAGATGAAGCACAGTATTTATTGCTGTACTGCTTGTGCTGCTGTAGTTAAAGGGCTGCCAGCATTTCCATTATAAACCACTATTTCAGGGGTTTATAACTTGCCTATCAATCTTCTGACTGGGATGAAACATGGCGTACAAGGTCCTGGCTGTGAGACTGACTTTTTTGTTTGTTTGCTTTACCAAATGACAAGAAGAATAAGCTTAAAAGTTTTACAAGCAAACAAAAAAAAAAAGTGCATCAGGTTTTTCAAGCATTTCTCAGGACACAATTATAGCTTCAGAATATAAAACACATTCACATAACTCCATCAACTAATAGAAGGACTTTCGATCCCTAAAAAATGCAAAGTAATCTAAACAAGACTTATAGTTAGATGCTTTTTATTTTTCTTAATTAAACAAACTTACTTCAGATTTTAAATGGCAGCAAAGGACATCAGCAATCTAACAGTGTCCTTGATTCTGTTTATCTGTGTAGATTTACCATTAAAGGTAACAATTACACACCTTGGCACCGTACAAAGGCTGCATTCTTTTTAAATGAGCACCTAAATGATTCTACACAAGGTGTCCTTTACTGTTGTATATTCCAGATGATGTCAGGTAAAATTATTCAGAGTAAAGTCAAAGCCAATGTTTTCTCCTAGACTTTGAAATCTTGTACTGTTAAATCTTGTATCAAATTTAATTAAATTGGAGGGCAACAAGAACAACGTTTTCACTTCCATGGTGTCTACTCTGCCAGTGTGAAAGTACTTTTGCTCTGTACTAAATACTGTGGAGAGCAGGTAAAAAATTTGTTACATTATGTTTGCATATCCAGTAATTACATTTTGGCAAATAACAAACAGTAATGCAAGCACTGCAAGAATTGAAATATTAGAAGACCTCAAAAACCCTCTTCTTATAATCTTAAGTTTTGATATAGTTTATTTTTACACATAAAAAACGGGGCCAGATCCAACAATGTTGAATGTTGCTGTTGCAATGCAACACACACATATTACATTACTATTAAACAGTTTTATGGTTCCTTTGCAACATCATACCAATTCAGACATCACTGCTAAACCTGGAATATTAGACTTTATCTAATCCCCTTTTGGCTTATTTCTTTATGTTATAAATCCAGTCACAGTAAATTAGTAAATTAGCCCCTCCCCAGATGTAATTATTCTATTTTCTTTATTACAGCTGTAGGGCTTTTACTCAGAGACACTTTTGAGTTACCCATAACTACCTTGCTTTTTTTTCCCCTTTGCTTTTGTTAAAAGATGACTGCATTTGTTTTACACCATTGGTAATAACTGGAAGAATCCCTCCTGTGGCTGGAGCTTTCTGCTTTCCTTCCCCACCTCTACCACCTGTCTGTTTGATGTCCACTTCACACGTTCACTTGTGTGAGACATTGGATAGTTTTTCCCATCAACAGAAATCAAAGCACAGTTTTGCTGCTTTAGTTGGTTCTGGTGAGAGACAGAGACCTGCAGACTTCTTAGAAAATAAAAGATGGGATGACTACGACATCTTAAAACCAACCTGGGTAGTGCAGCTGAATACATATCAGAGAATAATTCCAAGCAGAGACAAGATGTTATGAACAGTGACTGACTCAGGCCTCCTCATTAACTGGAATGTTCTGCCTTTAACTCGCTGAAACGCATCCAAGAACGCTGCTATATAATTAAATATGTTAAATAATGCCACCGAGTATCTTGTACAATTCTGAATCTTCAATGAACTGTACAAAGTTTTAAATAAAATATAGGTGGAGCTTGTCAAGCAGTGTTAGGCTTCAAAATATTTTCCTCTTCTTCTGAAAGCTTCCTGCACCGTCTGACACGTGTTTCTGCCACGCTGCCTGGGCTGCCATCACACTGTACGTCTTGTTAGCAGCCATGTCATGACAGAAGTGCTACAGTGCTGCATTCTAATGACCCCTTGCATTGTAATGAATTAATGTTTTCTGCAGAAAGGATGTGATACGAAAAAAAATAGCTTTAATATTGGGTACTCGCTGAGGTTTTTCTTTTTAAAGACAGCTCTGCAAACCGAGCAGTGGCAAACACCATTTCAGAAGGTGTGGAACACCATGTGCCATACCTGTAAAGTCCTGGAGGAGCCTGATGAACCAGGAAGCTTTTCTCCAAGCCTTGCAGCACATCATTGAGCATCCTGACCCTGACAGGGGCTCTCTCCTCGGGGTCATTGGCCGGGCGCATCTCGTCCGACTGGAGCAGCTCCGCCGTGTCCCTCAGACGTGCTGCCACTGCCAGCAGCTGAGGGAGGCCTGCCTCATCACCTGGGGACAGGGACAGCAGGACAGTCACCAGTGATTCACACACCACTCATTGCTCCTGCTTCCAAGTCAAAATTAATAGCCCAATTAAAAGCTGAGCCTCTTCTTCCCCTGTGAGCAGCGTGGAACGGGTCAAGGGAAGCCATAGATCACTCCGTGTAACCTCTGATCTGTTTCTCAAAGATCAATTTGGGCTCTGGTGCTTTAAGATCTAATAAGCTGTGAGGAATGATTTTTGGGGTACAGCTTGAAATCTAGCATTGGAAAAACAGGCATGCAGGAAGCAATGGTTATAAATCAAGAACAACAACATTTCCTTTAGAGACTGAGTTTATTCAATGCCATTTGATGCTGTTGCTCTTGAGTCTGAAAGCCTGTGCTTGGATTCCATAATGACTGCTCTATAGAATATTGTAAAATGCAGAGTTTAATTGAATTTGATTCAACACTTTAGAATCTTAGAGGTTAACAGCAATTGTGGAGGGTATGTGAAATTGTTCCTCTTAATCACTTAAGTCATATGCCAATGAGCCAACTTTAATTGATATCCTAATGCATATTCTAATCCAGTCAATATTTTCAAAACTTGTTTTAAACTTGGAGTGTTAACTATTGCTTTGTTAGCAACCCCACTGAGACAGCAGAAGAATAGAAGCCTGCAGCACCTAGGAGCACACCACAATTTCAGTATTTCCCTGTTCACAGTGCAGAAAGAGAAATGTGAATTGGAGCACTGTGAATGTGCAGCCTCCTTCCACCTGCAGTGCAGGTGAAGAGTGTGGCCTCCTTTCCCAGTGTGTGCTTCATCTTTACAAGAACATGAAGAGAGAAAGCAGAGCCTGAACCTGATAGAAAGTCAAAAGCAGTATCAGCCAGCACAAACATTTCCAGGATGCATAATTTGTTTTTAAGGCCAAGATTCACTTCGCCCATTGACAAGAAATCCAACTATCCTTACATCTTTCAAATAATGCCTTAATCAACATAAACCATGCAGCCCTAGGAGCTGTCTCACCTCTACATGAATGTGCAAACCTCAAGGAGTTCTGTACCTTAGTGACTGAGATAATTGAGCCAAGAAAGTGGTTCAGGACTCAAGTTCAATGAATTTTCCACTTCCTTGTCTAAGAGACACGTGGAAAAGTCACAAATAGCAATTGTAATTGGGGAACATTGACATGGTTTAACCTCAGCTGGCAAGGAAGTACCATGCAGCTGCTCACTCACACCCACTGGCTTCCCTGACTGAATGGGGAGAAGAAACAGAAAAGAAACCTTTCCAATGGGTTGAGATAAGAAGAGTTTAATAATTGATATAAAATGATGATGATCATAATAACAACAGTGATAATATAGCATCAAAAAGGGAGTAAACCAAAAGAGAGATCTAAAACCCAAGACAGACAAGTGAGGAGCAATTTTACTGGGCTGACCATGTTCAGCCTGGCCCCAGCAGCAACCAGCCTCCTTGGGCACCTCAATTTAAAGTGAGCATGATGTGCTCTGGTATGAAATATCCCTTTGGCCAGTTCAGGTCAGCTGTCCTGGCCATGCTCTCTCCCAGCTTCCTGTAGCTCCTCTCTGGCAAAACATGGGAAACTGGAAAGTGCTCAGGGTAAGCACTACTCAGCAACAACTGAAACACCACTGAGTTACCAACCTTCATCTCATCCTAAATCCAAAACACAGTACCAGCTACTAGGAAGAAAATTAACTCTATTCTAGTTAAAATCAGGACAAACACCAACTCATTCCTCCAATTATTCATGGCTGGAATCTGAAAGGTGAGCACGTAATAGGAATGGAAAAGCAAACGTGTAACTAAGAAATCCAAGAAAATACAACTGAATATAACACATTCTCTCTCTCATATGGAAAAAGAGATTTGCTATTGGATGCATTCCAGGAAAGGAAAAGGAGTTCATAGATCCTATACACTCCTGTCATTCAGCTGACTAGCACATTCCAATCTAGCAAAACATGAAATGATCCAGAATACATGGAGAGACAAGATGCTGGTGTGAGAGAAACTGTCAGATTTCCTGAGATATCAAGATGAATTTCAACAATGAACAAAAGCTCCCTGGGGGAACAGGAGTGGGAGAAGATGGTTTATGCCTGCCCCGGTTTGGGACAAGGTTCCTTTGCTAATGACACTTGACCAATCCACCTTTCCCTAAGCAGAATGGCTAACAGGCATGCTGGTATCTTGATAAAAAGGGCTGGTATCTCTCTTAGTCTGCAGTAATTGAAATTCTGATCAAGTTAGGTTGATGCCTCAGAAAAATATTCTTCAAGCATATAAGCTTGCTACATTTAAGATATTTGCAAAATATCATTATCTTCAATTTTCAAATCTCTGGCAAACATTCTGTGAGCTGAAGAACTTCCCATTCCCATGTATATAATGCAGGCAATGTGCATACCTTACCCAGCTGGAACTTGTGTCCATATGGAAATGTTTAAATTCACCCTGTTAGAGAGAATCCTTTGGTTTCAGCAAAGCACGTCATATTCCAAGTAACAAAAAACTTTTACAGTTTTTATTCTGAATCTTATATAAACAATTGCAAATGTCAGCTTTGCCTTTTCAATAGGGAAGGTGAGATAAAGGGAAAATCCATCTTTCTGTATTTGGAAATGAAGCCAACCAGGCCATCCTTTTAAACATAAAAAATCCTGTAAATGCTCTCACTTTTTCTCCACAGCCCCTAAATCAACTCTTTGTTTTACACTCTAAACCAGCACTTGTTAGAAATACACACCAAGGCCCTTTTTTAATGCTTCAGTACAAAACCTGCCAGTATAGGCAGTGTTACCTCAGCCATCTAAGGACAGAATAGGCATCACAACACACTGAACTGCACCAGCAAGGGAAACTGATTTATGCTTTTCTCAGGTTGAGGAGATGGGAATGGAAGGGCAAACGATTCCTCAAGAAAACCCTGCATTAACTAATAATGTCTTAAGCACCTTGTGATGCTTTTACAGAGAAAATCAAGCACAAGTGTTACCTTGTTTAAGAGAAAACAATGCCACGTTATTATATTTTGTGTTCTTTGTCCTTTTGTCTCCAGTGTGAATCATGATGAATCATCTAAGCTAGTTGTTTAGTTGCTATAAAAATAAAATTGCAAATACAGGAAAGTGACTCAAGAGCATGTGCACTCTTGATCAGGGAATTACACTGTTGAATTTCATTGCACTTGCTAAATGTGACTGGATCCTATTCAGAAACAAGTTACACCAAACAGATATTTTTACAGACACCAAATACAATAGCCTTTTCCTGTGCAACTGATTGCCTTTATGAAAAGCACAGCTAGAGATTTAACATTTTTAAATTGTGTCTGTGCCCTCTGTTATTAAAGTAACTGCCTACAAGTACTTATAGGAAAGGGAGCACAGACAAATCAGCATTTTAAGGCATGATAATTGCTTACCATGAATGTGAACATGTGTTTCCATGTAAGAGAGAAGGGAAATTGCTTCAGGTTTTGATTAGCTTGCAAATTCTGAATCAACTATGATTTGCTGCTGTATTCACTAGGAAAATTTTTCATGCTCTATAAAAAAGGATAAGCAGACCTGGCAGTAGAAAATCTGAATGGGAAAGCTTTGTAGGAAGCACCCTAAAGGGGCAGAAACACAAATCCACAGACATCCTTAGTGCAAAGAATATGTTGCCATCAGCTTCAATTTTGCTACCATGACTGCTGTGGCCCAAGTAAACTAATCTGGTGTTGCTCCAAGTCTTTTTTCAAAGAAGTTATGTTAAAAGAGGAATGTTGTGACATTTACTATGTGCATGTCAATACAGGAGCCTGGAGAAGAGCAGGCTCCAGGAAGGCTTTATTGTGCTCTGAAAGGGGCTTTGTAAGAAAATTTGGGACAAACTTCTGAAGGAGGACAAAGGATAAGGGTTTTAAACCAAAAGATTAGATTTAGACTGGGTGTAAGGAAAAGATTTTTTACAATGAAGATGGTGGAACACTGGGTTGCACAGTGAGGTGGTGGATACAAACATTCAGTGCCAGGCTGGATGAGGCTGTGAGCATCTTGATCTGCTGGAAGATTTCCCTTCTCACTGCATTGGGCTATATGACCTTTAAATGTCCCTTCCAACCCAAACTATTCTATGATTCTCTGAAATTATCAATGACTTTGTACAGAGCTGCTGAAACTTATGGCCTACTAACACAGAACAGATGCTCATCCTTTGCCTTTCAGAACTGAACATTTGTCCATGGAAAATGTGTTTTTCCATGACTGTTTTTAAAGGCTGAAGAAAGGTACTAATACATAGTAACCTTGAATGGGTACTGAAGACAAGATGCTCAGTGTCTCATGACAAAAGACATATTTCTGTCTTATATACAGATTTGTTGCATTTTTCACCTCTGTTGCAGTCAAGAATAAAGGGTGGGAACAGTAAAAAGGGAAATTTTCTGAACATTACAGACAGGAGGAGAGAGTAACTCTGAAAAGCACCCAAAATGATCAGGAAATACAGTCAAGCAGGTAAAATGATGCCAAGATGAAGAACAGCAGATAGCTGTAGGCAATGAGCATGCAGCCATCAAGTAAAAGAGAGAGATATGTTTCTCTATTGATTTTTTTTTTTAAGGACAGAGAGTTTAGTTTGATGGTTTGAAATGTATGGGTAGAGACAGGGCTGTGGAAAGTCACACAGACTTCCCTGGGAACAACTTATTGCAAACCAGATTATTTTAAACTTCTGCTAGTGCTGCCTACTATTATCACCCCAAGTACTTCAGCTGCTGTAACATCTGCAAAACATCCATTCTGGGGAGGAGAAAGGGCCTAACTGATAGGGAGCCACACACAGCTGACACTGCCTCAGCCAAAGAGCTTTAAATCACAGCTCCTGCACTTCTGGAAAAGCAGAAAATCTCATCCACCCTTAATTTGTCTTCATAAGCCTCTCCCTCTCAGCCAGTGCCTCTCAGAGATGGGCAGAATTTGCTCCAGCAACCTGTGCTGACAGCCACAAGTGGGGATGTCACCTCACCTGCCTGGTGCTGCACAGCCACAATTCACAGCTGGGGCACAGACACCAGTTCTGAAGGGTTTGCATGAGCCCAAGTGACTGGCAGTAATAAATGACATCAGCTTCTACAGCACCCAAGTGAGGGACACCACCAACCTGGCTGAGTTCAGTTTTGTAAAATGGGTGGCTGAACTTGTTATTGCTGGGACAGTCAGATACAAAGGTCCAGAAATGCCTTTAACCCTGATGAGACACCTGAGAATCTCCATCACCAACCCCTGAAACTTGCTGTAGCATACACGAGATTTTAAAGACAGGCTACAGGGAGCACAGTGCTAAGAGCTTTCAGCAGGAAATACAAACATGTTCTGGATAAAAATGCTTGTATACATACAAAACACTTCTATACAAATGACTGTACATTTTTACTTGCATATATATACAACACACTTCCACAGCAGTGCTTAAAATCACTGCTTGTATCAGTCACACACCAGATTTGACATCTTGTCTGCACCCTACCTCAAGAGATAAATTGGATTTTCATAGGATACAAGGCCTAGCAAGATATTCATGTATTTGATTCAAGTTAAAATGGGTCTTGCTTTTAAATGTATGGAAGGCACAAATCCCACACAATTGCAAGGTGTAGCTACAGAGGCTATTCTAAGCAGTCACTTATTTCTGAATTTGTCTAAAATATCACATATGTGAACAGAGAGGCAACAGCCTGACTAACCCTGGGGCCTGGATTTCAGTCTTGGAATCCCCATCTCCCATCATTTATGACCACAAAGTTTCCTGTTAAACATCAGAACATCAGAAGAGGCAGAAGAAGAAATCTCTCCAGCCCCAACCCTCCCTTTCAGACAAACCCAAAAGCAGTGGTTTGTTTCCAGGAGTTCTGGGGTGTGCAAGGGGAGAGAACATATATCACTGAACAGCCTCTCCCCATCTTTTTGAGGAACAGGTCAGAGCCATATGAATGTGTTGGGGGTTACAAAACTTGCCAACCACACTATCCTGAATGCAAGAAATGTTCTGTGAAGTGCTGAGTAATTTCCCAGGGAATTTAGCAGAGCTAATTGTACAGACACCCACCACATTACAGAGTTAAATCCTTCAGAAATGTAAATAAACGCAGTATTAACAGGTATCAAGGTATATACAACCTTTTGGGATACATCCAGGAGACTGCAAACAGTGACTCAAATATTTACACAAAATTTAACTTCGAGCATGTGAGAAAGTCCGATGGGTAATAAAATCTGTGTTCAAGGAATTGGCTGAACCAGATCCCAGAGGCACAAAATTAAGCCTAATGAACAAATATTTTACATGTCATGCTGATTTACCTTCACCTTTTCTACATTTACAGTTTGCATTGAGTTGGAGAAGGAAACAGCTTACTAAGACATTCCAACTTTGAACTGGAAAGTTTGGACAACATAAAATCTTTTGAAGAATGAATAAATGCATGAGCTGCATAAAAAAGTACAACTCCTCATTTAAGTAACTGAAAAAGGACCATTGTCCTAATGTTTTGCAAAATGAAAATAAACTGTTCCTTTATACAAGTCAGAGACAGACAAGACATGAAAGCCATGAGAAAAATCATTAAACAAAACTCCAAAGAACAGCTGGGAGAAAATTTACCCTGCTGGCCCTACAGCCTAGGAAATAATTTTCTCTCCCCTGAAGTGGTAGAGATAAATGATCTAGCTGAAGTTGGAGAGAAAAAAAGTCAGTTTAAATCAACGTTTCCTGTTACTCAAAATAAAGAAAGAGGAAGAACAATAGAAGATATCTCATGTTCAGTTGAAGGAATACCAGCTGAGCCACACTTTTCATTTGATGATCATCCCCTGCTGTGTTTAGGCTGAACTAAACCAATGTTTATGTGGCACAACAGAGCTAAAATTACTTGTCTCTTTAGATACTCACTGATTCCAGACCAATACTTGCCTACTGACTCCTACGTCTTCAGAATGATGGATGGCAAAGATTAAAGAAAAGGTATCATACTTCTATGAGTATGTGTTGGAGAAAAGTGGTGCTTTATAGTGTAGGGAGTGAATGAAATGCAGGGGTAGCACCTCAAGACTGAAAAAAGTCTTTACGTTTGAGATACGATCTCACAATCTGCTGAAGGATATGTGAAGTCTGGGTGTGATTTTATAGAACTTACTACTCTATTTAACAGATCAACTTGAGAGTCTCATAGACCTGTAAACAGAAATATTTTTCAAAGGCCTTAGGACACTACAGGTGACCTGCACTGCTTAATTGACAAAGTAACATCAGAAGAAATCTAAAAACTTTATGGCTCTCTTTAGCAACAAAACCTGGATTTTATTCAGCATTATAGAATGACCCTGTTTAACTTGTAAAATCACTCGCTATTACTCAAGTATTGAAAATACGTATCAGGGATTAGATGATGCTTTTTTTCCCCCCTGTATTAATGGAGAACAACATTCCTCTAATCAAAATTACCTTTCAGACTGTTCTGGACTTCCAAGGCAACGTCGAGGGCGTTGAACGGCAAAACTGGATCAGCAGCAATTTGCAAAGTCACTTGTCCTGTGAGCTGAAAAATACAAAAACACCCCAAATCCAGACAAATTATTTCCAGCAGATTTAATAGCCAGCACATCTTTTGGAATGGCACATGTTTTCATTACATTGGATTTTCAGGGCAATGTGATTAAAACCCCATAAGCACATATTTATGAAAAGGAACATGACTCTTTCTATACGACATTACAAAATGTTCAGAGAATACAATTTATGACCACACACATTAATTCTGTGCAGTGAGTCTTCTCGGGACCCAGGACACTGCAGGATTTTCTGAAGGACCTTTTTGCTTTGTTTTCAAATAAAATATCTCAATACTCTAAACATGGGAATTAAGTTTACAGTTTTATTTAGTTCTCTGGTCTTAGCTATCGGATTTTGAGATAAACTAAAATAAAGCATCACAGACATTAATGATCAGAAGATCAAGCCTAGGGCCAAATGCAAGCTGACCTGCAAACCCACTGTCTTTTGAAGTGTTACGTGACAACTTGATGCACGCAGATTACAACTTCCAGACTGGACAGAACACTGCTTTTCTCTCAGGGAAAAAATTCCCCAAAGACAACTCTCAGCCCACTCCAGACTAGACGTCAGCACCTGTCACAAAAACTCAATGGCATGAATGCTTCTTTTTGAACAGTTCACAGATATGGCAGGGGCTGAGCGGCCTGAGAGCTTTTTTCTGCTTACAGAAGGTCAGTTCTCCAGCTGGAGGCTTAGACATGCTACAGGGGCTGTGTATAGAAATACATCTTCCTGCTGAACTACACCTAGCTGTGATTAAACAGAGGATTTCAGTCTCCAGGCTGCCAAGTCCATCACTGTTCATGGGAGCTATAAAAACACACTGACAAAAACATGCAAGAAACTTTCATTCATCTTCTTCATATCTTGGTATTGCAAAAAGGGAAAAAAATACCTGTAAGGCTGTGCTCTAAAATGGAATAATGGCTGCAGGTGATGGTGACTGTGTTGATAAAAATGTGGACTGAATAGAATTGTATTGTACAATTCTTCCCAAAGTGTTGGGGGAAGCAACAATAATATCTACCCTTCAAAAGCAATATGATCGTTTCTGTGCCAAAAGTAGCGTTTTAATTTTACAATAGAAAGTAGTGGGGAAAAGACAACAGGCCTCAGTAATATTAAAAACAATAGCAGAGTAATTGAAAAGGAAAACCATCTCCCAGGAAAGGGGATGAAAGCAGGGTAATATCAGAAATACAAGTTTCCTGGAGAAAGATTAATAGAACCTCACAACATTTCTCAGAAAGCAGAGAAGAAATGACCTGGCCACAGGCTGGTTTGGGTACAGAGACTGAGGGAACATGTTGTGTATCAGCCCACACCTGAGCACAGGTGTGCTGTGAAGCTATGGAGATTTACCTCTAGAGAAAACAGTATCACAGAAGGTATGAAGGAAAAAAACCACCCTACCTTACACAGAGAGAGAAAATATGGGGAGGAATAATGTTATGTCAGGCCATTATCACGAAAAACAAAGCACTAAGAGTGAACTTAAAGATAAAAAATACTATGTCTGGACAGCTGTGTTAAAGTATTACACAGTAACTTCTTCTGAAGAAACTTCCCCATTCCTCAGGGCATCAATGCTCAAAGGCTATTACATTATCTATCAGTGATTATACACAAAAAGTGTCTGGAAAGCACTAAAAAACAGTGGTCTCAGTGATACCACAGAGGTATAATGGAAAGACAAAAAATGGAACTGTTAGGGCAAACTAAAACCTGCACAAGACTGTAACTAAAACAGGTCCATATAATCCAGCCACAAGCAACTGTAAAAAATCTAGTTCTAAATATCCAAATGCTACACAAAATCCTCCCATGTCCTGCATGGAACTCTTGCAAGATATACTGCCCAGAACATGAGCTCCCTGTGACAACCCTGTGAGTTTCTACAGATAAGCAACTGTGACACTGAAATAATATCCTGATAAAAAGCAGGTATTCCACATGGACCCCACACCCACTGAACCCCAGGACAGCACTAGAGCACACCAAACATTTACATTCTTCTTTGACAGCTCATTTCTGCTAAAACTTTCACTAAATAGTAATACAAATACATATTCATAGGTACTTTAGGAAGGGACATCAACAGGCATATGTTGTTGCAGATACTTAAAAATCTGTTCCCACAACTCTTAAGAACACAAAAACAAGTAAAAAATGCTTCTTCTGTGAAGCAGGAAAGGGGTGTTTCAAGAGGACAATACCCTACTAAGAAAGTTTCCTTTTTATCATTATCTCCTGCAGAATCTGGCTTCCTTTTTTAAATTTTTTTTGCCTTATTTCTGTTTCTTCCAAAGAATTTTAGTTTGCTTTCAACTACCGCAGACCAAATCTGTTTTCTTTTTCCTACTTAAATAAAGTGATACCATCCAAAACTTATGACTGAGTGAAGCACTTTTAGAAATTTTATAGTCTCTGTCTGACACTGCAGACATCTGCGTGTTAGCAAACAGGTAGCAGTGGTGTTTATTAAATCACGTACTTTGTGGGCTAATCTGGAAGAAATCAATCATCTAAAGGAAAGCTCAGAGCATTGATCTGAACAGAGTAAGTAATAATGCTGCAGAAGCATATATCAAACCCACATAAAGCAGCAAGACAGGAAAGGCTACTGATTTCTTATTTATAGTCTTATTTTTGGATATGCCATTCCCCTGAGCGCAACACTGAATATACATGGAAAATAAAGACAAGCTTCGGCCCCCTTTTCCCAGGTGAAAAATGCATCAGACTGACTACTGAATTATTAAATGCAAGAATAATTTGGCAAAGAGTAAAGACAACGATTTTCTCATGAAGTGAAAAGCTAAAGCATCATGATTGATTCTATTCCCCTACTGAAGTGGTTAAAACACTAATGACAACTTCTCAAATAGCATTTATACATAACACACACACAATACACACAATATTGAATATTGATGTAACATTTACACAGTTATCAAGTCTAAGAAAATATCTTAAGAGTTCAAATGCTAATTCATCCCAAAATTATTTTCCTATTTTAAAAAGAAAAAATAACGACGAGCACTTCCACGGCACTTTGCTGTGGAAAAGGTGTTTTTCGGTAAATGAAAATTTATTTGATGAACTTCCAATTACTTTAAAAATAAGCAGTAATATAAAATGTAACAATAATTGTAGAATTGTACTGTATTTATTCTCTCTGAAGGTGGTGAGGCCCTAGAGCAATCTGGAGTAGTGGAAGGTGTCCCTGCCCATGGCAAAGCTCAAAGATGAGTTTTAAGGTCCTTTCCAACTCAAACCATTCTGTGGTTCTATGCATACTGCAAAACAAATCTAAACATTTAAAATAGGTTATACCAAAGTATATTATACCAAAGTAACATTATTTCAAGGTCATTTACCTTAAGGCATAAACATCTCTGTAGGAAGGAAATTACTACTGTCCCTGCCTTCACGTCTCTGACACTGTTTGGATCCCAAAAGATAAAAATAAAAACCATAAACTTCAAAAAAAGGCTGGTGTTAAGGATTATTCAGTATCACGTGACATTTCCAAATTATATTGTAGGTTCTTTTCCAGAGTTTTACAAACTATTCCTTCAGGAACTATGTTTTCTTGCAATTCTACCTATCTGTGAGCCTAATTTGACTGTAAAAGCCAATTTTTCAGGAACATCAGGTGGATCCACAACACTTTCTAAAGGTCTCTGACATAAAAAAAAAAAAAAAAACAAAACAACTGGATTAAGCATACACAATATGTTCTTTCACGTAAATTATAAATATACTTTACCATTTTAGCTGTTTTATGATGCAAATAAGGAAATGAAATAAAGTTTGGGGGGGATTCATCACAGGTTTGGTTGGATTTCTTTGTATGTCACAGCTGTTTTCTCAGGGAGTTAAACTCAGTGTTCAAGACAACTTTCCTCCTCAAACATCCAGGCTGCCTACTAGCAACATAAAGCACGTCTTCTGGCATACAAATTTAATTTTTTTTTTCTTTTTCAATATGAATATTTCAAGGCCAGGCTAGATAAATGTGAAAGGCTCTTACACAGATTCAGTTTTGCTTTGGGGACATGCTGTTACTGAGCCTGCCTTGCAGGGACAGTGCCTCAAGAGGTGTCTGGTTTTACTGACAAGGCAGGCACAGCCACCCCATCCTCCACTCTGCCCCAGCAGCAGAAACTTACAAGCTGAATAAAATTAAAACATATTTAGTGGATGTGAAGAGATGAAAATATTATGCGTGAGAGAGATCAATCTGCTAGAATGAACATCAGCATGCAGTGTGCAGGCAGGTTCTTTAACACAGAAGTTTACATGCCAGTCTTGGTGGGGTTTTTTTGGGTGTTTTTTGTTTAGTGAAATTTGAAACTGTGCCAGCCTGTGCTACACAAACCTCAGTGGGTGGAAGTGCTGAGCCTCTAGGACATTTTTAGTTACATTAGGAGTGTTAAAAATCTAAACAGACATCTCAGATCTCTTCATATGCCAAGTTACAAACAACATAACTTAAAAAATCAGGTGAACTGCCATGTTTATCCTTCTGTAAACACTGTTTTCAGCAGTGCCATACTCCAGCTTCACCTGCTGGAAGAATTAGGCTCAGCTACTAGAAACCGAGTTTTGCAGCAGCAACTCCTTTGAATTTCAAGCCCTACGCCTCTGCAATATACTTTTCAAATTTTATTCCGTGCATGTTAGCAACACTTTACTGGCATCTGTGCACTTCCAGAGGAAACCATCACACACAGGGCAGCTAATCCATCAAAAGCAGGACAAACCATGTGAGAGGAGAGGTAATGAAACCTTACCTGTGCAGATTCTCATCTCCAGACTCAGCATCCCCCTGTTCCTAAAACTGCCCACTACAGACCCAAACAATCCTGGTCACTGAGCAGCTCTGAGCCCCAACTCCCTTTGATTGCAGCATTGTTTTTTTTTCAAGTCACGTTTGCCCTCACACCTGGCACCTCTCCCTGCATACATTACCCCTGGGGTTCATGCATGAGGAAAGAACATGGCAAAATTCTGTGCTGTTTAAAGGGATCAATAACACTGTGTTGAAAATAACACTTTTTTCCTCTTTTCCCTTCCCTAAGGTGAGTGGAAAGGTTCAACTTTGGTGACTGGCTGTTGCACTGTCTAATCTCAGGTTTGAAGAGTTCTTTTGCATCAAGGGTCTCTATTCCCACACATTCTGATGAGCAGAGTGACCTGCTGAGAACTTCTGACATTAAACCAATTATAAACAACAGCTTCAGCCTCCACACCCATGTAAATAAGGAATGAATATCTGTATATATTAACATCCCCCCCTCAGAACCACAGTTTTAGTAGTCTCAAATGTTAAAATAATCAGCCTTCCTCATCTTCTCCCCACACCAAAATTGAAGAAATATTTTTATTAATACAGGCAAATTTTATGAAGATGCTTTCTTCTGGTTCCCCCTATCCACTCAACTTTCTTAACGCTATCAGACTTCTTTAATTAAACATGAAAAATTGAGTCTATTTAAATGAAAACTGTGATTCCCTGGCAATAACAATTTCAGCACCTAGTGTTACCAGATGAATGGCAGCAGTCGTGAGACTCATGATAAATTAATGAGCATTTTTAATAGTGGGATCTCAATTTACCGTGGAAAAATTTCCTGCAGAATCAGTCGATGCAGCAGGTTTTTTATATTCATCACCTTCCAAAAAAGTTAACTGATTCACACAAGAAAAATCAGAGGCAGGAACATGAGAAAACAACCAGTTCTTTGACCCACTATATTTCTGCAAACCACATTCCTATGATTAGGCAAAGAAACAGAAATCTGGTCACAAATGTGTTTGTTTTGCATTAAAGCTGTCAAACTTCCAAAATTCAAATTTCTTAACTATTCAGTAATACCATGTGTTTGTTTTTTGGGTTTTTTTTCCCCTTACTGAAATCTACCTTGGCACCAGGGCATGTATTCACAGCACAGACCAAATGATATTTTGGGGTGTCAGACACTAAATGGAACATGCTGTATTTTAGGACAGTAGAGGGCTCTCTGAGAAAGGACTGTGGAGAGTCTGTGCTGCAGTAGGTGAACCAGAGCACAGTAACTCCTAAGAAATACCCACTTCTGAAAAAGAAAAGTGTGAGGCCTCGCAAATATTAAATACTTTATTTCAACACCCCTCACTCCCAAATAATTTAATATTGTTTTATTTACTCTTAGCACAGAAAATATTGATTGGGAAATAAAAGTGATTGTGAATAAAACATGGACTTCCCCTCTCTTTAGGAATCCTGTGCACAGCAAGCAGCACTTGATTGTTTGTATTAGGGTGGCACACAGCACTAGGCATGCCCAAAATTACATATTAAGATAATCCAGAATTATGGTAGCTTGGGCTGGCTCTGGAATACAGATCTCTATTTACATGATCATACACTATGTTTTCTACATGATTCCTGATGAGGTTCTGAGGCACTGATAAATTAAGGTCAAAAGTATCCTCTTAAGTGATTAATTTGCTTAAAATCTAATTTGTTGCCCAATTTAGTAATATACAGCAGCTAGAGCAGTGAAAGCACATTTTGTATGGATTTCATTCACAGCTGAGAGTGATCATCCATCCCACTACTTTAAGTTTCTTGCACAAAAAAGAAACTCCTTTTTATCTCTGCTTTGCTTTTTGTGTACATGTAGAAATTACTGCTTTTCAGATTGTAAGTATATGGAGATATGTATTTTTTGTGTATCCAAATGCATTTCTGTGAATTTTCTAATATCATGGTGTGATTGATGGGGTTGTCCCAGGAGTTGGACTCCCATGATCCTTGTAGATCCCTTCCAACTCAGGATTTTATACAATTCTATTAAAAAAGTATTTTAAATTGCACTAATTTATAGTGAGGAATGATTCCCCATGCTCTGGATTATAACTCCTTGGTATTATCTAGAGTTTCTTTCCACTCCTACCTTCCATCCACATCATGCTGCTCCTCACACAGTCAGAGCCTGGCCCGTTTTTGGCAGTTCTTGTGCTCTTGTTACAACAGGGGCAGAGAAGAGAGATGATTAACTCACTCCCAAGACAATGGCTTTATTGAGTTAGGCTTGGCACTATGCACATGAACCTGTGCTCAACCCAGTTTGTTTGGAACTGAGGCAGAGGCACTTTCTGTCTGCACAGGGTTACTGCTCACACAGCAAGCCATGAAGTCAGATGTGGAGCACATCAATGTAAGCAGCAATAATCTCGAGATTATTTTCTAGCCATCTATTTCATATTTATGCATGTCAAATTCTCGTGGTATCTGCATGCAAGGACAGTGTTGAATTGACTTCTAGAAGGGGCACTAGATTACAACCTTAGGAAAAGGAGTTAGTCAAACTTTTCCCCAGTGTGCATGGTTATGAGCATGCAAAAGGATGCAGCAGAATGGTCTTTGCAATTCTTGAGCTTTGGCTGAAGAGGCCACACCATGACAATACAGACCTTTACATCTTTACAAACCCTCATGCTGGATTTCTTACAGAAAATTTTAAAAAATTGCTCTAGTGTTAATTCTTCTTTAGTTCCAGTGCTCAAGCCACGTTGCTCTGGTTACCAGCTGCAGACTCTGAGGGTGACAAACACTGAAAAGTTTGCTTTGGAGCAGAATGATCTGCACACAGCATTCCCATAAAGCTGGACACCATCACTGCACAGGAAATGACCTCTTAGATTCTTTCATTCTCTGCCCCTCTTCAGGTGTGGAAGAGGAGAGGGAAGCAGTGCTGGATCTCTTTTAGAGAAGCAATATTAGTTGCCTGGAGCTGGCTACAGGCAGTCCTGAGGAAACAGATTTAGCTATTGTTCTGGTACAAAGAGAAATATCTAATGAAATATGAAGCAAAATGTATCTCCATAGATCAGAGTGGAAGATGTCCAATGACAATGATCATGTAGAGAAACCGCATCTCGGACAGATGATAACTACCTTAAACCAAAACTGCATAGCTTGCTTTTCTTTATTTGCATGTGTAATAAAGACATCTGCAGGGTAAAACATGCAGCTAGCTATCAGTGCACATACTTAAGCACAGAAAAAAAGAATTATTTTCTTGTTATAAAGGGAAGTTTGAAGTAAAGAGAGTAAAAGACCTCTCAGAATAACAGACAAGAGGCATCAGTGCAGATTCCTGTGGACTGGTATGAAAACACAAACCAGGCTGTGATTAAGAGCCTGGACATCACAATCTCCCATGTTACCAGACAGCCTTCCCTGTGTTTGCTCCCAGTTAATGAGTACCATTCCCTTTCTCTGCCTTATTTGTGTGCTTAGGACACCAATCAGGATGTTGGCACAACCAGCCCTCCTTACTCACAGGATAATCGAAGCACAAGATGATGGGACTCAACAAGATAATTGATAATTTTGTTAACAGTTGCCAGACAGTTGGCTGGGCCCTGCTGGTCTCGGAGCCTTCCAAGGCAGACAGTAATGACTTACAGATAAAAAAAGCAGCAGTGCAAGTCTGCATTTAATCACCCAGGTTCACAAGCACTCTACAGAAACAGATCAGCCCAGAAAACTGTATGCTGCCTCACAGCCCCAATTAATCAAAATATCTCCTCACTCGCTTCAAGATACATGCATGAACCAAGAGTCTTCCCAGACTGGAAGCAATCCCAGGATCACATATTCAAGGACATCCAAGTACTTCCCAAGTTTCTGTTTGATCTGTGGAGCCACTTCTTCTGCTGCATCCACAGGACTCAGTCTGAAACTTGTGGCATTGTTAAAAACTAGATAATAGTCATCAGAAGAGTGGAATAATAAAGAAATCTGAAATAGGGAGCTTCAACCACAGCCTTCAGTTTAGACCTTGATATCATCTTTTTAATCACTCTCCTTTTACAGAACTGGATTTGATTTAATTGAACTCCAAATAAAAAGTCTCTAATCATACTTCATCAGCATGCAATTATTATTCAAGGGAAACCATATGTACTATTAAGCACTCTTAATTAAAATAATGCATATAATCTGCTTCAGCTCCGAACAGTCATTCTCCTTGATGTTCATTATTATTTTTCTTCCATTATTGTGACAAGACATTTTTTTCCCACTTTTCCTCATCTATCTCAATTTCATTTATACACTTTTTCAACATTACTATCATGATATCAGGACACTGAGATGCATTAATATACCACCATCCTTAAATATTGCATTGCATGACCTTCAAAATGAGTCAGACCTGACTATGGAGACTGTGAGATGAGGATGAGGGAATGTTATTAGAGGAGCCTTAAACTACATTCTGTTTAGCCCAAATTTTATTTGCATTTATGTCTTTTAAGTGGCCATACTGAAAGAATTATATATGCTTGGCAGCAGCCAGTCCTTAGACAGAATTTAGGGAGAAGCAGGGACAATGAAAGAAAGAAACTGAATTTAGGAGTTGAAACACCTGAGGAAAATCATCCACGATGGGTTAAGGAAATAGTTCCTTGAGGAACCTGTCAAACTTGGAAAGTTGATTCAGCAAACTCAACAGAATAAACATTATGGAAAGAATAATGACATTACGTATTAAAGTCTCCCTGTCCTCTCAAACTCAGAAAAGCTGAGATATTCAATAGTTACACAGAGAAAATATTGCTCTTTTCTCTCCTGCCACCTCTTGATGCAAAGGTACAACAAATTTTTTCCTCTTAGGTCACTCCAATCAGTCAGGATTGGAGCAGTGACAGTTCATTAAACACGACAGACTGGCCCTGAGGGAGAGACACCAGTGAACCACAGTGCTGAGGATCCCAGGGAAGCTGAAAATACATCACACTGCAGCTCATGGAAAGATCCATTAACATTAAAAGGCACATTCTACCTCAGGGGAGAATTCACTGGGGCTACCCTCAGACACCAACGTTTGCTGCAACTTTCACAAAGAGGCTCAATTTCCTTCTCAGGCAATTACTTCAGTTAGGGTTAGATTCTGGTCTTGGATTTACTTGCACAGGATTTACCAGGCCAGAAAAGTATTTAAGCTTCTAACTAGTATCAGAATTCAAAGGCAGAATTTCTGTGAATTTTTTCCCACTGTTTTTCATATCACAACATTCAATCTTTAAAATGAGAAGTAATCACCTGATTTACAGGAATAATTTGAAATTTAAATCTCAAAAGGAGATCTGTAATTAAACAGTATAACTTCACAAATAAAGGTGGGGTATCTTGCTTGTTTTATTTTAGAAATAAAACATTAATTAAAGATGAATGTGTTTGGGCCTGAGCAACCTCCCCTCAGGCCTGGGGGAAATGCCAAGTCTGACAAACTCTTTGAGTCTTAGGAAATCCCAGGGCAGTTTGATGAACTTACTGAAGTATTTTATAATTACCTGGCGTGTTCCTGAGACTGCCTCTTCACCTGAAAAAGAAACTCTCCTCATCTAATTTGTCTCTGAAAAACACTGATTAAAGACATAATAAATAATCTTTACCATTACAGAATATTTATATAGAACAGAAAAAGAAAACTCAGATCATAGAATGGCCCTTGAAATTCATAAGGAACCCTAGCTGTAAAGCTCAAAGTATCTGAAGGTAAAATTGAGATTTATTAGCACATCTGGGTGTATAATCATACACCAGTTACTAAAATCATTAAATCACGATGGCCAGTTCATTCCACTGTATCTATAGGTGGGTTCTGTATTAAAGGGGCAAAGACAGCACAATCTGATGGAAACAGCAAATGTGACACAGAGAAGCACATTTTAAAAAGAATATGATCTTACAATACTGCAGGAAATGTTACTGCTTGCTATTCCATATATAAGGACAACAAGGGTGAAGATCTGATCACTTTAGTGAAAGGTAAGATGAAAAGGAAGTAGCTGAGGAGTCTGGAGAGTGAAAGGGATGGAGTCTGAAAAAAGTGAACTATTTAGAAAAAAAGCCAAGTTGGAATTTGCTGCACAACATCAACAGGAGCCTGGGCAATGTCTCCTGAGAGAGGAGAAGGCAAGATTAAAAGGACTGAGGAACATCTTTTTGACATAACATTGTAGATGGATTACAGGAGGAAAAAAGACTTGCAAGGCAAATATGCCAAGACAAGAGACAATTACAATGCAGTAAAGTGGTTTGATCATGAGGCCAGGGAGAAAAGGATGGAATTTAAAAAATTCTACAGAATGAAAATGCATCAGAATCCTAAAATGTCCTTTTGCATATTGTCATGAGTGTGCACTCAGCATAATTCCCCCATATCATGCAAAATTCCAAATAAATTTTCCCCCAAAGTGAAAAAGTTCTGTGGAATATGGCACTGACCCAGAGTGAACAAATAAATTAGTGGGAGCACCCAAAGTGATATAGGCATGCATGTGTGTAAGTGCACTTCAATTCACAGATCAGAGAAAAACTCATCTCAAAACTCTTCCAGATGTTAAAACTGAAGAGAGATGCAATTACAGTTAATAATAATTTTCATACTTAAAAATAAATTAGGACTTTCTAGACACTGAAAATTATCCCTCCCCTAGCTAGTAGAAAGGCCATGTGTATGGGCATTTGATGTACTCTGAATAGCTTTAAACTCAATAAAAATAATCTTCAAAAGAATTTTGATATCAGAGTGAAATTTCTAGAAGATATTGCACTATGTCTACATCATACATCAAAAACACAAAACACATTTTTAAGTTTTTCACTTGTATTTTCAGAAAAACTCAAAAGCCTTCCAGGAACTGTTCTGATCTTTTGGGTACAGGATATTGCTGCCAGATTCTGAACCCTAACAAACAATATATTCATCCAAGCTTCATCCAAAAATAATTATATGGGACATTTTTGGAATGAGGAATTGATCAGAATGCATATTTGACACTGAGATTAAAGAAAAAATCAGTTTTCACTTATAGACAAATTTTAGCAAATGAGATTTTAGAATTCACTCATTAGGCAAAATGAGTGGGTGTAACAAATAAGTAACAAATTCCAAGTTTCCCAATACCATTTAAACTCCATTTCACTTTATCAATACTGACCTCTCAAGGTATTTGAAACAGGAAAACTGGAAATAACTCTAAATCTTGCAGTTTTTAAGCTGTGAGGGTCAGTCAGGGTTGTCCCAAGGGAGTCTGGAGGCATCCCTGTGTCTGTCTGTTCCCAAATGTTTAATTTTTCCATTCTGAGAACAGCAGACTCCAGACACAGTATTAGATTAGACCACCACATTATGCTGATTTGCTAATATTTATTTTACCTCCAGTCCTCCAGCAATTCTCTGCACAAAACCCCCATGTCCCTGAGACAGAGGTTAAACTCGACTGAAGACAGAGTTAATTTTCTGCTTACTCTGTTCAAGTAACAACTGATATTTGCAAAAGAGGTGATATGAAAGGGGGCACCAAAACCATCTAAGCTGAAGGGTTTATTTGTGCAGAATATTACACTAAAAGAGCCCAGTAGCTATTAGTGATTATTAATCTTCATTTACAATAATAGTCATATTTAACAAAAAAAAGAACAGGCTATGCTGCAAGTCATGCAAAAGCCTTTTTAATTGTCAGCCCTGCTAGTATAAAAAAGCCTTCACCCTATTCATTCAGTTATCATTCTGTAGCTTATAATTAAAGTGCTAATGTATATCAGAATTCTTTGATCTCAAAATAAAGGATTCTTTTACCAAAGAAATTAAGAACACAGTAGTTACAGGAAATTCAAGTTTCCAAGTAAAAATTAAAAGAAACAACCAAAAGTGATGTAATTAAGGGAAAACTATTTCAATTGAACAAGAGAAGGAAAAAACTTTGTGAGAAGTCATTTTGGATTGTGGAACAGTTCATCAAATAAAGCAGTGTAAGACTTTTCTCTTTGTAGTTAAATACAACCTGAGAAGAAAGGAAGTGAGCATATTGCACCAGCACAAATGGACTAAATGACCTCGAAGTTCTTTAGTTTAATCTAATGAGCAGAGATAATTCATAAATCCTGAAATCTAACTTCAATTAGCATGAGTTATCATAATGGTTCACAGTATCTCATCCACGCTATTTTATTTTCATTCTGAATTCACATTTGAGGAGAAAGAAAGTCAGCAGCACGTCACAAAGTCTGTCTAGACAAATGCAAATAAAAAATCTGTGTGTAGTCATCTGCACTACCTACAAGCATCACTCTAAACACTGAAGGTCAGCAGAACTCTTAGCACAGTCTTGTGTCTTACTGCTCAGTGTGACCAAAACTTGACTTGAAAAAAAAAACCCAAAAAATCTAGAACTAATTTTGGGTTTTAGTCCACTAAAAAGAATCCTCTTGCATTGCTGGGGACGTTACCTGGAGTAGGTGTCTCCTCACCCCAGGTTAGCTGACAGGCATTAAATGAAGCTGGTAACTAAAAGGGATGGAGTGAGCAAGATCCCACACTGCTCATCTGCCAGTGCCACCAGTCCCTCTGAAAATGGATGCTGAGCTTTGAAATAACCTTTCAAAAGCAACTACTGGCTCAAAGATGTGAGTGGACACCAGGCAAACTTGGCTCTTAGTTCTGGTATTGTCATCCCTTCCCTCACTATCTGTTTTTCAGGAAAAGTGATCTTATTTAATTCATAAGGGTTAAAAAAAAAGTCAGCAAAGCCTAATTACATTCTGCTGCTATCAATCTGCATTCAGTTTCCATGAGCTTTGGATTAGGCAGCTCAATACATTTTCTAAACATATAACTGTGGTTGTTTAGCAGTGTAAAGGATGTGTTTTGCATTTTTCTCTTATTTTATTTGAATTAAAACCACTAAGCCTAGCAAGAAAAGCAACATAACTCAGTGGACTAAACCAACCAAACTGAAAGTGAGAAAGAGCTTCTTTCTTAATATTAAAAATCCTCCTATTAAAACCACATGGCTCAAGATCATCTTAAGTATTGCCTACATGCACACTAAAAGCAAGATTCCTAGGCTGCCTTTTGAGACACTTTGAAAACTAAGATTATTGGAACAGGCAGTAAATTTGAAGTTATTAGTTGCTCATTCTCAAAGTCACGGTTCAATAATTTTATTACCCACCTAGTCATACAAGAATGGAAGCTTGAAAATCCACTCCAGCTTAGGAAATTATGGTAAAAATAGTCCAAGAAACACAATTACAGATCAGAGGGGACTGCAGGATTTTTCAAGAGTATATATATTCCCCAATGAGTTGTTCTGTTTTTCAGAAAATACAGGAAAATCATACATCCAAAAATTAGAAGTTCATAGAACTTTGCTAATGAGTTGCTTAGCTTAAGTTCAAGTAGCTCTGAAATGCTCATGCAAAGAGTGAGAAGAATGAATGCTCACTATATTTTTTCTTCTTCTAATTAAGAAAGATTTCAATGAATGAACAGGGCTCAATTCAATGTCAATAAATGAATAAGGCTCAATGGTTAGAAAAAACATTTCCTTGTGTAAGTACTAAACATTGGTTAGTTTCCCCTCCAAAAAGGTTGTACTGCTTCACATGTTAAAATAAAACTGAAAACCTGGTAGAAATAGCTTAATAACAAGGACATGTTTACAATAGTTTCTATGAAAATTTAGGGAACTGTTCAAACTGAGAATAGAAATTTTTAAAAGGTACTCTCTTCAACTCTTACAACCTTTGGAAATTCACTGTTTTCTTTGCCTCCTCATGAAAATAACAAGTGTCAGCCTGTAAATCAAATTACTGTATTTCTTTCTGTTTACTTTCCAAATTTTCATGACTGCTTCCATATTTCTCCTACGAGTGACAGACAAGACCTGTGTTCTGATGGAGAAAAAGCTGAGCTCTGAGAGTTCTCCTCAGGTTAATACCCTGCCAACAGCCTCCAACAGAAATGCATGGACTACCTGAAAAAGACTGTGGACAAACATACCCCAAACAAAAAAGAAAAAGCAAGCTTATCCCTTAAACTGTTTACGGAGAAATTAAATGTCCACCTTCAGCTGTTTACAGGGAAATTAAATTAAAACAATCTTTCACAGTGTAGGGCTATTCTGGAGAAGGGCTCTCTATGTGTTAGGTCCCTTTGAAGTCGCTGTTTAAAATAAGGTGAGAATATCTGAGGGTCTGGAACACAACTTGCAAATAATGTACTGAAGACAAACATGATTATGCAAGGTATTATATACTTCAACCCTCTGAAAGCAATTTACATACCTTTAACTGATTACACTTGACAATATTAAAGTAGGAAGAAATAAAGGGGAATAAGAATATGGAAAATGCTCATTAGCATCTTCTTGAGAGTTCTGCTTACGAGGCACCCTCAGGCACAACCAAGGAGCCCAGCTCCTGGCCTGAGAGTGGAGATGTTCTGCAGTGTCACAGAACATTTACAGCCAGTATGAAATGTTGTAGGTAAGCAAATAAAAAAGACAGGCAGTACAACCAAGTCACAATATCTGAAGTATTGTGTAGATTTCCCAAACATGAATGTGGAGATTCAGTCTCCAGTAGTAAGTACAGCAATTTCAGTCTAATCCATGTGTATTAGTGAATTGCCTTCCCTGGTATGTTTAGGACGTGTGTCCAGCAAGTGATCACTGCCAAGGTTTGTAGACTAATGCTGGATAGCAGCAGTGAGGACTGGGACAGTGTTAATTTGGCCAATTACATCCTTTCCTTATAAAAGCTCTAAAATGTTCCACTAAAATCCCCTTTTCTTAAATATGATAAAAGGCATGAGGATATAAAAAGCTTTCAATGAGATACCAGAAAGTCATGACAAGGGTGTACTTTAAGGCAAAGGAGTAGTTTTTGCTGTTCCTACAGTTTTCCCACAAAGCCAGCTCTACTTCTATGATCTACATCAGTGAAGCAATTCAAGCAGAAATGTACAAAACTTGAAGGTTTTTAATTAAATGAAACATATTTCAGCAGCACGTCACACCTTTTCTGAGTGATACACTAAAGTTTTGTTTTCATTCTCCACTGATTCAATGCAAGTTTTTTATTTCATATATGCTCACAATTATCTTTAATTTAGATGCAAGTCTTAATAGTAACTAAGGCAAAGAAAGCACAAGCAGCAAATACAATCACCCTGCTTCCAACAGTGCCACAATGACCATGACAGAATATGAAGGCAGAGACTACAATGCTTTAAAAAATGTTTTGACAACAGCTAAAAAAGAGCAAAAAACCCAAAACCCACCCAGTTGCATGCCCATTAGGTTTATTTAATAGCTTCTTACTGTGTAGCAAAATTACCCCTAACCCAGGACTAGGCTACTGGATAAAATATCTCTACAGAAGCAACTGAGACAACTGAGAACCCAATTTACTGAAAAAGCATGAAATTCTTGTTATCATTTCTGCTTCCTTTTCTCTCCTCCAAATGATGGAACAGAATAAAAGTACGTAGCTGAACTACAAGCAGGGGGAAAAGAGAAAAAATTGAACGTACTGATCAAACCCACACGTTTCCTTTTTTTGTGCTCCTCACCAACACTCTCACTTCCTTGTTTTGGTTTCTGATCCAATTTAAAATATATTGGGAAACAACTTTATGCACTGTAGTATTTTCTAAGGGCTTGCTATTTCAAAAACTTTGTACAAATTTGTGAGTATTGATCTCTGTTCTTAAAAGTCTACCAGGAAAACCGACCAGCAATTTATCCTGCATAGAAATAGAAGGTGAAAAGTAACAACATTAACAACAACATATCACCTGTTTCTGGATAGGCTGAATGCGTAGGATATTAAATGGGACACAGATTTATATCTCTTTATTTTGGAATTAGAGCTGAGTTTTTAAACACACACCCATGTAGCCACTGTCTTCTGTTACATAATCACCACACAACTGCCCAAAGCCTGACAGAATTCGGGTGCTCCTGCCAATGTAAGAACCTGTTTTCTCAGGCAAGCAAGAAATTAATTTCTCTTGTCAGGACATGAGTGCTGAGTAAGACCAAAGTCAAGGCCTTCCCTTCACAGGACACATCTGCCAGCAGGACATTTTTGGGGGCTGAAGGGCACCAGCCAAGCACCTTCATCAAGGCCTTCATTCTCTTGCACTCTGGCCTGGAAAAACAGTGGCTGTAGAGGCCCCAAGAGCAGAAAAATTGCATGTTTCAGAGTTTTGAAGTAAGTGAAATTCCTCATTTTATCTTTTCAAAAATTGCTACTTTAGCAAAATCTACTTCATATTTGGACTACTTTGGGTTTTTTTCACGTTTAGCTATTTTTTACTAATTTTCTAATTTAGGATAAGTCTCATTTTAAAAATTAAGTGATATAAATGAAGTATTTACAACACAGAGTTTCTGAGATAGGCTGGTTTAGATAAGAACTTGAAAAAAATACCTATACTATACTTTATCTGGAAAAAGAAATTGTTCCTTAGAACACAAAGAGAAATAGTTCCATATTGCCAAATAATTGGTTCTCCCCTCTCCTGTGATATTTTACTGTGGACAGAGACTTTCTTCCTGCAAGAGAAGGGGAACACAGTGGAAGATTCCCAACCTCATGTAGAAAAAGGAAAAAAAAGATGATACAGAAGAGTTTTGATTAACTCGTTTCCTCAACATTCAGCATTCAGTCCACTACATTATGCAAAATATCTATTGAGTTACAAGCAAGATTTTTTATCTTTGTATTTTTTTTTGGAAGCCATGATACAATGTCATTACAGTTTTGGCACTTCAGCATAAAAAGAAATGTTTCATTCTCTTTGCCTCATTAGGATCTCATATGAGATCCTGTCAGCTGCAAGTTTGTTCAGTTTATCTTGAGAAAAAGGGAAGAAAAAAGCTTAAAATTTCCCTTAGATATGTCAATCAAAAGGAATGCACTGGCTGGAACTTCAAGTTCAGAAGAATTATTGCTCATGTCCGTAGAGACAGAATCTTTCTGTGGGCCCATTTTCTTCATCACTTTTAGAAAAGATGGTATTTATGTAAAGGCCTAACCTTGCTTTGCAACTACCCCAAAATCAAACTGTGTTGTATAGAGGGGTTCAGTCAATGATTCCATCACGTATTTCTCATTATGTGCTCCTTTCCTAGCTGAGAAGTACTTTTTCTAGGATCACAGTTCCACAAAAGATAAACGGTATTCAAATTTGAACTGGCCAGGGAAACCAGATATTCAAGCTTAAAGCATTTCTTAGCTATATGAAAATTATTAATTCCAAAACTCTTGTGATTTAACTCAGGATACTCTGCAGGCTGTGTTCATTTAAATTCAAATTTAATCCTTCCTTTCCAGTCATGTAGCAAAGACACACTCCTGTAATTCATGTTCTTTCATGCAGCTCCATTTTTATTACATTTGCAACAGTTGCTAAACAGCTCCTCAGATCAGATCTTCGATTCCAACAGAAATACCTGCCTTAATGTGCTCATATAATTTTATAATCTCTTATTCATTATCATGTTGTGCTTTTTATATTCCAATAGAGCTGTTAGGAATGGCAACTGTTAATACTGGGGACTGCATGAATTATTAGTTTTTATGCCAAGATAAAAGTATGGATTGAGGGCAGAGCGCTGCTGTAGGATCACGACTCCTTCTTCCAGAAGGAAATTCCCATGAACTAGCTGAAGAGGAATGCACAAATTCCCAGGAACTTTGTAGCACTGTGTTCTGTGCTTTCACCTCATGCAATGTGACCTCTGACATGGCAAACTAACTGCATTTCACTTTGCTGCTATTTGAAATAAAAGCTAGTGATGAAGCAGATATCCAAAATGCTTTTCTCACTAGGAGTTCAACCCTTTTGCTTTGTATAATCTGCTTAATGCTGATGTTTGGAGCAGGTGGGCTTCTAGAGTCAATTATTAAAAGCATGTTCTGTGTGCTGGGTAACCAGATTATAAATCATGAGACTTCACAGAGCTAGTGTAAAACTCATTTTCAAACCTTTCCAGGCTCGTGAACAGTGTTAAAGAAAAAGCCTAGCAGAAGGCATGCACAGAGAAGAGAACAGAATTGACTGTTTCAGCAGGAAAGGACCTAGAAGGAATATTCTGTGTGACTGCCTGGCCAACTCAAGGCTGACCAGGTTACTGCAGAACATTGTTAAGGGCATTGTAGAGATGCCTTTGAAACACTGACAGGCTTGGGGGAGTGAGCATCCCTCTAGGAAGCCTGTTCCAGTGTCTGACCACCCTCTTGGTAAAGAAATGCTTTCTAATATCCAGTCTAAACCTCCTCTGGCACAGCTCAGTACGATTCCCTCAGGTCCTGTCACTGGAGGTTCCCTTCAGCCTCTTTTTCTCCCAACAAGAGAACCCCAAAGCCCTCAGGTGCTCCTCAAAGGACCTGTGTTCCAGCCCTTCCACCAGCTTTGTCCTCCTGGTGACAGTCTTTGCCTTGAACACCCAGAATTTGAAAGCAAAAACCTTTAAAGGGCACAGACTCTTCTTTGTACCTGATCACCTGGCTATAGAAAATTATCATCTGGCAGCACCATTCTAACCAAAACCATGCACTCTTGAACACACAGCTTTCTGATAAAAAAAAATGGTATTAATCTGTCTTTCATTTATTCATGTAATTTCCCCAATTACATAAACTGTGATTATTTAACTACAGCTTGTGGGAAGTCACACAGTTTGCAAAAATTGAGGAGCTCACAACAAAAACACTGGAGTCTGAGTAACTAAACAGCAAACTAAATGCCACAAGTCAAGCTTGGCTAGATTTGTGTTTGATTTAACTCTGAAAAGGAGCTTTCTTAAACACGCAGCACAGGAACTAGTTTTTCTTTAAGTACTGAGCAACACTAAAGCTGCATTATAAAACCAGTTTATTAGTGGTAAATAAAAACAGCGGTTTCCTAATAAAACTGGGAGATGCAAATCTGCTTTCATAGAGCTCAATTTTCAGTAACTCATCATAAAGATTGCCAGAACTAAAACAGGAAAGCATTTTTAGGAATTTCACTAAAGCATATACTTCCCTAAATGCCAAGTAATGCATATCCCTTAGGTTTCCAGCAAATATTGTCCAAATGGATTTACTAATATGAAACTGTATTTACAAACCCTACAACAGATTTACACAAACCATAACAGATATGTAAATCTTACCAATAAAACGTAAATAAAGTTTTGATTAGTTTTTGATTTTTCCCCATGCAGTTTGCCAGTACAAGCAATAGATTTAGTTGTAAATCACAGTTTTGGGGCTCAGATGTTAGCATCAGAATTTAAAATTGCACACACAGCCCTTACACATTAACTCTTAATCATGTTCTATAAATTCCAATCAGAATTTCTACAGTGAGTTCTTGAAGTCCAGATGTAATAATGAGTTTCATAAAAGGCTCTGTAATCTGTTTTTCATGTTCTCCTTCCAAGTCCAAAATAAAACATATTCCATCCACAAAGCTCCTCAGTTGTTGGGGGTTTTTTGCAAAAACAGCAACTTGTCATTATATGGCATGTCTAGCCACGATTCTTCTACAATTCTATTGGGATAACATCAACAACAGATGCAGAAAGGACTATTTAAATTTAAGGCATGCATTTTAAGCAGATCTAGGAATCAACTTGCCACAGAACTGGCGTGCAAAGAACTGATCCTCCTCAGGCCAATTTTAACACCCTTTCAGTTCAGATTTTAGAGCCTAACAGGAATGATGTTGTGGCAGGAATAACCCCTGTGCCACGTTCCACGTGCACTTTTCACTGACATCTTTCCACAGGCACCAGAGCCCGTGTGGCAAATCAGATCTGAGAGCTGAAAACAAAACAAAGCCTAGAGCAAAACCAACAGCAAACCCAAATGATTACTTTTGTGTCAGACAGAACCCAACTCACCCCATGGCAGAATCCAGATTGGCTCAGGGGAACTGGGAAACCACAGTCAGCAACTGATGGAGATGTCTGGTGATCTTAATTATTACATTAGCTTCAAAGCCTTTGGAAAATCCAATTCCAACAGCAGGTGTTAAAACTTGGCATTCAGCTCAGGATTTGATGGGATATAGGTGACAGGAAGGGAAGAGGTAAGAAAACAGAAATGATGGAACAAAGACAGGTGGAAGAAAGTAGTTCTTGTTATTTTAAGAATTATTTACTCTTCCTGAGACACTTCTAAAAAGCAGGAAGAAAGTTGAACCAATGACTTAAATTACAAAAATGTTCCTACATGGTAAGGTCAGTAAATTATATTAAAAACAATATATGTAACAGTGAAAGTTGCTACATTTTCTTTAAGTACTTATAAAAATTGCTACACTTTAATACTATTTATATAATTCCTTATATTACATACAGGCTTTCTATTAAAAACTCATTTGCGAAATCATCTCATGATAGAGCAGTACCCAAAAATGAAAAGGCATAATGTGCTGAGCCCCAGGCTCTGTCCATCCAAGGCAATGTTCTCCTTATTTGAAGTGAAAATAAAGACAAGAAAAAGGAACTTTTTCTCCATATTGATTCAATCAATTTTGCTTTTTAATGACACTTAAAACTTCTGTAGCAGAGCACTTATTCCACGGAGTCTAATCAAGTTTTTCAGCTGCAAAAATCCAAGTATTTAGCCTTTTGTCTGCAGAGTGCTGCTCTGCATCCTTTAAGCGTTGGGACTGAATTCCTGTCTCAAGCATGGCACAGAGCTGGGGGATTACCAACAGGATCCAGAATATGGTTTATAATTGAATTCCCAACAGGTCTGGCATTCACAAAGCCAAAAATAGACATTTTATTCTGAAATACAGAGTTGGATCTGCAGCTGCCGCCTCTCAGTTTGTACCTGAAAATCTGAGAGTGCACCTGCACTTACAGGCTCAAACACTTCATGAGCAGCTAAAAAACTGACAAATAATTTTCATACAAACCCTTGATGTCAACCATTGGCCCCTGTGCTGGGTGAATTCAGAGTGAACTTCACTGAAGTACATGGAACCAGGACTGTAATGGAATTATTGGGCTCATCTGTTTCTGTCAGGGGCACTTATCTAACAGAAGGCATTAATCAGTAGTTTTAAAAAGGGGAAATAGGAATGATTAAGAAATGCTGGCACCTTGTCAGATGCCACAATGTTATTAAAAATAGATTCCTCAAAACGGTATCTCAGAGAGGAAATTGAAAAAAAAAATAAAAATTATGCTATCTTCACCTTTGTGTTTTAAAACTGTTATTAAAAAAATAGTAATACACCCCTAAGAATCATGATATGTTGGAAAAATAAACTAATTTGAGAAGAAGACAATGAATTTTTTGTTCCTTTGGATGTTTTGCAAAGCTGTGATTAAAAGTCTGCCAGTTTGCCAGCGTCTACAACCATCAATACTCCATTGATTAAAAAACTGTTACATTTAACATATCTTATAAAAATATAAAAAAATATCACTGAGTAGATAATCTTTAGTAATATCTTTTTCCAAGTATTTCAATTTCATGAAGTCTGTGTGTATACACAGCTTGAATAAGCTAGTAGAAGAATAACTTTGCCAATTAACTGCTTTGAATAAGTTAAAAAAAAAACCCAGTCAGATGCAAATGTGTTGCTATTTATTTGGCCATTTAGGACTTTGAACTGTTTTGTCACAAGAAAATAAATGTTATCCACTCAGAGTTTGATTGTTCTAAAGAAGTAAGCACCCAAGTGTGGGTAGATCACATCTAATGGCAGCAACACAGAGATTATTTTGCTGCTTATCTGTGATAATTTAGAACAGATTAAGTAGAACTTTGGCACTGTCTCAGAGTATCATCCAATACCCATGTACACCTATTACTGATATATCTCAGCAGCAAAATAAATGGGCTATTCTTTCATCTAAGGAAAAGACAAGCACTCTTTGAGATTGAAGAATTATCACATAACTAAGAAAAAACTACTTTTTTATGAACGACTTCTCAAAATAAGCACCATTCAGGACATACAGTTTTATTGATAACTTGATTTTGAAGAAATTTCTCTTTATTTCTACGGTCATATCAATTTTAAATGAGGAAAAAGCTGCAGCATACTAGAATGTACTATTCCATTACCCCAGAACAACTTCTATCCTTCTTCCCTTCTACCCTTCTGAAATGTTGTTTTTCATTTATTGGCTACTGGATTCTTGTCTTGAAACATTTAGGTCAAAGTGCAGTACTTTGTAATATTAATTTAAATTTTGAACTAGAATTATTTCAATAGATGATACAGATGCTGTACCTTCTAAAATCAATATTAGATGTGCACAGTTGGAATTAGGCTGCAATTTATGAAACTCCTAGCCATTAGTTTTACAAGAAGGTATTAAAATAAAAAATAGCTTCATAGCCAGCATATGATCTCTGCTTATGAAATAGAAATATCATTTCCACTGTGGGAAGGTATATCTTTTATATTGCTTTGGTTTTATGGTTGGTTTGCTACAGACAAAACCCAGCCCCTGGCCCAAGGAACTGCTGGTGTGTGGGGTGATCACTCCTATTGGTTAATTAAATCTCATTAATATTAACACACAGGCTTGAATCTCTTCTGTTGGACTCAAATGGAAAATGGGATTGTACTTGAGCATGTGAGTCCTGGAGGCCAAACTGACCCTGCTCAGGGGGAGTCTGATTTATTTGCCTGTGCCCCTCCTGGTTATCCAGATGGGAATACTGTGTGTGAGTCTGGAACCCTCCAGGCCCCACAGTGACCCTCAGCAGGAATGGACTCAAGAACGTGGGTGTTGCTTTTCTACATCACATGCTTAAATTCTTTCAGTGTTGTTAACACCTACTGTCTGGGGCAGAGAATGCAGGGCTTTTCCAACACCATCAAAGAGAAATGTGGGCTCAGGCTCACAAAGGTGAAACAGACTATTCCCTACTGCTCAGCAGAGCCTTTCTCTTCCCAGAGGTGTTGAACAGATTCAAAACCCAACCCTGATGTTATTGCAGGATGAGCTCTTTCCTTGTCCCTTCTGAAATAAGAAAACGCAGTTTAACCATCCCCACCCTTTCTGACATAGGGTCTTCAACCCACAATTCTCTGAAAGACATTTCCAGTTTTGTAATTCTAATTTAAGGCTCATCATCTGCTCTGAAACTAACATTAATTGGTGTAATGCTGGCTGCTTTAATACTTGAGTGTCTCAGCAAACTGCCAATACTCTCTTATTGACTACACTTGTAAAAGAAATAGCTTTACAAACAAGATGTTCTTGCTGGGATTTTGTAGTACCCTCATTTACATTGTTTTTTAAATCATCACAATTTTTTTAAGTATACACTAGTTTTGTCTCACAACTTCTACACTTGACAAAATTTCTTCATGTTGTCCAGTTGTATTTAAAAAGACTCCTCATGCTAATTTTGCAATCCTTCATTTCAGGAGATCTATTTAAAAACATGGAATTTTGCTTTTTAGTTATACCCAGTTGAACTGCCTGCATAACATATTAGGAAATAAAGGACAAGGGCAGAGTACAATTTCATGCACAGGATTATGTTACAAAAGCATCTTGAAGATTTTTATCACTGAGAATACATCAGGCTTGTCACACACAACCAGTTGAAAAACCACTCAGAATAAGAATTTCAAATGAAGATTATCTGCCACTGGGATCAGATTTTCACAGCACATCTGCAATGAAGGCATCAAAGAGCAGAGATCTGAACCAGGCCCAGCCACTCCTACAAGTGCCACACAATGCAAAATGCAAGCAGAGAATTTCATGGTGCTGCACATTGAAATCTGAAGTTTCAGCTGTTCCTTTTGGTTCTTGACGAGGATTTAAGAGCTAAACTTAAATAAGGGCAGACATTAGTTTGTGCTTAATTTATACTTTTAGGTCCCTTCAGGCATCCCACCCCTCAGCTTAGGACATATGTTGGTTCTTAGGAGCTTTTTCCCAGGACACACATTTCTTATGCATTGTCTAGATTTCAGTTTTGGTCTTATCCTTCCCTCTCTGGATGGCTACAATCCCAAGAAATGCTCAGCATCAAGAGCATAGTTGCAGAAAATTTCAGCCACCACTCTGATGCCAAAATAGGTGTCCACATTTAAAGACATGATTAAAACCACTATGGAGTGGGCTAAGTCTCCTAAGGAAATGTGTCATTTTAAAATTCCTTAAGACAACCCAAAGTCTTGAAAATTTGGTTTTGAATTCAGGACTGAGCTCATGAAGCAAAATTCAGTATCTGTAAACTTCAGCATCTGCAATGTGATCGTAGCTATGTAACAGAACAATATAAAGAAAAAAAAGTCTATAATACACGGTACACCAAAGGAAGATATAAGTATGCTCTAAAAACTAAAACAAAGAAACATCCACTTTAGCAGCTGTATTTCCCCAGGTCTTTCTGCAATTTGTGTGCAAAACCAGCTAATTAACTCTTAGTACAAAAGCAGCTATTTCCATCCCTTGTCACTTGGGCATATACTGAAGTTCCACTGACTTTACCTCATAGTCACTCAAATGTAAATTGGAATATCCTAAATTGAAAAGAAAAGAAAAGAAAAGAAAAGAAAAGAAAAGAAAAGAAAAGAGAAAGCAGTTACTACGTTATTGTTAGTAGAAACTTCATGTTTTAAGAGGCATGCACTGGGGAAAGAACTGTCTGATTTGACATCTTTGTCAAAAGATCTGTAGACAGAAAAGAGCTCCTACGGAGAGAGCTGCTACAACAGACAAGGTACTTTTAGAGTACCCAGAGGAACTATTCCTCCAGAATGTTGGCATCTTCTTTAAAGAAAAACTCATCTTCCTTGTGAAGCCACCAGTTCAGTACATGTGTGCCAATAACAAATGCCTACGGTAGTACTGATGCTAAAGAATGGATTAATAAAATTAGAGTCTGATAAATTCTGTAACTAAGTGTGTGAAGAACAGGAGAGTGGGGAACAGGGGAATATTCAAACAGCCCCAGGCATATTCCTACCTATTAGAGAAGCAAGCTTCAGATTTGTTTTATCAGATTTGTTCAGATTTAAAGTTGTTGGATTTCAGTGGTTGAATACAAATCAAATTATTCTATGATTCCATAAACATATGTGTTGAATTTCCTTCAAAAATGCATGCAGTTGTCCAATTGTTTGACATCCTTCACAGCAGACTTGTATTTTTTAAATAAAAGCAAAGGATGAACAATAGATTTTTCTCATCACACAGTAAAAAGCCTCTATTGGACAAACTGAAAACAATCATTTGACTTGTGCAATAAGTATACAGTGGCTTCATTGTACAGGCATGATCATCAACCAGCAGATAAAACCTCTCCCCAACAATAAGACACCTGTCACAGACATCTCTGCTGAGAGAGCTGCAGCCAGATCTAAACCAAAACAAGGCACAGCAAGGGAAGGAATTGCTGTGGAAAATGTAACTTTTTTCCATGACAGGCAAGTCCCACTAACACAGGCACTCACATGGCCTCAGGACAGAAAAAAAAAAAGTTCAGTTGGTCACAGCCAGTAGCTGAAATTTCAGCAAATCCCAAAGGTTTGTCTTACTGTACCTTCAGAAATCTAGCTCTTTGTCTACAGCATCAAACAAATCAGATTTTAAAAGTTCATTCTGTATTCAGGTGAGGAAGTGGTTACTCAATTACTGTAAGTACCATTTTTGATTCATGGCATTTCATTTTCTCGTATATAAAATAGGGATTAAACAATGTTTCTTTCCTCTCACTCCTACCTATCTTCTTTTGCTTATTCAGACTGCTGTAATTTGCAGTAAAAAGTGTGTTCTATGAGATGTACAAACAACATCAATCTTGGCTTTCTATCCTAAGATTTAGGATGATACATTATGTATCAGCTTATGTGTTTATCCTGTGGTTTGATTGGATCAGATGGAGCTGACATACTTGCTTCCTTCACTTAAATTCCAGCTCTAGTTTGAAAAATGATGATTTTTCTTCCCTTTTACTGACAGTTGGCAGACAAATCTCAAGAGAAACCAAGTACAATTTAGGTCTAAAGGAGAACTTCAGGAACTAATGGTTTCGAAGAGCAAGTTGGTTAAGACATATTCTGACAGAAACCAATGATAATCTTTTTAAAGAACATACAGTTTTATTGCAACATCAAAATTACTTAAGGAATGTAGAAATAATTCTCTGTTTTCAGTCAGAGAACTGAACAGGTAAGAACGTTCACAGACAATCCACAAGGATGGTTTCTACACATGCCATGCTACCAATGGCTGCTGTATTTTTCTGTTGATTTTTCTCTTGCTCATTGAAACCACAGTTCCTGATTGTTTTGGTATTTTCATAGTTGTCAGAGTCATCTAAGCTGAAGGCATTACATTCCAGTGACTCATAAAAAAAGGGAAAAAAAAAAGACCAGAAACAATCTTGTAATACTGGAGGCTTGACATCTTCCCACAACCTCACGAATATATTTCACAGGAGGAAATGTAATTAGTTCTGTCCTATAATAATTCTTCCATTTTGAAGGAAGCATATTAGCATATCAGCAGAAAAGATATGGACAATTTCAGAGGGTAGGGGAATAGAGCTGTTTTTTAAGTCAGGTATTTTTTAATACCTGACTTAACCAAGTTGAGCTGTGTTGGATGATGGTACAGCTGGTTCATCAAATTTTTACCAGGGGTTCTGCAATTTCAGCTTATTTTTATTACCTAGTCTTTATCCATCAGAGTTCAAGTATAAAGTCCGAGAGTCCTTGAGGCTACTTGCTTTTAGGAACAAAGAGCTACTAAAAAATTCCAAGCATATCTCCCCTAACTATGCTGGAGCAGATAGAGAATATGCTGTCTGGCCAAACACAGTATGACTGTCTGTCAGAAAACCTCATGTCTTTAGCAGCAAAGCCACCTCTCTCACATCTAATGCTGAGAAAATCCCCAGATAGCTTCTTTTTTTTCCTTTGAATGTTGTTTACTTCCCTATTCACCACAATTAATAGAACATCCCCAAAGTTACTGTGCTAGGTTATATCACCAGATTTGTTCTTGTTTTTATTGCTGCTGACAATAGCCACAGAATAAAATACACACTGGTAGAAGGGAGTTTTCAGCAGGGTTGTATTTACCCTCTGCTTGAACTGGATTATATGTTCTTTCATGCACGAAGGCTAAAGGTAAAACAAAGAGTCTCACTCGTGTGCTTAAGAGAATATGTGCTAAATCAAACCATTCCTGTGAAATATGGGCGCCTGTGGTGCTTTGCAGGAAAGCACAAAGTTTGGGTTGTTTGTATTCATAGTGTCACCACAGAAAATAGAGTTGTGCTTTGAACAGCTCAGATACCATCCAACCATAAATACCAGTAAGATTCCCAGAGCTGGTATATGAGATGTTGGTCAGAAAAAAAAAAGCAAATTATTTAACTAAGGGAGTGACTACAGCCACTGGCCCAGTACCATGAATTGCTGCCAGCTGTGGGAGGACAAAGAGAAAAACTGAGATGCCCCAAGCCATAGTCCAATTTCTCAGCCCAAAAACCATGTTTTCATGTGTGACAGAGCACACTAATGGTACCCCACACATTTCTGGTAGATGCACAACAAGGTCAAACTCCACATCTAAAAATTCAGTATCAACAGTAGACTGTGAAATATGGATACTGCTCAGCCCCTACCTTGGTCCTCAGCTCACACACTGAGACCTGTTCTTGTGCTTTGTTAACCTCATTCAGCTCATAGCCCTGCTTGTTAACTGGAGGCTTGGATAATTCATTTTGAAAGAACAAAATCATAACATAATTCACCTCCGAAAAGACATGAGAGCTCTGCTGGCCTGTGCAGAAGTCTTTGTGCCTTTGATGAAGAGACAGAGAGAAGATGGGAAAGTCTGGCACACGCGGCTGAAGACAGGGATTTTAAAAATTACATCCAACAGAATACATCACTGAAGAAAGCTAACTGGAGAAATTACCTGTGAAAATTGACACTCCAAAGTGCCACATTTTCATGATGGAAATCAGAGCACATAGGAAGAATTTCCAGACAGCACTCCACACAGGGACGTGAGGGAAGGCTGCCATAGATCTGCCTGGGCCTTGCAAGGACAAAGGATTTTCTGGGCTGGGCTTGGATATGAGATATTTTCAGGTGCATCAGACTTCTGTTTGCTCAATATTACAGATGAATTCTGCCCATACCAAACAAACTCTTTAACACTTTAGGTGCTGTAACTCTGACTGGGGTAATATTGTGTCTCTGCTGCTCAAACAATTCTGCCAAATCCTCTGTCTCTACACAGAGGCAATTTCTAAATGAAAACAGAAAATACCTCAGTGGAATGTACAGATGTAGCTATTGGCATGCCCAGGCACAACACCACAGAGCTTTTTCAAGAATGATCTGATTCCCAAAAGGGCAAAATATAGTAGGAATAACACAGGAATATGAATGTACTCTGCTGAAATATCTACACCAGGAATAATAATACACTGTTACAAATGCCTCTGATAAAACTCTGCCATCCAGACATTCTGTGCACAGTACCATTCTACTGATTCAAAATCTGCAAAATCCCAAGTCTTTGGGATTTTAAGAGTTTGAGATCTTCATGTTAATTTAGATATGTTGCATTATCTTGGCATACAAAAAAAAAACCCCAAAAACCCCAAACAAACAAACAAAAAGACAAATACCAAAAACCCAAACAAACAAACAAAAACACACCAAACACCCCCCCATCCCCAAAACAAAAACAAAAACCAACCAAATAAAACAAAAAAAAACACGAAACAAGCTCATTTGTAGACACTATGCAAGAAGTTTAAAATACTTGGCAGAGGTAGCATGCACCAAACCAAAGATTTTCATTTTTAGAGAGATTAGAGAGAAAGAAACTGCCACAGTTATGGACGTCACTGCATTGCCAATTTGAATGAGTGTTTCCTATATTAGAGAATTAATGGGACTAAACAACAAGTAAATGGGAATATATATCCCTTCCATGCTTCAAAGGAACAGAACAGTATGATCCTGTTAGAAAATGCCTCAAGTCAACATTCTTGTGCTGCACCTTATCTGTGGTCAAAATGTGAATTTCATTTACCAGCAGTCCAGCAGTCTCTTCATTCCATTTGCATACTTTTCGTTCCATTTGCTTCAGGAAGAGAACCTGCCTGTCATGTCCTTGGAAGTGTTTATATTTTAAAAAAATGGAAATACCACAGTATGTTACACAAAACCTCCTTATTTCCTCTAGAAATGGAAAGACTCCTCCCTCTTGCTGTTTTGTTTAATGTTCAGAAGTTAATTGCATTAGAGAAGTTCTGCTTTATGCAATTCCATAATTGGGAGTGTAGAATTATCAGGTTCACTAATAATTTTCTCAAGAGTTATCTGTCAGCACCCATAACTCATAATAAAACCAATTATGTCACTTCTGGCATACCTTTCATGACTTTGGTGCCTGACAGAGTAAAAATCAACATGAGGTTATTTCATGGCTGGTCCTGGGTAAGTGGCTCCAGTGGCATCCCCTGTCAGGGGTCTGACATTCAAGCTCTCAGAGCTGCATGATCCCAGTCTTATGAGTATGCTGTGGTGAGCACACAGGGGACATAAAAGTATTTTAAAACTGGTTAATCACTGATTTGACTGGTTACCATGAAACACTGTGCTGAGTAACAGTGATGAAATTTATTAAAAAAATGGCACATACTTTTCTGAGTGTGCATTTCATCAAAAGGGAGTTTTATGTGACTTCTGATCAGGTGGGAAAATCCCTTTTCTGCCACACAGGCACACAGTCCTCCATTTTAATACCTGATATTATATACATTAATACATTGAAATTACAAGGTCTGTAAATCTCACTTCAGATACCACCAAGTTTTGTGCTGCATCACACTACTGAATGTTTCAGTTCTTTGCCACTAGGAAGCTTACAGATTTCTCTTTCTTTGAATTCTTCAGATCAGCATGGTTCTCACAGCAATCCACCCTAAATCCACATTTTCAGTGTCAAGATCTGAATATGAATTTTTCTGACAATTGTTTTGACAAATTAGATCTTCTAAGCACTCAGATTACAGATCCATCTATTTCACAGCTACATATCTCTCATTCATTTTTTTCTGCCACATTCAGCAATCTCCTCCTTTTCAAAGTGTCCATGAAATTAGGGTACCCATTGAGATCAGCGAGAACAAGGCACAGTTAGCTGATTATCTGTACTTACACCCAAACTCATGGAAAAAATTACATTGAAACTTTTACACTGTTACTTAGTTTCAACCCATATACAAGGACAAAACCTAAGAAACACTAAAATCCTATTTCCCTAATGGAGATGAAGGACTTCAACACAAGCTTTTCCATCAACCTGAGTGGCCATACAAGCAAAGCAGATTGTGAGTGATCTGCAGTGAAAAATAAGGATAAAAAGTTATAGTTTCAAATGTTTCCATGAACCATTTCTGAGACAAAAAGCCAATTAAAATTACCAAATGCTGAACTTACTATATTTGAATATTTAATTTCTCTTAATACAGAAAAACAGTTTTGTGTGAAAAGTCTATTGAAATTAAAAGACAAAATTTCTGAAGCAGGTATGACACCTGCTTTACTTGCAATTGCAGTGGGGTATATAAACAGTCTTTTGGCAGGTACTCACTGAGGAGCATTAACTTCTAGCTGAGGACTGGAAATTCTAACTACAAGATAATTTCTCACTAGTTTTGGTTTGGGTTTTTTGGTGGGTAACTTTTTGGTTTGCTTGTTTAATTGGTTTTGGTGTTCTTTCTTTGTTTGAGTTTTTGTTTGGGTTTTTTTGTTTGTTTTTTAAATGAGCAATTTATTATAAAACAAGAGTTTTATAATCTTGTAAAAAAATAACTTGGTCTCATCTACCACAATGAAAATATGGAGATTTCAGACTAAGGAACAGCATTAACAGTGCTTAGTTAACTAATTAAATTATAGCATTTCCCTTAAATGCTGAGGATGTCACTCCACTGCTGCATATACTATTCATCTTTATAAAGCTTCCTGTGGAAATCCAGTCATATCCTAGTGCAATCTCCATCAAGTTTTATCAAAGAAAATTATCAAGTTCAATGACACTATTTAAAATAATATGTAATTACTTAAACAGCATCAAAATAATTCAAGTCAAGTATCTAATACATATTTTTCTGCGTTGTTCAACATTATAGAGCAAATACTAAATTACAGATAATCCGGATTACACGTGGTTCATCACACACAATTTCAGTAAATCACAAATTAACTATGCAGCAAATAATCACACAACTATTTCCCTCAGACTCTGTACAGAGATTTGATGAATCTTTTCAGCCACTTCGCTATCGAGGATGGTTTAAAAACACTAATTCCATTAAAAGAGCTTCAGAGAAGACTCTTGTCAGGTGCTCCTTAAATATCACATTCTTACAGGCTTTAAAATCATGTCTAGGATTTTGTGCCTTTTTTAAAAAAATAACCAAGCAAACAGGTAATAATTTAAAACAAACAAACAAACAAACATAAAGAAACCCCACCACAACCCTAAGACCATTCAGTGTCTGTTTTGCCAGAGATGCTGAGCCACCTACATGTCACATATACACGTTGCTGATCTTTGTGAATTTACTTTTGTTGTGACCAGAAGAAATGGTTCAACAGCAGCTGCTTTTGCAAAAGAAGCAGAATTTGAATAAAGAAGGGAATCTGTGAGGCCTGCACCACTGTGGTTTATAGAAGTTGTTGGAAGTGTGTGAACCCATTAAGTTGGGCTCATTTGTAGCTGTGTCCCTTTGCTGAGCTGACAGAGGCAGCAGCACTTTGGAGCAAGGAGCAATTGTGAAATAATTAACACAGAGGGAGTATTCCACTGGAGCAGGGGAGGGGAGTCAGAACACATCAACTCTGGGAGCATCCCCTCTGTAGGAACTCTCCAGAATCATGGGACAGGTCCCCCTTCCTGCCATGGGAACACCCCAGTGACAGGGACAAAACCAAGACTTTGTGTGTCAAGGTGCCCTCAGAATGTCCTCCCCACTGAAAAAATCCACAGCAACAGATTTGCTATTTCCTGCCATCAGCTGGGGCTCAGTGCCCTGCTCTCAGGCCAGAAAGTTTAATGTGAAAAAGAAGCATTTGCATGTGGAACTGTTTTGATCACACAAGCTGACCAATGTAAAGAATATTCCTGACGTGGACCCCAGTGAAAACTCCACAATTTTTAACTATATTCAAAGGATTCACAGGAAAAAAACTGATTATATTTCAAAATTATTAGCAAATTCAAGAGGAAAGTAGGTATAAATGAGATCTCCATTTCTCTTACCTTTGCAATGGTCTCGTGCAGGGTGAAGGAGGGATCCAGCTCTTCAGTTTTTGTTGCATGTACAGGATAGAGAGCTTCAGAGAGAAAGTTGGAGTTCTGTGAGAAAGAAATAAGGGGCTTTTTAGGATTCCACCCTCATTTCCTCCTTCAACTGGTTATTGAATTTTGTTGATAAACTGACAAATCCTTCAAATATTTCTTAAAATTTGATGATTATGAAACTTATTTCACCGATCTCATAAACTGATTCCAAGCCCCCAGAAAAGGCAAAAACCCCCTGAGTCTTATGACTTTATTTCTGGAATGGCAGTTGTCTCTGTAATTATGCTTCCCAAAGCAGCTAAAAATTTTGCCTATAGGGAGAAAAAAAAGTATCCACACAGCTTTATTCTGAGCTAAGCAGCAATCAGACATTTTATTAACTACATTATGATTTAAGTCTTCAGAAGAAATGTAACCACAATAATCAAGGAATATACTCTTTTATCTTCTGCAGCCATCCTACTTGTCTATCCAGTAATACCATCTACATAATAAGGAATTTTTGTCAATTCCCTAAAATTACACACTTTAGGTTGACCACTCTTTTAACACCAGACAATCTAATACATTGTTTGTACAGAATGTTCATCTCTGCTTGTACTGTAAAAAACCAACACATTATTTGCATATTTGTTGTCACAAGGAAACAAAAAACCAATACCAAGGAGTTGACTGGAAAAAAAGGCAAAACATTATTAAAAAAACCTCTAAGCCTCAAAGGTGCCAAGATGCTTAAAACAGGAATTACATTACATTGCTGGTAAATCTGCTTGTTAATTTTTTCTATAAATTAATGCCTTCATGGTCAATATTCTATCAGTATTTCCTATCAGTATCATGCATTTCTAGGAGATTATTTCTGGCAGCAAACTCCCACCATTTTCTTAAATATATATTTTATATATATATATATATATATATATTTAGCACTGCATCATATAAATTTTTGTGTTTGGTGATGCATTTGTGTGCTGCATAACTTGTCACAGAAGCATCACAAAAATAAATGAAGTCATTTTTCCTTTCAGACTTTTTTTTTTTTTTTGTTTAGATCTCAGGGAAAAGATGCACAAAGTCATTTATCACAAAGATAAAATACATACTTCAGCATTAACTCATAACTATTCATCTTTGTTTCAAGTCTGCACACCAGCTGTGCCATTTGACTGGGGGGCTGCTGAGGAACACCCTCGTTCTGCTGTGGTGGTGGTGCTAATGCTGCTCAGCATCAGTCACATAAATGCAATCAATAACTTAGAGAGAGTTACATTATTTATATTCACTCTTGAGTATCTCACTGAGAGTCAGTGCAGGGAGTGACTACCAAATTAGATTTGCTACACGAGGTCAGATTATTGCTCCATCCGGACAAATATCCTCTTTTTTTGGAATCTAAAGTATGGTGCATCTGGAAAGCAGGGAGACACTGCTCACCTGGCTTCTCTCCCACTCCACTCCAGACCCCAGCTGGGCCAGGTAAAACAGCACCTCTGCCTTTGGAAGAACCCAACATACACAGGCAACCATCAGCAAACGAATCAGAACTACTTGGACACCACGAGTGACGAGTTGTTTTGCTCATGAAGGAATCGACACCCTGCTTGCAAAGATCTTGAAAAGGACTGCAGTTTGAAATAACTTGCCCACATCTGAAATCATCTTGCTGTGCACTTGTAAAAGCAAATGTTTAAAACAGCTGTGGCTGCTGTTTTGGTTTTTTTTGTAATCTCTTAAAGGACTACTCCATAAAGAACTGCTAGAAAAGCCAACTTTGTTCCTTTTGACTTCTGTTGTTTTTCAAGCACTGTGCTCACCAGAGAAAGCTGCAGGAGCTTCCCAACTAACAGAGGCCCACTCTTTATCCCAGGGAGCACAGGGCAGAGAGATGAGTCCAGGTGATGTTCCAAGAGCACTTCTCAGCATTTAACAGCAAGAGAAACACCTTCCAGGAGCTGGAAACTGAATGACACTTCTCTGTCGCTCTCTCACCAAGCTCACAACCAGTGAGCATCGTATTTTGGCTTTTTTTGAACAGCAAACTTCTAGTAAATGCACATCCAAAGAAAAACTTGCTAATCCAAGAACATTAAAACCAACTGTATTATTCCTTTCTGTTTTTCAGCCACAGCAGGAGCTACAGCTGCAGTTGCTGTCCTCGTTCTCTCCCACACTCACCTCCTAAACACAAATCATCACCTCTGCCCCAGCCAGGCATTAGAACCATCCCCACCTTCTGCAGAGGGCAGAGTCTTCACTGCATTGTGAATGTTCTGGAGGTGGCAACAAATGATAGAAAAACCTTTTCAAGGTCAGACCACTGTGAAACATCCTGAAATTTAGGAGGCCCAACTTCCAATTTCCACTTCCAACTGCTTTGAAAATTTTCTCCTTTGCTTTTCATGGCGTTCTGTTGATTTTTCTTTAAATTCATGGCTATCCGAATGGATTAAGAACATTTTCTCTTCTGATGTGAAGTTATGTTTTTACCAAACGAACTTTACAGTCTACAAAGGATCACCCCAATGATCTGCTTGAATTCCCAACGAAATTATTTGGAATCTCTATGAGCTCTTCAGAAGAGAAATGAACAAGTGTAACACGTATTTGGAAGTGAGTTTCCAAACCATCCCTTTGTCTCGTGTTCCTTTTGGAATGATCAGTTAACCTGGTCTTTTCAATACTCATTTAATGAAGCATTCTGTGAAATTAGAACGACATTGATGTTCCACTTTTCAAATAATGGGTCACTTCTGATTAAACTTCGATTGAACATTCAACTTTCAATCTTAAAACAAATTGCCTCCTTTTCTTTTTAATTTGAACCCAATTTCCTGCTGCCCTCGGGTCTTGTGACAGTAATTAATTGATTTATGAATCAATTAAATGGAGATCGAAAATGCAGGCAAAAATCTCTTAAAACCCCAAAGCTGGCTTACTCTTGCTTATTTATGATGGACATTGCACTAAAATTCACTTCTGATTTTCTACACTCATTTTTCTAACTTAACTTATCCTTCCTCAATAATTGAGTGAACAAAATGTTTCACCTTCTAAAGGTACTAAATTTGCCATCCCTTGTGGGCTGTCTTATAACATACCTTCAATTTATATGCCAACTTTCAACCAATGCATTTTAAATCACAAATAAAATCCCACAGCACTTCTGGTGCTTTAATGTAAAACAATAAATACCAAGACCGGCTTTAAAGATTTATTTTGCTGTCAGTAAATAAAAAAGTTTAAAAAAATCAAATTTTGCCACACATCGTCTTAAAATTGGAATTATTACTGTAAACACATATGATTTTTTTGTACTAGGCCAGGACAATGCTGAATCCACAAGAGATTCTGTTTTCCTGACTATTATTTGAGAAATAATATAATTATCAGTTAGAGAAATTGTGAACTTATGTACTCAAATTATGTAAGTAATAATTCCTTAATATGCTCTCATTCCACACCCAAACAGATTTTTCTTGCCTGCTGAATGTTCCCCAGCTTTTACAAGAAGAGCTCTTTCTGTTCTTAGCCTGGTGAATAATACACAAATACCTCCAGAATTAATTTTTTTTTGGAGGGAGAAGGGGGGGCTGAGGGGAGGCTTTTTTGTTGTTTGTTTGTTTTGAAAGTAACAGGCAGGGGAGGTTGCTCCAACCAGCAATAAAGATGCTCAATCTGAAAAAACAACCTTTAGACTTAAATTCTTTATCCAGTTTGACTTTACCCTTTTTAACACTTGTCAGAATTGTCCATACTCAGGCCAGCATTGCCCTTCAGCACTTCACAATATTCATGGCATGAATTTTATATTGCACAGGAGACAAAAGAAGGCACCAGGAAAGGTACAGAGAGGAAGCAAGTGAGAGCAGAAATCCTTCTGAAATTTGTACAGGTAGGCAAGAGGTATAAATGTGCTAATCTGACACTGCTAAAGCCTGCAAGGCAAATACACAAAAGAAGGATGGAAGCCAAGAGAAAAAAATTTATTTTCTTCATACAGATCAAAGAATAATGTCCAGAAAGTGAGAATTTAGGGGTTGCTTTTGCTGCATCAGGACTGACACTATGCTCTGTTATCTGTCCAATATAAATACCTGCCATGTGAGTTCCATGAGCTATTAACCTGTTTCAGCTTTTCTGCCTTTCTGTAGTACAACAGCACAAATGTAGAATTGCAGAAAACTGAGGGATACACACAAATGTGCAGTGTCTGGCCACTGAAACACAAAGTAGACACTGCACATCTTCAGAATCAGCCTGGCACAGGTTCAGCTGGAGGCTGAAGTCACACAAGGCACACTCTGAAGTTGTGCAGTGCCCAAAACTATTATCCAGAAACCCAGAGGCTTCACAACTGTATCAGGACTTGTCTGCATCTGGATTCAACACCAGTGCCAAAAAATTGTCATAGTGTGATGGAGAAAGCCCTGTCAGGAGAAAAAATAAAGAGAGAGCAGTAAGGAGAGCAAAAACTCCTCTGAAATCTGCACCAGAGGCTCTCACTAATTCCTTCTTCCATACTCCCTAAGTCAAGCAATTGGTGTCCTGGTAGAAAATACACAACTGAATTTCTTTGTGAAGGAGTTGTTTCACCTCACCTAGGCTAAAGTACCATCTCTTCCCCTTTTTTATACCACCTGGAAGGGTGATTGAACAAGAGGTTTGACTGTAAGAAGGATCAAAAAGAGGCTAATGGAAAAAGGATCTCATAGAATAAAATATGGCTTATCATCAGCTACTGGGATTACTTTTACTTTGGGAGGGTACTGCAGACTGAGGCAGATTTACTGAAAAAGTGGATTATGTAGAATAGAAGAGACTGAAGCCAAAGTGTGCTTCTCTAAAGTGTGGGTTAAACTGAATTGATGAAATAGTAACAGGCATATAGGATTTCTCACCAAGAAAGGCCCATAGGGCTGCAAATATATTGCAGAAGAGATTTCCTGCCTCTCCATCTCACTGGCAGGCTGGCCTCACCCTTCCTGGCAAATGCTCTAGACAGCTAATTAAATATCACCTCGCAAATCCACAAAGGATTATAAAGTGATGTGAAAGTTTGTTTCACTGATGCAAAAGACATAAAACAGGTCCTTTAAAATTATTTTTATAAAGCAAAGCTCTGCAATTGCCACAGCCTAACATGTCTTCACAGTGAGAATGTCCCTACTCTGGAAAATGGGCTTGTCAGAAGGAGTTTCTGATAAGAGTCTTTTCTTCTGTATTTTTACCATTTCAGTTTACTGAAGAACTTTTAGAAAAGAAACAAAAGCACATCTATTTTCCGTTTGAATATCTGGGTAAAGATGGGCAGTGACCTTGCAATGCCACCCAATGCTGGACAAAATGAGCAAGGCCTGCCAAACAAGACTTCACAGAATATAGGAGAGGCAGAATTGGAATCACTGCTGCACAAGTTATTTTATTATTCAACTCAACTGCAGCCAGAAAAACCCCAGCCAACAGTCATAAGGAAAAGAATATAAGCACATTTCTCTCATCTCTTTTAATTTAATGTTTTGTTCCTTATGTTAGTAAGTGAATTGAAATAATCACTGTAAAGCCATAAATTCACAGACTGCAGCACAAAGAAAACAACTTTTAGGATGTCAGGATCCTTGCCTGGCTTTATTCCTCTGCAGTTTTCCCTTGGTGCTTTTTACACTGAAAGCAGAATCAGCAATTCAGGTAGGGGTGGCCCAAGTCAGAAATCTGGAACCTGACAGAAGATCTTCCCAAAGTTTCAGAACTTAGAAATAGGAGGCTCAGTAAGATTCAGTACATCTCAGAGAGAACAGCTTTTCTTGGATGTGTTGTGTGAAGGGTGCAAGAACATTTTGTAACATCTTATGATCAATTGTGAGCATTCAAATTCTGCAGAAACGTGAAGTTCCAGGAAGATCATCACCCTAACGATGTGCTTCTGCTGGAAGTCATGAATCCCAGTAACAATGTATAACAGGGGTTTGCCTGAGATAAAAAGGAAGTTGGAGTATAGAGAGAACGCAGATCAAGCCACTATGGTTAATAGCTACGTTCTACTTTATTCAGCTAAGATGGCTACATTTATACAGTTCCATATAGTTTACAATTCACAGCAGCTCTCTATTGGTATACAGCAGAGAGAAGGACGACATCATACTTTGTTTTACTAACTCTTAAGGTGGCTATCACGTGCCCACTAACAAATCCATTCAGTGACCTTCACAACCCTATTATCTTTCCCCGACACCTTAACTGCTAATTTCTAACTGCGCCACACTTGGCTAAGAATTTCTAGCTGCGTCACAGGCTTCAAGGCCTTACAGGCCTTCATCTGAGGCCCAGGCTAGGTGATTCACTCACAGTCCAAATATTCACTATCTTCAAAAACTCTGCTACAACAATGTCTTTCACAATCAAATATTATCAATGCTTTTATTTCACTGATTCAATGCTTCCTATTTCCCACTTTTGTTTTTAGTGCTCAAAAAAAGAAAATTATTACACTGAATGAAGAGAGCTAATGTTAGACACTAGACAGATGTTGCGTAGGTGGGAGGCTCACCACCTTGCAGTACAAACAAAAATTGTGTTTTGCTAAGAATAATAATGTTTTCAAGACAATATTTATTTATCAGAAGCCTTATTAACCAGTTCTTCAATGTCCATGATAAGATATATATCAAATACTGCAAATTTTATCAGTGAGAATGCATCACTGACCCAAACCACAGCTCTTTGGTTGTCCAGTCATGTTGATTTTTTTCCTCCAAAAAGACAAAACTGAGTGGCACACTACCAATATCTATTGACACAAAATAAGTTTTGATACTTATTCCAGATATTCTACAAGAAGATTTTTTAGTTGGTCAGTTGAATTCAGCCACTCAGAAGGACAGTGGTAAAACACCATCATGAATGCAACAGGCCATTTAATTCTCCAGGAAGAGCAGAGAATTCAGTGACATCTGTCCTTAGATAATACACATTTTCAGTGAATAGATGCTTCAAACAGAAGCAATTAATTGGTGTCTAACCAAATTTTGCACATTTCCCATTGATCCTGTTAATTCCCAGGCTGTCTTTCTTCCACTGACTTCCAACAATCCTCAGTCAATTCCAAGACACAGAGAATCTGCAAGGACAGAGCTCACAGAAACAACATGTACTCATGCAGTGTGAACGAATGCTGAAGAAGCTCTGTGATTTTGATCCCATAGGCCAGTTTACATAGAGCTTTTTACCCTTCTGGATGCACTGTGTGATGTTTGGGACATCAAAGCACGAGGATTTGTGAGGCCAGACAGAAATTTTTGGAGCAGAGTAACGTATCCAAACTGATGAGGACGTCATCAGTTTCACTAGCATTAGTGCAATAACAAAGATGCTCTTCCATGAAATTAAGTAGCTAAATATTCATATTATTCAATAAAACAACTCAAGCAATCAATTGAACATCAAATACATTTTGTCTTGTAAAACACCGAGTCATTAACCTTAACAATTTCACCATGCTCTCACTACCAAATTCAACTTAATTAGCGTCCAAATGAACAGATGGACTAATGAATTAATGAATTATTGGTGAGCACTACACTAACCCCTGACTGACCTGAGAAATTAGAAAACACTCATTTATGCTAGAGACAGAAAAAACACATAAGTCAGGAAAAAATTAGTCTGAATAAAGAAAAGCACAGCTATTATAAAGACAGCATAATCCCTGAGTGAGAAAGGCAGCTGTGGTTTGGACCCACAGGTAGTCCCAAGGCAACTTGCTGGGGACTGCTGGAACTATTCCTTGTTACACACTGGCAGTTCACTGCTGGTCCACAAACACAAAAGAGACCTCTCCCTTCACCCTGACACAACCAACTCCCACTGCTACACCTTGCTGCCCACAAAGTTCACAGTTAATAAACTCTCTCAGCAGCAACTCCAACAGCATCAAACTCTCCAGAGGCAGCTCAGAAAAGGGAATCCTGGGTTCCCAAGCAACCGTCCTGAGGCTGATACACATTTGCTCCTTTGCAAAGACTTTCTGGTGTACTAAGCACACTGGTACTTTGATTCTTTCATACAGGCATGAAATATCTCCAGTAACTCCCCACGGGCAACTACCAGCTGTGTTATTTCCTTAAAAAATTTAAAATGTATCAGCAAGAACAGAGAAGCAAAACAGGGAATGAGGGGAGCCATGCAGAGCTGTATTTTGAGATGGAAAAGCCACCAAATCACAGATCATCACAGCAACACATTGTTATTATGCAAACTCCCTCCTAGTCTAGATGCAAGAGGAGAAACATGACTTCTGTTCAGGGTAAGAATCTCCCTGGAATTACACACTCAGACAACCAGTGCTAAATCCCTTCCAAGGCCATTCACATAAATGCCACAGGCCCTGAAGTTCTCTGCTGAGCAGCTAAGGCTGAATTCAGCACAGTCTTTGAATATGGTCCACCCCGATCCCTCCAAGAAAATGATGCTGTGATGCTTCTAAGGGAATTTCCTGATAAATATACTTGGCTCTGATGAATTAATTGGTACTGGGCGACACTTAATCAAGGAGGAGATAAATAATAATGTAAGATAAACGGCAGAACATTTACAAGAAGGGCCTGGTCAGCTGTAGATAATCCAGGCAGTCAGTTAGAAATCTCAAGACTATGTACATGGCTGTACTAACTCTTTCCTGGCTGGAAAGGGACTGGAGGACACACCAGAAGTAAAGTAGAAAATCATCTGGCTATGGAGCAACAATGAGATTAATGCTGTGACTCCAGATGGTGAGAAAACTGCATTAAGAATACAGACCTCCAGAACTGCAGAACATAAAAGTGGGTTGACTTTATGCACTGGAACTGTTTGAGCAGTGGTTACATTACTGATACAAAACAAGCTCTCAGTAAAGCAGGTCAGAATACTCAGGTTCGCTTTCAAGGTGCACACAGAGGTACAAGGTTGCATTTGTGGAGATGAAACTACACCACAGACTTTGTTTCTCTCCACAAAGTCATGTTGATTATACATATATAAATGCATTTAAAAACAAAATGTGTTTGGGGTTCAAACACCAGTTTTCTGTTCATTTTAGAACAGATACAAGGCAGATACACTGAAGAACTGCCTAAGCCCTCCCTTTACACCAACAGAAGCACATCAAAGAGACAAAAGCAGCTTGCAACATGAGAGTTATTTTTTTGTAAACTAGACCCTAAGTTCTTTCCATCAAGGACAGTTCCTTTGTTTCTTTCCTTGTAACAAAGAAATCTTGGAAAGCTTTGGAGTTCTTTTGAGAGAAGTGCATGATGTGTCAGTCTAAGCATGTAAATACTGAAATCAAGACACTGAGGTAAGTTTTCCCAAAGTGATAAAAAGGAAGAAAAGAGGGCAGGACAGGGTGGGAGGGAGGATGCAGAGGCTGATGTAAAAAAAAAACAAGTAAAAAGCCACATTCAGTGAAGAGTCAAGATTTAGTGCCCTGTGTTTTACACCAATGTGGGTGAAAATCACTTTTAAGGGCCCTAATGAAAGTTGAAAGTTACCTTCAGAAAGTTATGCATATTTCAACAGAAATAAAAATCATTATGCATTCTCTCTAAAGAGGATACAATCTCAAACTGTCAAAATTCTAAACTCTTCTACATATATTACATACAAATGCCTTCTATAAAGAAACCTCTTTTCATTTTTCTTCTAAATTAGCTTAGTGGTCCATGGTATTACACTACCTTGGTCTAGCCTGTGAATAATGTGACAGGTAATTTTTATACTTCTTGCCTGTACTTGAGTGAAGATACGGAAAACAACTTTTATGATCTAGGTGTAAAAGTAAATGTTCTGTGAGTCCTGCACAGCCAAACGTGGACATCTTCTAGGAAACGTTTCATGATGATTATGTGTCCATCAATAAATAACAACAACAAAACAAAAAAAAAAAAAAGAGGAAGTTGTTAATTTATTTTTTTAAATAATGTGCATGTGCAGGTTTTTTTCCCAAACAAAGTGATAATGCTAATGTTGATGTAACCTGCCATATTATCACAGATTCTGTGTTATCAGACAGAAATCATTCTGTAACAGGAGGCAGTGAGAAGGATGAATAATATGCAGATAACATGGGAAATCATCCAACTATAATTTTAAAAAATGGATTCCTCGTGAAACTGTTGTCTGCAATGACACAGAAATGGCTGGTAACATTCAATTAATTTCCATCTTGAAAAAAGCTCAAAATACACCTGTACCAGCTCAAGTTTGCAAGTGATGGAGCTCAAAATGCTGAACAGTTCAACGATGTTTGAATTACAATGCTGAAGAAACAATCAAATCTCTGACTGAAACCATGCAAAACCCAGTTTATATTTTCTGTACTACCCAAACATTAGGCAGCCACAGCAAGGCTATTTTTCCCAGTCTCTGTGATTACTTGTGCTCCAGCACTTCAGCAGCTATGCTATAAACTGTGCTAGGAAAGAAGTCATCAAAACAAATTAACTTGTAACTAAGGGGTTGGACCTTTTCCCTTCAGGCAAGAAGCCCAGTACTACCCAAAGAGAGATCTTTAAAAAACTACTTTTCCCTGTCCCCTTTCATGAAAGACAAAAGGCCACCAGAATGTTGTCTGGCAGAGAAAACCACATTTTAAGGTGCTCCATCAAGAGGAAAATTAAACACAGAAAATTACAGAGATGATGCTCATACAAAAAGAAAAACAATGCAAATCTTAAGGAAGTAACAGAGAGAAGTATGAGAAATGAAGTGAGCTATAAGCGATAGGGCAGTGTTTTCTATTACACAGGCACACAATCCACATATAACCCTTCAAAAATGAGAACTATCATGAATCCAAACAGAAACTGAGTGCAAATCCTTGAGATCACACACCAACACACCCAGTGTTTTCAGAGTTATTCCTAATTTACAATCAGGTAACCAAGAGCTGATCTTCAGTCATGTAAATAAGATTATTTTCTTTACAAAATTAAAACTGCACAGGTGAGGAATTTCTCTCTAAGACACCAGCAGAGTTGTGATGAACAGGCACTTTGGTCTGTTTACATGCATGTATTTTCTATCATTATGGAGGACGTGTATGGATTCTACCTGTTACACCATTTCTGGGTTTAAAAATACACTGTTATACAAACAGGACTAATACTTTCAAGAGCAGAGAAACAGTCCACACATGAGGAAAAAAATCAGAATGTACTCACCTGTTCCATGTTATTATTTCTGATGTACCAATGCTCATACAATTGAGTTATTTGACTCATATCCAGCTTTTATGCAGTACAGAGAGTGACTAAGACAAATCTTTGATTTAACAGCTTTTAGTTTATGCTACTCTTCCTTGTTGCTGTAAAGCTAAGTGAATATGTTTCTAACACTATTCTCTGCTGAGGTGAGGACTAATAGACTAATCATGGCTTTCAGTAGCAGAGAAACTGTTTTAAAACCAACATTAAGGTTTCTCTCTGGAGACTCTACAGTCACCTGGATGCACACTAATCATTATCTTCAATAGCATAAGTCCTCCTGAAAGCAAAATAATCAGCAATATTAGGAAAATCTGATCAGCTTGTCACCCAATACATTACAAATCAGGATTTGACCCTCATGTGGAGAAAAAAGCCAGTGCACCAAGGTAAGGAGGAGGAGAAGAAGAAAAAGTTGCTTTCTTCACCAACTGCAAGATATTGGGCCAATGTGATGTTTTTTTCTAACTTGAGAAATTCTTCCAAGTTTACTTACTTTGAGACTAAAATTCTGCATGTTTTCTGCTTTATTTCTGCTGAATAAATGAGCTTCATTTCACCCAGTGCACTTTTACAGCAGTGGCTGAATTCTCAGGATGCACTTTACTGGCTCCCAGACCCAACCATTTGCCAGGCAGATTTAACCTCCCCGAGGCTGTGGTTTCACTGTATTACGTAATTCCAAGCCAGACAGTTTTACTTACTCCTCTGGCCTGAATGTTTCCTCTTACAACTTTTATTTCCTCGTATTTACTCTTCAGGTTGCTGTCAATGAAAGGCTTTTTATAACCTCCCCTCTGTGGACTGGCATCGCTCTGGCTGTGTAAGAAATGCATTTCTAAAGCTGACCTGCAGCTGCTGCTCTGGAGGAAAGAATACAAGCACAGGTCTTGGGCTTTTTAACTCTAAACCAGTTTTTCTCAGCCGTGGAACAGCATCAGTTTTACCTGACACTGCATGTTGCTGGCTGACAGGTGGGTAAAATGAAACAAGTGATGCACATTCCAAAGGAAGAGTGATTCCTGAGCAGGTCACAGCAGTGAAAGGGAGAGAAGAGGAAACCGACCTGGCAAAATGATAGCCTACAAAAGCACATCAAAACAGTCCATTTCTGAACCTGTTTGCCCAAATCTTGTTTTGCAATGAAGCTGACAGAGCTGAGGCATAGCTAAAAAAGCTGGATGCAAACACACAAGCAAAAATCCCTCCCTGCAAACCAACAGATTTTTATCAGCCCCTAACCTGCCTAACAGAAATGCCTACAGTGTTTATTGATATGGCTGTCAACACAGAGTAATTTGTCTGCCTTATAGTATCTGTCAATAAAGAGAATCCACAATAAACAATTGCAATAAACAGTAAAAGATAAACAGATTGCTTCTTTGATAGAACATAGGCAAGACAAGGAGCTTATCTTCTGGAGGACTGTTAACAACCTGTACAATAAATAACAAAGATATGGCAAATAATCCAAATTTAATCATTCTGTGTAACTTCATTTTTAGGGAAAAATTCCATCCTCTTGCCAAGAGAAATTTACACATTTTGCCAAGCAGATTTATTTCTCACATAAAACAGATCTCATGGGGTCAAGGTCTCCTACAGTCTGAGAAGTGCAGTATGTCTACTCCAAGACTGCAGATTACATTTACCAAGTTTATTTCTAGGAAATTATTTTTCAAGAAGGACAAAAGCTGAATTTACAACAAAGAACCAAATTTAGAGTGTCATGTTTAAGCAAATGTAGAAATATTGTCTTTTACGATGTTAATTAAATTGATGAGTCATTCTGAGACACAAAAATGCACATTTACAAGGTTAACTGAACATGAAGAATAACTTTGGATTAAAGTAGACAATAGCCAAGGGAACCTTCAGTGTTTATGTTGTAAATGTTGCTGGGAAATACTATTTTGATATACTGAACTTTGCAGATTCGTTCTCATGCTCTATAGATTGTAAATGCACAGATCTTGAATGAAAACTATGTGTAAAAGCTGCTAAGTGACAACAAAATTTCCTCTGGACCACAAGCCTTCCATAAACATTGCACTCACACATCTTCTGCCTTCACATTTTCCTTACAGCCTTTTACCTTGTGTTTAATCTGAAACAGAAAACTTTGCCTGATAGGTGCCATGATGTTTAGAAACAGAAGTCTCCTTATTTATATAAATTCTTGACTTAATCTATTTTAATCTACACGACACGACAGCAACACTCCCTATCTGGCACATCCCTGCTTTGTTTTGAGTATGTGGAAGAAAAGCATTAGCCTGTAGTGTCAGGAAACATTCCAGCTCAAACCCAGCCTTCAGCTTTGCTCCTCAGCTTGGAAAGATGTGTACATGGGAGATGAGCACAGTGAAGAGAGTAAGAAGAGAAATGAGGACAATATGAAGTCAGTGAATCATTACATTTGCATGAAAAGACACACCTCTTCTCCTGCCAATTGTGTCTTGAAATAGCTAATGCCAGGCTTCCTGATCCTCAGCTCACCAACTGAGGGTGAGTTTGAGATGTTCAGCTGCAAATAACCTACAGTACTGAAGGTGAAGGAAGGACAAACCCTCCTATCAATTTATTTCTGTCCAATTCCAACATGAACTCCAAACAGCATAAAATGCCTCTTCCTTCCACCTGGCTTGCAGAGGATGATGGACTGAAAAGAAAGGTGGTGTCTGGAAGACTCCAATCAAACATACAGATCTTTACCAGCAATGTTTATCCTAGAGAGTCTTATTTTTCTCATGGTATGAAAATGCATACAGAGTTCATTTTGAAGATTGTCACATCCTACTGTGCAGTAAAAAAACACACATCAATACCTGATTTCTCTATGTTGAAAACAGTCTGAAAAGTTGGGTTAGATAATATGTAGCCTATAAAACTATCAGCAATATTAACATTTTAAACATAACATCCTTCAATGTATATCTGTGTCTTTGAATACCATATCCCTACAAAACCAGTCACTTTGAAGCTTTGTGGTAATCCTCTGAAGACCTAAAAAAAATGCACTTAGAGGAGATAAATTTCCACTACAACAGGTTATAACCTGAGAAAACATAATTCTATCTTCCTTCCTGCTATTTTCACTTTTAGTCATAGCTACCTCTGATGCTTTGATGTCCTCATAGGAAAACTGCGTGGCAGGTACTCCCAGGTGGTTGATGAAATAATCTGAATCTCCCTGTATCTGCACAGAACTCACATTGGATCCTGGACATCCAGCCTTTTCCACACAGTTCAAGCTCTGGCTCTGAAAAAAAAACAAACACAAATCAAAGCTCTACTTAATTATTTGCAGTCAGACTCTTGGAGAGTTGTAGCAGTATCTCATTTAAACAGCATTCTTTGGGTTGAAGCATCTTCAACAGGGCAGAGAGTGAAGTTTTGCTGCAACATGACTGAGTCTTTAAGAGAACAAGGAAATTCTTATCTAACTGAGATACAGGAGAGGCAAGAGAAGAATTACGGCACATGGAATGTCTCTTGCTGGCCAGAAGATTAGAAGGCATCATGGTGCCTTTTGGAAGAATTTGAGATCTTTAATGGCTCCTAAGGAATCAGTTTTTTATTCAATTAACAGCATGCTCTGCCACAACAAAGAAGCTGAATGAAATTATCATATTCAATCCATGATATGTCTGTGAAATGCTGGTAATTTAAAGAATTTCCCACAATTGCAAAGTAGAGCTTAAGAAAAAAGCAGAATTAAAAGGCTAAAGATACCTAATACACATCTTCTGTGTAAGTAACACACATTTCCTGTGTAGGTTTCTTAAAACAATTCTAGTCAGTGAAATCTTTGTATTTCTTTCACGTAAGTATTTAATGGTGAAATCTTAGCAACAGAACTGTAATAAATATGGAAACTGGAAATCAAGCCCAGACTGAGTGCTACATACTTGTGTAGCTTTTAAATCTATCAGGTAATTAAACATTTAATAAACAGTAGGCGTGAAGGCTTTCAACATCTATTACAGCAAATAAGCTACTTAGGTTTCTTTTCAAGAATATTAGGAAGTTGAAGTACTGGAGATTATTTGCATTTAGCTAACAGTTTATATAGTATAACATAACTTCCTCACCTCTACCTACAAAATTACAGGCTTTCTAAAAGAATAGCCTAAGATTGGCTCTACTTTAACACGAAAATACAGCAAATTCTGTGCATTAAAGTCACCGAGGTTATCAGGGAAATGTTAGACAGAGACAAATCTTGGTATTTTCCCATTTCAAAATTAGCATAATTATTGCTTCACAGTTTCATTTCAGTGCTATGAAGAATGCAACTGCATATTACACAGTTTAAATAAAGGCTGCAGAGTCTCACAGAAAACTGTTTTAAAATACCTTCAAGAAATAGCTTCCATTTCATAAGTAATTTTGAAAGTGGTTGTATTACTCCTTTTTTTTTTTTTTTATCTGTTAAGCATTTCTGCTCCTGCCATTCTTACACACATTCACAGTCGTTCAAGGTCTGTCCAAAAAGTTCTAACGAAAATTGCTGAAACCCAAACAAATAAACTGGAAAAGGTGTTTTTAATAACCACACTTGTATCTCCTACAGTCTCTCCCACTCAAACCCACTGCATAGCACACATCAAGGCAAAAAAAAACATATTTATGATTTTATGCATGTATCTGTGTACAAGATCCACTGCTCCTTCCAGGAATCATAAGGCTTTTAAGTATCACCCAGTGTTCTACACTGCAGAACAGATCAAACTCTCCTCATTTTATTCTGGCCACCACAGTGGGCCAAGTTTCATAAATGATGAGTAGCCTGTTCTTCCTTTAATGTTTAAAGGCTCACTGAATGATGTGAAATTGTGATATACAGCTTTTGACAGTTAATTCTGAATATCCACCAACCCCCATTTCTACCAGCCTACCAGGAGCTGAAGAGAAGTCTTCCTACAGCAACCATGAAATTTAGTTTTTCTTATGCATGAAAGTTTATGTATGAAATGTTTACAGCTTTGGTTAAGAGAACTATAAAATATGGTGGTATTGAGGTTTTTATCACCATCCTTGACGGTATAGGATTAATATTTTTATGACAGCAATGTTCAATTCAATAGTACAGCATTTTAAGAGTTTAACTGCTTTATTCCACTTGCACTGTTCTGACACACGAGCCCAACAATAAATATTTAACCCAGCAACAATATAGGAAAATGCTTTACATGCAAGATGCTGTGCTCCTCCAATCCATTTTTATTGTTATGCAGACTCCACAACACCAGCATTCCTCAACTCCTTGGTAACAACTGCAAAGTTCATACAGTGTGTTTTGCATTCATTAAACAAATGAAATGTCTCCCCAGACTAATGGACTTAAATGTTCTACAATTAATAAAACTAATAAAATTAATCGCAAAAAAAAAAATCGTTAAAAATGTACCTAGATTAAACAATTAGCAACACACAGCTAAGTTGTAGAGTAGCCAAACTACATTTCTTCAGGGGGTTAACCTTACAGGACAAACACAGGCTGGCTGTATTCAGAGCACTCAGCTGCTCAGGCTGGGCTGCTCTGTGTCAGTCAAGCCCTTCCTTCAGACTGGAGGCAAACCAAGCCCCTGGTGAGCCAGGAACCAAGCAGTGCTTCCTGTCACTGCAAGGATTCACACTCTATTCATAATCAAATAATTTAATTTCTCTGGAGCTCATTTTGGGCTTTAGCACCACCTTACAGGTTTATGTTACAAATTGAGAAAATTAAGAGTACCATATGGCCACGTACATGCTTAATTTGAGTTAATGTCCTAAAAAAGCCCTGACACATCTGAAGCATAATCAGGTGGGACTCAAGTGGGACATTGCAGATTTTATTAGTAAGTTCTGGTTACTACTTCTCTTTGCTTGACTCCAGCTTAACTTAAAACATGACCACCTTTTGAAAATGGATTAAAACATCTAAGGAGCTTTCAACGGGGCAAGTAAAAAATGAACAGTTATTCTTACAGCATGTCAGTGATCCCAGCTTCAGAACTACAACAAGGAAGCTTATTCTTCATGAATAATCCATCAATCTCTATTTCTGAGCTGAATCACCACCTGTGTCAGGGACTGGTGCAATTAAGGACCTGAGGTATAGGAGACTATCTAGATGAAGTGAAATTGTCTAAAGAAAGAGCAGAACTTATTTAATTCCTCAGAGAACTTGTAAAAATGCAGAAAGCAAGAGATTAACATCTTTATTACTGTAAATATGTAAATTAACAGCAACAGGTAGTAAAGGCCAGAGAAGCTGCACAGCAAAGGACTCACAGGTCTGTGCCTCTCATCTATAAACACCTGCTACACTCTGGCAAACAGATCATTAGAGGCAGAAGGCTTGTTGGTTCTTAAAAAATATTAATAGATGACTGCCAAAGGCTATTAAAAAAATAAACCCATGGAGTTCCTAGGAATAGCATTAATTCTATGGCAAGCATACTTCTCTGTTTTCTCCCAGCTGACTATCAGGTTTGGCTATAAACATTTGGTTCTGCTCTTTTTGATTGATTATACATATTGCTATTAGAGCAATGCAGCTCTTCACGAAATTATTAGGGAGATTTAATATGGCATTTTGCCCTATAGACCTCAAAGTACTTTTCAAACCAGCTAAAGGCAAACAAAGTGCATAACATTTTATTTCTGTCTTGCCCAATATCACAGAGCAAAACAACTACATCAAAATGCATAGCATTTCCCCAATTTTGAGCCTTATTAAACTGACATGATTCAAGTATGTGCATAAAAATAATTCTACATTATATTCACTCATTCTTTCTCTGTCTAAGAAAAGAAAATCTAAATGTGCTGGTGTTAATTAATATGCTATAGAGGGAGAGTAGTTGTGGTTTAAATAGCCTGAATGTTACACACCACTGATGTGATGTATTTGCCTATTTATACAATGCAATCATTTGATTACCTGATTAAAACGACACCAAGAAATCTTATGAGGTAGAGTGACTAACTTGCTGCATTTAATTAATGTTATATTAAGACTGAAGTAATTAATTAAAAATGAATAAAATGTTGGTTCCTTAGTTTCTTAGCAATTTTTCCTTCCCGCTTATACATATTTTCATTTAAACATGTATGAAGCCTTGCTGAAATTATCCAAAATCTTAACATTATTTAATGACCTTTAAGGGCAACATGAAGACTCTGGTGAAATTCTGTACCACTGCAAAATCAGTCTCAGAAACGAGAAATTTGAATCTCAGAAACTGCCCCTAGTTTGGGTTCTTTGGGACCAGCACAGGAGAAGTGAGACATGCTCCTTGCACACACACACACACATATTCCACTGAGAGGAACCTGTCAGCAGGGAAAAACAACTCCCCCAAGAACTGTGTGTACAGAAAGTCATCAGGGACAAGGAATTCAGCTTCATCTGAATCCCTCTGATACCCATGGGCAGTGCAGGTGATTCTCAGAGAGATCACTACAACCCCAGGGATCACCATCAGACATTTCCAATTTCCCCCGCACCAAAGAACTCTGTGTTTTCATACACAAAAGCAGCACACCTGGAAATTCCAAGAGTGAACAGTTTTTTAGGCTGTGCAGGAAGGTAGAACTGCATTTTCACAAGACAAAACTCTGCCTTTTAGATAAATCTCAAGGCTTTAAAATAATTGTTCTTTCAAAAAGCCTGCAGGTGTTCTGCATGACAGAGAAGGCCTTTTTCACCCAGAGGGGAAGAAGAAACTGAAAATGGTGACAAACACAATACTTTCAAAAGGTCAGGTGAACCAAGATTAGCCAAGTCCCTGTTTTGATATTGTATTCAAACTTCTACTGAACCAAGGAAAAGACAGTTTACCTAAGCAACACAAGCTGCCAAAAATAAAACTACAATTCTACCTTTCAAAGCAATTTCTGCATTTCAATGGTGACTTCCTAAAAAAAATGGGAAATTACAATACCAGTGGTTATTGTAGCATGGAAAAACAGCTATGCTTGGAACAAAATATTTAAATATATTGTTATAAGTTGCACTACTTTGCAAAGTGGAGTTATTTTTTATTTTGTTTACAGCTAGAAAGCATGAGACAAACTTAATCCTGTAATTCTTGTTCAAGACTTTAGTTTCTGTTAAGCAGTATTTGCATACTTTTAAATATTTGCCTTATTTTTTTAAAAAACATGACCATCACTGTAAAGTCTTTATAATAAATGGTACCTCATAGGACTAAATCACATTTTAGATGCAAAATTTACATCAAACTGCTAGAAAATACAAAGGCAGGGTAGTAAAAAATTATATAGTGCAAATTTAATTTTCTGCCCTGCACTTTTTCTACATTTAACTTTATCTACTGACAGTCTTTCTCTGATTCCTGATGCCTGTTACATGATTCAGAATTACATTTATCCTTCCTATAACAAAATTGAAGTCCCATGCCTCATTGAGTCAGATGTACCTGTAGCCAACATTCAGTACAAACTGCTAGGAATTTTAATGGCTTTTTTTAAGGAAGGTAAAAATCAAGCAAGTATGTTCCCATTTGATAAGAGAATTTCAGAGCAATCAAATATTTAAAGCTAAAATTACGTAGCATGAATTATATAAGTGCCAAGACTGCAATGGGAATGCCATCAGCAGTTCCAGGCATCTCACTACCTTAAAAATATAGTTATAAAAATTACAAAAAAAAAACCAAAAAAAACAAAACAAACTGAGAAACTGTTGCACACACCTTTGGTAGCTGTGTTTCCCTAAAATCTGCCCTTACCCCAGAAAATACTGCATTAAAACTTCTTTCATAACTTTTTCATCAGCACAGGAAAAGGCAAATTCTCCAACACTTTGGGTAAAGTGACTTAAAACACTGAACTTCCACAACCACAGGCTCAGCCTCACTATTCAGTGAGTTACATTTATTGATGGTAAATTTCAGGAAACTGCTTAAAATTGTATTTATTCCATTGTATTCCATTACAATGGACAACCCAGAAAATACTATATTAAGAGGGACCCTGTCTCCACATCCAACACTCAAAACTCTGAATGCTTTTTTCTTTTAGAGCTTATGCTTTTTCATCTAGTTTTAAGTATGAATTATTTTTGAGCATGCAATGGTTGCATTTGTAATTGAAGGATGGAGTCAATCTCTTTTTTGATAAAGTGAAAAGTAGAACTCTCCTGGACTTAATGGTGCTCAAGCTTTTTCTTGCTGTTATTCAGTAGCAGAACACTGGTCAGTGTTACTAGTCACACATAAACTGAGAAACTGTGAAACCTAGGTTTAATAAAATGCAAATTACTTGGGTCTAGTATAAAACACTAATAACCTGGGGCTTGATAAGAACTGCATGACTTCCCCAAATGTTTTGTGCAGTTGTTTGCTGCTAATATATATAAAAGCACTGCTTAAGTGGGCAAAAGGATTTGACAATAAGGCCTCATTTTCAAAAGGTTGGTATTTTGTACTCCAAACCATGGCCTGTAAATCATTTTAAATGCCTGAAGGCATTCTCATTCTGTAATATGTAGAGTCAGAAAGAATCCATTTTGGTGTAGTCTAACTTTGTGATGATCAGGTTCTGCCGTGCTACTCATTTTTGGGACTCATCATTCAAACCCTCCAAATGGATATTAAATAATTCATGCCAGTGAGATTACAGCCTTGCTTCTCCATACCCCACAGGAGAAAAAAGAAGAAAGATGTTACTTATCACTCTGAAGGGGACAAATATGTACACTCACTATTCTTTGAAGAGTTGTATTTCAGGATCTCCTAAGTATCCCAAACAGGTCAGTCAGGGGAGGTTGGATGAATATGCAGCATCATCCTGCTCACTGGTCTCAAACACATCAGCACAAAGAGAATAAACTGGGAGGGAAAGCTTCCACAACACACTTTCCAGTAAAAGGGCATTAAGGCTCACCTGGTAAAGCAAACCATGAAAGTGAATTTATGGGGTTTTTAATGACAACACACACCTGCAGGAGCCATGGCTCTCATTTAGGGAACCAAATGGCTCAAACTACTCCAGAACTCCAGCCGCCTTCTGGAAAACAAAACAAACTCAAACCACACCTCACACAGAGCAAAATCTGTGCTTGTATGGCAGCAGAGTGTTAGAAACTAGGCCCACAGTTGGGTGTAACATGGGTACTACAGTCTGTAACTACTCTGATTTACATTTCCCTAGCCATCAGCATTCCTGTGTCACTCTTTCTGAGCTACACAGAACTCAGGATCTGTGGAACTTTCTACCAGAAATGTTTGCCAGCACTCCTTCCCAAACATCACTTGCCAACGTGCACATCAGCTCAGCAGACATCCTCATGAGTTTCACTAGGAAAATCCACGTGTTTCACTAGGAAAAAATACAGGAAAATCATTGATCCTTACCCTACAAGTGAATGTATTGCATGCCTCATATCCCCTGCTCCTCCACACCCATTCCCAATATCCAATACTTTATCAGCTCTTTTAAGGGGTCTCAGAATCCTATGGAATCATCCTGCACACCTCTAACAATGCACACAGAGGTAGGAGAGACCCCAACACCACATTATCCAGGTAAGAGGGGACACACATATACACAACCATGGTATAGCCAGTGCAACAGTCATGTTTTTTTAAACTGGGGGAGAAATTTGCCATCAAAATCTCTGACTTTAGTACTGTAATCAAAGACTGAATTTCAGTTGTAATAGACACAAACGAAGAAACTTTTTTATGGCACAGAACACTGAAAATCAGTAATTATTTGGAAGAACTCTCCTGACACATTGGTAAACTATGGCAAATCTTCCCTCATGGCACCAGCCTGGAAGAAGCCCAAAGAAATTTACTGCTCACAAAGCTTTACCTTGCCCTGAAACCTGCTTCTGACACTGAAACTTCTTAATAGCAACTATGCATGAACAAATCACCCCCTTCAAGCCACACACAAAACCTATTTTTCAGTCTTTGAAATGGAAAGTGACTCCCACCACTCCATACAGACCATGAAGGTCAATAAACCACCATCATATTTTTCATATAAAAACCCTCTTCTGGACTTCAACGGGAATTGAGCAAATAGTATAATAACAGCATTTGCACTTAAGATATCAAGTATCTGCAGAAATTGAATTTTTCAGGAAGATAATCACAAAGCAGATATATTAAAGTGTGTCAGCACCACAAATGCAGGTCTCCAGGCTCCACTGCAAGATAAATTAAATCATCCAAAAGATGTCAAATGATTTTATTTTTACAGCAGTGAGGTACCATAATACTCTTTTCCTGACTGGATTCTTCCAACTTTTATCTACTTAAACCACAAGAAAGCATCCTTGGTATTGCCTCTGTACAGGAAAACAATAGTAGTGAGGAAAGGAGAAGATAAAAACCTAGAGGAGGGAAAGCCACACGGTCGAATGGCTTTTTCTGTCTGGTTTCCATAGAAGTTCACTTGAACTTGGTTTCAAGAACTAGGAAATATGAGGGCTACTCAACTACTTGAATAAAATATGTTTTTAACCAGGATCTGGCTTAACATTCTGTTCCAACATGAATCTGATCTAGTCCAAGGAACCTTGAAAAGATTTTCCACAAAACACACAGTAGGCAGCTGTTACCCAGAAGTCATCATACATCTAAATGATGTGTTTCTTTGTGCTCTGAAAATCAAGATTATTATTTGAGATAGTTCTAAACACTAAGTACAGCATTGAATGGGGATATTGTAATTTCTATGTACTGTCAAGCACCAGAAAACTAAAAAAAACATTTAAACTTTGTTAAGAAAATGGGGAGTTTTAATTATAAGGTTTCAGGGATATGTCACTGCTTTTTTACAGTTAGCAAGCAAATCGCAGGAAGGATAATGCATTTTATTTCAGAACTGATTAGCAGAGTTCTACAATACAGACAACTGATAGCTCCTAATTACTGCACAATATAATCTAAGAAAAATACCTATAATTATATTTCAGGTTTCATCCTCCAAGTTCCGATCTTTAAAAGTTAATTTTGAGGCAATAAAATTGAACTTTCTGAAACAATACACACACAGTCTGTAAGGGAGAAATGTTTGCCCTGCACAAATTGGGAAAACAAATTGACAAATCCAGTAAAGTGCATTCTAAAGCTATTTACTCTGGCAAGGAAGACTAATGAATGCTACATATATAAATATATATTTCTGACAATACTAAATAATACAGCATCTACATGAATTTTCAAAGGTGTGGATTCTAGTCAGCAGTGTGGAAAAAATTTCCTTCACAACCCAATATATTTTAATGGACTAAAGCTATTGAATCCCATAAACATGAGCTCGTTTTTTCCTCAATATTAAATCTTTCTCTGTGCACTCCACCTGCCACAGTTTGTATCTCTGGCCTCACTGCTATAATTGTATATGCAAATAATTGTATGGCTAGGAATAGTTCTAAGCTCACAAGTTTTATTAATAGATACAAAATCAAATGTGCATTTGCACAAACAGACAGACAGATATTTTCAAATTATAAACAGCCTGGAAGCTCCAGAATATGATTTTCATTGCCCTGGTTGTTTCATTGTGCATGGTTGGTATTTATATAAGAAATCACATGTAAGGACTCAGATGAATTTAGTAACATCCTTTCTGCTACAATTGAGAGGTGTGGGACTGAAGATGAATATAACATTTATATTGTCTACTTTATCCTTTTCTTTAAAAAAAGGTGAATATTCTTATACTGAGATCAGTTGTTTTCATGTGAGTGGCAATTTTCTATCCAATAAATAATGAAGGTGTTGACTAGCACTGAATTTAGTGCTTCTGTCTGAAAAATGTTGGTAGAAAAAGCTCCACTCTAAGCTGGTTCTCCATTGACATGTAACACCTCTGGAAATTTATCAGTCAGTTTGTGTAAAGGAGAAATCCATCATTAATAACTATCCTAAACCACTGTTTTTATAGTGATTTCCAGAGTATCAGTAAAGATGTTACATAAAAGTCTGTGCTGCTATCTTTACAAAATAAACATGGAATTCCTTCAAAAGATTAAAAATTATTTTCACGACACAGAAATGTGTCATTATGTCAAATGTCTGGCATTAATTACCCTCCTTCTAAATCCCATTTAAATCAATTATCACTTCATTTTATCTGGAGTTATTATCAATATTAATCAATCTACAGTTACAGAGGTCATTGCAATTCTCCTCTGTAAAGTTGATTCAATGTTATCTCTCTTTTAGCTTCTGGAACACCCTTGGCCAGCCACATTTCAGAGACCACAGCTCATTTTAGCTCAGATACCCTGGATATCACTTTGGATACCCTGGGCTCTGTTGCCTTATGGCACCTTGAAATTTTACAGCACAATTAATTCAAGATTCTTCATTTTCCTGACAGGATCCCATAGCTCTTTAATAACTTTCAATCACAGATTTTGTGCACACTTAAAAATTTAATATTTTTCGTAGCAAGACAGAGCAAATTACCTAAATTGTCTTCTCCCATTTTTGTGATTTCCTGTTAGTTAATCTGAAAAATGTCAGTCATATGGTAAAAACTAATCCAAAATCCACTTCCCTTGCTTGTCTGAGACACATCAGTTAATTTAAAACACCAAATTTCATATTAACTTTGAGGAAGATGTATCAGTTCTCTGAAGCTGATATTCAGTACACGAAGTGTGTAATTTTCTTTTGTATATAATGATAGATTTTGTTCAAAAGGTAAAGGTGACTGCAAAGAAGAATAAAGATCACCCATGGAAGAAAGGGAAAACAAACATTGCTCTTTAACTGTGGTGGCTTCAATAAATGACAAAAATAGTTCCAAATTATTGTGCTAGAAGCACCATGATAGAAGTCAAGCACAGATCATCATCTGAGTAAGTTTTATAATCTTGTAGACTGGAAGCTGAAACACATCAGAGAAACTTATTTTTGCAGTAGAGTGAGGCACTGGATCAAATGATTGCTTGAAGCCCTTGTAAGTTTGGTTCTTCTGTCATCAAAGGTGCTTTACACATTCATTTGGATGCACATTCTACCTCATCACACCTCCTATTTGGCATCTGTGAAATAAAATTCTCAATTCCTTTATTAAAAAAAGAAAAAAAAAAAGAAAAAAAAAACCCAACCAAAAACCCAAAGAAACACAAACCAAGCAAACTGCCCATTTTTTTTTCATTTATAACAATGATCCATTAATTTACAGGGAGAAAAGATTTTATGTGATTTTTTTTTTTTTTTTGCCACCCCCTCCAATTCTCCAGAGCGCCAAAGAAATATAATATAATATAATATTATATGATTCAATATAATTGGTTCCAAAGCACCCTCAATTCTGAGCATTCAGTTCCATTTTAGCTGCACAGGCAACTGTTTTAGAAGCTTACTTGAATATATTCTGTGAATAAGATTTATGATACTTTTGAGGTGTTTGGAGTTAATTAAATATTTTGACTGACAGCTGCAAATATCTACTGCTAATTGTTTCAAATAAAAATCTAATCATTACACAAAGCTTGATAAGCAGGCCAAATGCAACAGACAAAATGCAAGAAATAAAATACAGCACACAAGAGAAGTTTTTTAAAAATAATGGATTTAAAAGCAAGTATGTTTTGTAATTAGCATGAAAGACAAAAATTTAAAAAAGCATACAGCTACGGAGTTCATGTACTCTACCGACCATGTCAGCCTATACCATATAACACTATATTCTTTTGCTCATAAGTTGTTACTTGCTAGACTATAGATTTATTTTTCAGAATTAAAATGATCATTCCCTTCATCCCCATTCCAACTTGAAAGAAAGAAAATTAAAGTATTTCTGTTTTATTTTTTTAATGTTGCATAGTAGCCTAAATTCCAACTTTTCTTCTGAATTTCAACATCCTTTTTTTTTTTTTTTTTTTTTTTTTTTGATAAAAGCATGGCATAGAAATTTGCTAAAACTTACAGGATTTTAAAAAGTATACTGGTCACTTATCCATTTCATGAGAGAAACTTTTGAACTAAAACCTATCTAAATAAAAGCTTTTGAGTATTACTGAGATTTCAGATATTTATTAAATAATAACAGTAGTAGAAAATGTGAATAAACTAGGGCTAACTTTTCCACAAATATTTAGACATATTTGTGGATTTCAAATTGCAGAATTAGTTGGTAATTTTGAACCTTTTAGTTGGCCAGAACTACAGAAACTGAAATCTCTCCCTTGCCTGTCACAGACACTGGTAATGTATGAAAAATCAGGAAGATCATCTACATCCATATTCTCACAAACCACGAGCTGTTTATTAATCTTAATACTAAATATTGTTCTTGTTTTCCATTCAGACACAGAACAGAGCAGTTTCCTAGGGGTGCTCAAAAGCCCATGGACAAAAAAATCAATAGCAATAAATTAGAACTGGATGTGCAGCTTTTTGAAAACATTTAGAACGAACATTGAAAGTGATCATCCTCATGTTAAAATAAAAAAATGAACATGTTAAAAATGAGAGGAAGCTAATTCCCAATTTGATTTTTTTAGGGGGTGTTTGTTTTCCGAAGTCTCCCTTCTACTGCTGAATTTCCTGTAGAAGATAGAACACTGAGCCTTTTTTTAAGTAATTATACAGCAATTATCTAATCAAGACAAGGATGATGTGTTACAAAGCAGAGAAGTCAGCAACTCTCCTAAACCTCCTTTTGAAAGAAAACTTAAAGCATTTAAAGTGTTAAAATAGAAGACAACAAAGCAGGTTTTGAAATCCCTTTCAATGCTCTGTCAGGAGACAAAGGTTGGAGCTCTGTGACCTTTAGCTGCCAAAAGAAAAGCTTTCTGCAGAACCTCCAAGAAAACAGTTTCTTGAATTTTGGCTTTTCCTGACATCTGAGATTATCTGCTGTAAAATTTTCTCTGTTCTATTCAGTGAATTTCCATTCTGTGTGCACTTCAAGACAGGAGGAATACTGTGGGAATTGTGGCTCTTTGACTCAATAAATAAAAACGCATCTCAACTACATTAGTAGTTAAAACCTCAGGAATAATTTGGAAAATACAGATATTTCTTCCACAAATATTCAATTGGCCTGAAATTGCTTTTGAAATTTCACATTCCCTGTTTATGGAGTCCCAAAGATCTCCCTTCCAGCTCTGTTTACTCTTTTTTTTACACTAGAGAAGACACCATGAGCAGAATCTGCTTGTGGTAAACAGATGAAGACTGAACGAGCCAGGCAAACCTGAGAATAGCTCAGGTTTATGCTTGTGATAATTCAAACTGTCACAGTTTTAAATGGATTTGGAATGATTCTCCTCACACCTGGTTTCAAAGAATTCATCAAAGGAATTCTAACTTCTGGCCAATAAACATGCCTAAGTTAAAATTCTAAGATTTTTTTTCTTTTGATGACTGACATGAACCAGGTGAGGTGTTTCTTTGCTTTTTCCTTTCCAAATCTGAGTATTTCTTATATAGGTATACCTAAACAAGAGACACAGAAGTTCAATTAACAACCTCAAAGCAATCAAGCTTTTGTTTTCACATGTAAGAACTGTTACTGTGACAACGCTAAAATTAAAGGGGGGACAAATTTATGTAACAAAAATAGGCCAATCACCATAATTCTGAGTTGATTTTTAAACTTGAACCCTAAAAGACACATGAGAGTCCTCCAAGCATGACCAGGGTCCATGCTGAAAGAGAACTTCCAACCTCAAAATCTCCCAGCATGAGCACGAATTCCAAACTCTTCCCTGCACCCACTGGGGCTCAGGTCACCATTTTCACCTCAGTTACTGACTTACCATTCTACAGAGGTACTTCTACCCTTCCTGGGAAAAACAGCTTAAAAAACACCCAAAACAAAACAAAAACCCCAAAGAAACAACAATAAAACTCCATCCAAACAAAAAACTCCCCCCACAACCCCACACCTTCCCAGGTTTCTACAAATCTTCAGTTCTTCCCACCCCTCTGCCTCCTGTGACCCAGTACTTTATGAAACAGCTGACAATTTTACAACATAAGAGAGAGGTACATCATTTAAAAATAAACATCTTCATGCTTGTCCAAAGAACAATCAATCCCAGCTGCAAGGCACACGGAGACAGAGGGAGCAGAAGTGTGTCAACGAGCTCCTGAAACCTTCTCTGGAGGATGTGAGGTTCAGCACGCTCAGAAAGGCCATACTGATACTTTTGGCAAGGTTAAATATACATGGCATTACTGAAAACCTTTTTATTTATAACAAATAGTCTGCTTTTCACTATCCAGGTGCTTTTTTTTCCAACAAGAATCTGCAAACCAAAGAGTAAATTGTGCTGCATAACATTTTGATTCCTTTTCTGTGACATGCAGCCCATGGCTGCAGCTGTTGTGGACCAAACAATATTACACAGACATAAGTCTCATTTCAGTTTACACAAAATTCTCATCAATTCTGATTTAAAGGTGCTTTCCTTCTTTCTGGTTGTTTGGCCACATATCTAATTTTTTGCATGTGCATTTCTTTCCCATGGGCTGTTTGTGTAGTGCAGCTTATATCTATTGAGTCAATTTAATTTCATCCAACAACATAGATAATAATGATGAGAGAAACATCAAGAGAAACTTTCCAATGATTTCCGTTTATGCAGAAACTTTAAAATATCCAGAGCTCTCAATCTATCTTCTTCTATGAGAACTAAACGTTTACTTTTTAAACTCTCTAGATGAAAGGTTTTCTATCACTAAGAAAACATCTTTCTATTATCATGAAAAAGTCAGTTCTGAAGGGAAATAATCAAGATGAAATTAAACAAAGGAATATTTAGACAGAAATGAAGTTAATTTTTCTAATACTGTAGTCTGGCTAAAGTGTCTGGAAGGGAAAAACAATTCCCTCTACATAGTACAGCTCATTATATGAGACAAAATTAACTATACTGGACAATAGAAACCCTGAACCAAACCCATTTTTTGCAGCAGAAA